>MUAA02000034.1:600000-967440 GCA_014180765.2 Marchantia paleacea
TCATCTTTCCATGCCCAACTCGTTGCACCCGGTAAACTCCAGCGGAAGACGATCGTTGTAACCAACGATTGAACCGTTAACTCTTAGCCAAACTTCGCAGAAAAGTACTTTGCAACCATTCATAACTCTCGGGAAAGTTTCACATACTCTTCAATTCTAGATCTCTTGTTACAAATATCGAACTATACCCTGTGTCACAAGGCGATATGCAGACCCTTGCACACTAAAACCACTATAAACTCCAATCCTTTGATGCAATTGCACTCAAATTTCGCAAAAAAACGACTTATTATCCAAGCTTCAACTCTGTCAAGTTTTATTGACCAATCTTATCGATAGCATGAGTTATGATCGTCGAACTAAATCTGTAACAGTCTGTGCAATCCTGCAATTCAGACTATATACATAAATTTCAAACTACTGCTTTTCACTCAAAACTCAACCAATCGAGCTGAAATTTCGATCAAATCGCAAATTCAAGTTGTAAACTCTGTTCTATCGAATCCGATCTGTCAAAGCCTTCATAGAACGCTCAGAATTCACTCAAACTCTCCCATCGGTCTAAATTTCACTCTCCCACTTCAAATCACCACACCGGAGTGTCAACTTGCTTAATCGCCTTCATTCTTGAGCCAAAATCCTAGCTCTCCTCGTCCGGTCTCCAACCATATCCTTCAATCCTGAAAAACTCCCTTCGAAGGCTCCCGAAACTCCTCAAAACCCCAAAGAACTTGCCCAAGTGCTCTCATTGGTCTAAATTTCCCAACCAATGAGAATGAAGAGTTCCATTTTGACCTCTAGTGGGCCAAATTAGCCACAACTAACTTAGAGCTTAACAACTAGCCTAAAAACACTACTTAGCCATCATATAGATAATATGAGTTGTTGCTAATAAAGAGTCAAAATAACCACTCGAAACCGGTTAAGTATAAACGGAACAACAAAAGGGACCGGGGAGTTTATAACTTGAGTATAATACTCCTCGCCAAAATTCCTAACAATCAACTCCCTATGACTTGCCTTTGGTAGACAGTAGTGATGGACAGGGACCCATGTGTTGAAAAGCGCCACTATCGGCAAGTTTAGGTCCATAATGCCAATATCAAATCAAAACATAGACTGTTAAGTCCCAAGTCGCGCCGTAGGAAACAATTGGCGCGTAATGAAAGGATCTGGGGAGTTTATCACCACTTCCATAAAGCTATCTCCAAAATGATACACTAACCATGCCCTAAAGTGATCACGATGTAGACACCGGATGCTTATCACAAACGGATTGGGCATCGGTATATCTGGAGGATCATACCGCCCTCTATCCATGTCCCACGTTGGCTCCACTTCTATTGGATAAGCTCCTTAGTCAGCGACGTTCTAGACCTCCTCCCTTTCCTTTCGACTCCAACCACGCTTTATATCCGATAAGGTCCAAGATGATATCCCTTGGATCCTTATCTACATCCTGGCCTTAGGATGACAATCCAACCGTGGCCTCTTAAATGCCCTTTTACAATGAGCCGCCGGCCATCCTGACCTAAAATATCGCCAAAATATCGCCGTCATCTCAACAGCTCTGAAGATGACACATGTCATCATCTTCTCATAGTAGCCGTGTCACAACACGACACCGCTGGCACTTTAGTGTCCCAATCATAGATATGACTGACCGTCACCTTGTTCAGAATTTTACACAACAACCCATTGGACTTCTTAGTCAGACCATTCGCCTTCGGATTATAAGGTGTGGTTTTACGATGCTTAATTTGGAAATACAGGGTAAGTTCCTCAATTAAGTTATTCAGGAAATGAGTTCCCCTATCGCTAACAAGCTCCAAGGGACACCCATAATGACAAATGACTTGGCTAAAGAAGAACTCCGCCATTGTCTTCGCATTGTCTCTTCGGGTAGCCACCGCTGCAACCATCTTCGTCGCGTAATCCGTTGCAACTAGAATATACCGCTTCCTGGTCCCTCGACTGGCTAATGAAATTGGTCCTACAAAGTCTATCCCCCACTTCTCAAAAGGTGCTAGTGGCAGAATAGGTTTCAACAGCCATCGAGTGGTTGGTGTCAGTCTCCCCGTCCTTTGGCACACATCGCACTTTTTGATGAACTGATGCACATCCTTGTACATGGTTGGCCACCATTACCCCGCTGCGAGAATCTTCTTCTCCGTATTCCGTAGAGCATAGTGACCTCCAGCTGCTTCTTCATGCATGGCTCTAATCACTCTTCGGACTTCATACGGCTCCAAGCATCTCCGCAATATCTCGTCCGTCCCCATTCTGAACAATATCCCTTTCTCAAGTTGATACGAAGTAGGCTTATGGATGAATACTGTTCTCTGCTCAGGTGTCATACCCTCCGTCATTTCTAAGGAACGCAAGTAATGATACAAGTCGTAGTACTGTGTCTCCTTGTACTCGGCTAGTTGGAACACTTGTTCATCCGGGAAATCATCAGCTACGGTGCTGCTTGGGATATGAGTCTCCAACCTTGACAAGAAATCCGCATTCGTGTGGTGAATACCCTTCTTCGTATGTACTGAGAATACGAATTCCTGCAATAACAACATCCATCGTGCAATTTGTCCTGATAAATCCGCCTTCTCAACCAAACACTTAAGAGGGTAATGGTCCACATGGAATACGAATTAGTACCCCAGAAGGTAGTGACTGAACTGTGACCTCCGGGCTGACTCTCACTCAGGTTTACCTCCGATGGCTTTTTGGAAGCTCATCATGAATCTAGAAGGACTTAGTCCCACCCTATGACCATGACCCTATTGCTCACTCTTACACAAACTCTCAAAGTCCAAGCTCTATTATGCACATTATCACCAAGAGTAAGATATCACTCAAAAGGAAAATGATACTTTGGTAATCAAAGTCTTCATTGAATCAAGGCTCCACTCCCAACATGACGTCTCCAAGAACCAAGCTCCCCAAAACTAAGATCACCACACTATCTTCTCCCAAAACTAACTTCCATTGAAAAACTACTTGAGAGGTGCTTCTCAACCTCTCTATTTATACTACTTAGAATCTTACCCTAGTAACTACAAGTAATCACCATGTAACTTCCTCTTACCAAGTTTAAACGAGGTAGAGATCACAAACCCCAATGAAAAGGGTACATGGCAACATGCAATTGGTCCACTTGGATCTTCTAGAAGCCCAACTACTCCCTAATTGACTTCTAGTGTACCAAGTCAATCTCGCCTCTAGATTTAAGGGTCTTCACCAAGTCCAACCAATGAAAACTAGTCCAAGTCAAGGGAAGTCAAGATACCCATGTGATGGAATCTATTCCTTGACTCATACTAAACAACAAAATAGTAGTTCTTATCTACCACACCAAAAGTTACTCTATATTTTCCTCCAACTTAACCATAACTAGCTAAACATAGTCATGACTAAGATAAACTTAGGCACAATTTAGATATACTTTCATTTTATCCTATATGTACAACCCTGGGTCTTACATTTACCCCCGCACCAAGATTTCACTCCGTCCTCAGAGTGAAAGAATCTGATCGCCGATGAAACGACTTCAACTTGTCGTGATTCACCCGGTCAAAATGTCGTCCTCCCAACTCCTTCAAATCGTAAGTAAAGTTTCCCCACACCTTGTGAACTATGAAAGGACCAAAGTACTTTGGAAGAAATTTCTTTCTTGCTCTCTTATATCTAATGGAGTCGTAAAGCATTACCCAATCACCTTCTTTGAAAATCTTCATCTTCTTCGTCCCAAATCGATTATCATGATACTTCTTCTGCAATTGTTGAGCCCGCTCCACACGTACCATGGCCACAGCTCGAGCCTCCTCCAACTCCAATAGTTGTTGATGTCTTGATTTGATAGCTTCTACTCCATTCGTCCTCTTTAACTTCCGTTGGATAGTTAAGAAGGTCGTCAAATCAAATTGAATTGGAAGCTTTGACTCGACACCATATACCATACGGAAAGGTGAGTACCCTGTTGATGTCTTCCAAGTCGTCCGATACTCCCACAAGATAGCATGCAGCCTCTTGTCCCAATTTTGCTTGCTCCCGTCCATGTCTGCATCCTTGGCCAACATCATGCAAAGCGTATAGTTGGTTCGCTACGCCAACCCATTAGCATTTGGTTTGTAGGAAGTAGTCACCCGTGCCTTGATGGAGAAATGACCTAGCATGGCTTGTATAATGCTTCCAACAAACTCACCACCTCTATCGATACAATTTCTAGAGGGCATCCGAATCTAGTTATTATCCTCTCATACGTAAAATCTATCCACTTCTTCCTCACTAGTAGATTTTAGAGGTCTAGCTTCTACCCACTTGGTTAGATAATCTGTGAGCTACCACAATGAACTTGTTACCCCGAGGAGTAAGATTCAAGGGTCATACAAAATCTATTCCCCATTTTTCAAAAAG
The DNA here is from genome assembly GCA_014180765.2 of Marchantia paleacea. Taxonomy (NCBI): domain Eukaryota; kingdom Viridiplantae; phylum Streptophyta; class Marchantiopsida; order Marchantiales; family Marchantiaceae; genus Marchantia; species Marchantia paleacea. The sequence goes on from MUAA02000034.1 coordinate 604,417, forward strand.
GACCTAAAATAGGAACCGATGTCAAAGGAGGGGTTTTCATGGACTTTTTAGCAAAAGCTTGACACACATCACAACTCTTGCAAAATTCCACACAATCTTTGAAAATGCCCTTCCAATGATAGCTTTGCATCTAGGATCTTAAATGCGATTTACCTTTCCCGCAAAGTGTCCTCCACATACCGAGCCTTCATGAAACTCCTTCATAAGTTGAATTGACTCCTCCCTTCCAACAACCCTTCCGAGTAGTCCATCCGCTCCTTGATGAAACAACACGCCCTCTATGATGGTATAAGGTTCACATCGCTTCACCGGTGCATTCCTCTCCCGTGAATGCATGCCTTGGGGAAACTCTCCCTCCGAGATGAAATCCCATATCCCCTTGTATTCACCGGGTACCTTTGTTATGGTGTCCATCATCAACAAATCCTCATCCTGAAATGTATCATCCACTGGTTGATCTCCTTCCTCATCGTATGCTTGAGACATCAAATCAAGATTGGCATGTTTTTACCGGGTCGATCCTCAATGATGTAATCAAACTCCGCCAAGAACAACTTCCATCCGGCTATCCTACCCTCAAAGATTAGGCTTGTTGAAAATGTACTTCAAAGCCTTGTGGTCGAAGAACGATAGTAAACTTTCCTCCCAAAAGATAGTGTCGAAACTTCTTGAGTGAGAAGATCACGCGCCTAAAGCCTCCCTTTCGACCACCGAATAGTTTTCTCTCACCGCACCATCGTCTACTAGCATAAGCAATTGGATGATCATGGCTATCTTCATCTAATCGGCTTAGAGTGCATCCTATAGCAATGTTTGATGCATCCGTGTAGAGAATGAAAGGTTTACCCCAATTTGGTTTGGCTAAAATAGGAGCCGTTACCAACGCCTTCTTAAGAAGTTCGAACGCCACAATTTGCCTCTCCATCCTTGAGGATTAAATCATAATCCGTCCCCTTCTTCATGTAAACCGTCAAGGCATAAGCTTTGTTGGAGAAGGAAACGATGAACCGTCGATAGTATCCCACCATTCCAAGGAACCGCTCAACTTGGTCAACGTCACCGGAAAAGGTAAGTCGAGGATGCGTTTCACCTTTTCTGGATCCACCGCTATACCATCTTTGGAGATGATGTGCCCTAACAACAAACCTTCCTCACATCCAAAAATGCATTTTTCTGGATTGAGCGAGGCCTTGGCTTTCTCCAACCGTTGTAGAATTTTGATCAAATGATCAAAATGATCCTCCTTCTTCCCGTAAACACAAAAATCATCTATGAAATCTCGCACAAATTTCCCAATAAAAGGTTCAAACACCTTATTCATGAACCTCTGAAAAGTTGCTGGAGCATTACATAGACCAAAGGGCATTACCCTAAAGGTAAAAGTTCCCCATGGCGTGGTAAAAGTGGTTTTGAGCTGATCTTCAGGAGCAATTTGAATTTGGTTATAACCACTATAACCATCTCCAAAACTATACCACTCATGACCCGCCACCTCCTCTAGAATCTCATCAATGAATGGTAAAGGGTAGTAGTCCTTCTTTGTGACAACATTCAACTTTTTATAATCTACGCATACACGTAGCTTACCATTCTTCTTCTTGACTATCACAATAGGAGAAACCCATTCAGAATTCTCTACCTCATAGATGAAACCCGCATCCTTTAGCTTGTCGATCTCCTCCTTGACCACCACAGCCCGTTGGTGGATTTATCCGACGTTGCTTCCGACGCTTTGGGACGAGCCTTCTCCTCTAACTCAATGCGATGAGTTTCTAAGGTTACTTCCTTCAAATCCTTGTAGCTAAAGGCAAAGACATGGATATATTTTCGAAATATATCCAAGAACCTTGACTTCTCCTCCATAATAACCTTGGGACCAAACTTGAGAGTGGAGAGCCGTCGAGTTATCTCATCTTCACTCATCTTCATCTTGTCGGGATCTTTCACCACCCCCGGCCTAGGAAGTAAATCCATTGCAGCAAGAACTTGAACTTGAACTTGAACATCATCGTCCGAGGTATCTTCAGATGATGTCTCCTCATCGGTCGACATGTTGGTGTCAACCTCTGAAAAACTGCCACTTTCTTCACTCTCATACTCGAGTAATCACTGTGAGGTCTATCCGAAGTCCGAGACCGCTCCTCCACCACTTGTGAGAGGGACCTTCACTCGATGGTTTTTCGGCCCTATACGAAGGTAACCCTTATGCCACCGATCAGTTGTCCTCACAGCCCTCAACCAAGGTCTTCCTAACAACAAGTCGTAGCTAGCCTCCTCAAGCACTTGAAAGGACAACAAGGTTTGAACTCCCATCACGCTTACCACCACCTTGTCCACCACTCCAATGGGTCGCACCTTTTGCTTGTTGGCCATCCCAACAATGATGTTGGAAGGTCTTGAAAGCTTCATCCCCAACTTCTTCAACAAACGCTCGACATGGCATTCACCATGCATCCACCATCCACTAGTACATCCGAAACATCACGCCCATTAATGCGCGCATTTCAATCTTCAAGCCCGAGTGCATACCTCCGAGGCAGCGGCATCCACCACTCCTACTCCAACATTCGCCATGGAAGCTTTCCCCTTGGATCGCCGCTTCTTGGTCCTTTTTGGAGCTTAGGCCTCCCCTCAACTCCTTTCTTATCATAGGATTTAGAGCAATCAATTGGCCAACAGTTATATTGGCTTTTTGATTCCCCACATCCTCCACCACGTCGTATTTGAGTTGGGTAGATGAAATGGAGAAATCATCCATTCCCAACTTCTTCCTCGGTGCTCTCGGTTGACTCACACCACTGGATCGAGTGCTCGGCTTGGTTGATCTTCCATTGAGATGGACTCTCTCGCAAATCTTGCTCTCTTCTTCGTGTGCAAGAATATCAACTCGAACTTATAGAGCTCTCTCCCTTCTCAAACGTTCACCGATGAGGAAACACATCAATAGACGCTACTCCCTTATCCTTCGATTGACTTGGAGCAGAGTAGAATTGTTGTGTCTAACTCCATCATGTTGTCGAGGATTAGGACAATTTCTGTTGGAAATGAGGGCCTCCACAACTAAAGCATGAAACCGTGAAGTTCCCTTGTGGTGGATTTCCTTTTGGAGGATAATTCCCATACCCTCTAGATCCTCCCCTACATTCTGATTCCTCCTCTCCCATAGTTGTACTACGTTAATCTTGAGATCGCAAGTGTTTCGTGATAGATTTCAACTCATGGTGCAAGTCTACCACGGAGAATTTACTTGGCGCAAAGAACAACAGTAGGAGTTGCCATTCTAACCACAAAGTGGTGATGCTTCTCTAGCCACCAAGCTAGAATCATCGCTCTTCTAGGCTCTCCTCCATTCGAATAGCAATGCGAATAGCCTCAACCTTAGAAGAGGGCTTTTCATATCTCACCTTGCTTCGAATCTGAGGCTTCAAACCTCCAATGAAGTTCTTTGTCAACATCGCCACAATCCCCACCATGGTTGGCTCGACCTCGTTTCCACTCTTTCTCAACACCACCGAAAAACGTGACTCCCGGCTTCTCCGTTCTCTCTACGTATGATCTCACCTTCTCACTCTCTCTTTGCTTCAAAAAGGTGACTTCACACATCAGCTTCTCGTAACTTTCATCCGGAAGAAAGTTTTCAACAAGATTCTCCTTCAAACTCTCCCAAGTGTCTTCCTCCACATGCTCCTTCTTGTACTCATTGTACCACTTCAATGCAGAATCCTCCAAGAAGTCGGGCAAAAAGGATAGCCCATTCGGTTTCCTTCTCTCATTGTTTCCTATACATGCCCTCTTGAAGTCTCTCACAAAAGATTCTACATCTTCTTTCTCTCTCCCATAGAACACCGGAAGCTTCCCCATTTCCAACTCCTTTTGTCGTTGTTGTTGGAAATTTATAACGGGATTCCCTAATACAACACAAACAAAACTAGCTCCATTCTAGAGTAATTCATCAATGGCAAAATGAACGGAATTGGTTGGTCCAAGATTGCCATGGCTCTCTCCTCTCCTAAACACACTATGAGCCTTACCCTCATCGACATCTTCTCGATCATTCTGAAAATGATCTCCATCTTCAGTTAGAACTTGAGCCACCGGAGATTTCAACTTTTCGGTATCTGCACTCAATTTATCTTCAAAGCCCTCCACTAGTGACTCCAATAGAGCTTTCACGCCACTACACTCGTGTCCTAAGGGAAGTCCGGTCACTCCACAATTTTCACAATAGGTTCCACTCTTGGATTCATGGGGAGATGATGGTCCCAGATGAAGGTTTAGCTCTCCCACGTTTCGTCTCTCTCTCAACCTCCGATCTTTGGTCCTCAAAGGACAACTCACAAGCTTATGTCCCTCCTCTCCACAATAGAAGCAACTCTCACGTTTCGCCTCGGGAACTTTTAGTGTCCTCTCTTCAAACTCCCACTGAACTCCCTCGTGTTCGAATCCGCTGAAACAATCACGTCCAGCCCTTGAGGTATCTTAGATAACCGGATCTTCCAAAGAGGTCGATCTCCCATTTTCCAATGAGTGTCAAGTCATCCTCACTATGCAAAACACTCATGCACTCACTCTCTCGGAATGACCATAAACAAGGAAAAAGCAAATCTGAAAAGTAAAGTAATTTTGCTCACTTTTATACCCCCCTATACTTCAGGTATCATAACTTTCTCTATAAAAATGATCTCTCAACGAAATTTGGACCCACATGTAGCTTAGCTCCTGATAAACAATCGTGCAAAGTTTCAAATCCTGATTCAATTCTTGCACGAATTGATAAGCTCTGTACACTTTTTTCCCGAGAGCTATCTTTCAAAACCCGTCAAGACCCTAGCAAATTCTAAACATCATAACTTTTGATCTAGACATGATATGACTGTTATTTCAAGTGCAAAACGTATCCCATCTACTAATCTAAAATCAATAAAATTATCGGAAAAACTTTGGAAAATAAAGTTTTCCTCCCAAATACATACTATAGCACTCTCGCCTCATCCCAAACAACACTTAAGTAAACAAAATGTACAAAATAACTTCCAGGCTATCATATAATACTACCGGATACACAAATGGTACATTACTATGCATCATGATCTCGGTTCGCTCTTCCCCCACAGTCCTCTCCATATGAATTCTCATCGTTGCGCTCTCACGGGCAATAAACTGGATTCGAAACATCTCTTCTCCTTCTAGACTGAGGTCCCGGCAACGGAACCAAAAATGTGACCTCCGGGCTGACTCTCACTCAGGTTTACCTCCGATGGCTTTTTGGAAGCTCATCATGAATCTAGAAGGACTTAGTCCCACCCTATGACCATGACCCTATTGCTCACTCTTACACAAACTCTCAAAGTCCAAGCTCTATTATGCACATTATCACCAAGAGTAAGATATCACTCAAAAGGAAAATGATACTTTGGTAATCAAAGTCTTCATTGAATCAAGGCTCCACTCCCAACATGACGTCTCCAAGAACCAAGCTCCCCAAAACTAAGATCACCACACTATCTTCTCCCAAAACTAACTTCCATTGAAAAACTACTTGAGAGGTGCTTCTCAACCTCTCTATTTATACTACTTAGAATCTTACCCTAGTAACTACAAGTAATCACCATGTAACTTCCTCTTACCAAGTTTAAACGAGGTAGAGATCACAAACCCCAATGAAAAGGGTACATGGCAACATGCAATTGGTCCACTTGGATCTTCTAGAAGCCCAACTACTCCCTAATTGACTTCTAGTGTACCAAGTCAATCTCGCCCCTAGATTTAAGGGTCTTCACCAAGTCCAACCAATGAAAACTAGTCCAAATCAAGGGAAGTCAAGATACCAATGTGATGGAATCTATTCCTTGACTCATACTAAACAACAAAATAGTAGTTCTTATCTACCACACCAAAAGTTACTCTATATTTTCCTCCAACTTAACCATAACTAGCTAAACATAATCATGACTAAGATAAACTTAGGCACAATTTAGATATACTTTCATTTTATCCTATATGTACAACCCTGGGTCTTACAGAACTTCCTAACATCATACACCATTCCTAGAGCTTCCCTCTCTGTGGTGGAATAATTGCGCTCAGCTGCTATGAGCATGCGGCTTGCAAAGTAAATGGGGTGGTCTTTCCCCTGCGCGTCACGTTGTCCTAAGACTACTCCTATAGCTATAGAGGACGTATCTACATCTACATGGAAAGGCTTCTCCCAATCCGGTGGAACTAATGTTGGCGCCTGCACCAGCTCTTGCTTCATCCGTTCAAAGGTCTTCTGGTGCAGGGTCGCCCACTCATACTATGTCTCCTTCTTAAGCAAAGCCGTCAGCGGTGCTGCGATAGTCACATAAGCCTTGGCATACCGCTGATAGTATCCTGTGTGTTCTAATAATGCCCGAAGTTCCCGTATGTTGCGCAGTGGTTCCAGTGCTACAATAACACGGACCTTGTCTACGTCTATCTCAATACCTCGCGCCAGAACTCGATGTCCTAACAGAATACCCTCCGACATCATGAAGTAGCACTTCTCCGGATGTAGAGCCAATTGGCTTTCCCTACACTTCTGGAAAGTTTGCTCTAAGTGCTATAAGTGCTGTGCTCGAGATCCGAATACACAAAAGTCATCTATGAAGATCTCCAGGAACTTCCTTAAGTAATCCTGGAAAATATGCGTCATCATCCTCTGAAAGGTAGCAAGTGCATTGCACAATCCGAATGGCATTTTGTGATAAGCATAGGTGCCCCAGTCCGTGGTGAAAGTGATCTTATCTTTATCTTCCTCACGTATCGATACCTAGTTATATCCTGAGAACCCATCTAAGAAACTGTAACATTCATGACTGGCTACATGATCCAAGATTGCATTGGTAAATGACAAAGGGTGATGATCTTTCTTGGTGGCCGCATTCAGCTTCCTAAAGTCTTGACAGATTCTTATCTTTTCGGAATTCTTTTAGGTACAATAACAATTGGGGCAACCCATTCACTGCTCAACACGGGGTAAATAATGTGCGCTATGTGTATTTATCAATTTCCTCTTTTACCAACAAGGAGTATTTCATATTTAACCGGTATTGTCTCTGCCTTATTGGTACTGCCCCCTCTATGAGGTCTATTCGGTGCTCTCCCCACTGTCGGGGTATGCCTTTCATATCCGCAATCCTCCAAGCGAAGACGTCTTCATAGGCCATGAGGACCTGAATCAATTGAGTCAAGGTGGAATCGCCCAAGGATTTTCTTACTCTGAGAATACAATCAGGTCTAACGCTAATCTCCCTGTATGTGTAGGGTTCCACCACTCCGTTAGTGTGGCTGGTTTTGCTCCGGCCCACACTGATATGTAATTGCTATTGATCCTCCTCGGACAGATCCTCCTCCACTTCGTAGCACTCCAAGTACCGGACGTCCACCAGGGTAGGGTCTTTGGATTCGCTTCCGGAGTCCGACCCGTTGACGTCTCACCTTGATACTTCGGGTTATCCCATGAAATTATGACCTTTCGATCACTCGTGTCACTGGGGTCGAAGAATGTGAGGTTCCGCTTCTACCAGTTGGTGGTGACCTTTGCGCCATACAGCCAGGGTCTCCCCAACATGACCTTGTATCCGCTTTCTACCTGCGGCTTGAGTACGATGTACGTAAGGAGCAACGATGCTACTCGGGTTAGAACTCCCCGCAGGATCCCTACTGGCCTCGTCCTTGACTGGTCGGCCAGTCTGAGTATTTGAGGGGTGGCCTCGTACTTGGTGTACCCTATGACATGGGCGGTATCCTCCGTCATTATGTTCACACCAGAGCCGGAATCTATCGGCAGTTTCCTTAGTATACACCCGTCGATCTCTATCTCGATCTCCGGTGTTCCCAGGTCTTCCTGCTCCACTGAATACACTTCAGGGAGCTTCTCATTTGGGCCCGTGCGTCCGCTGCTAGTCTTCAAGGCTTTAATAAGCATCAGCTTGTATGCCTTGTTATCGTCCAGTAGCTGCTTCATGGTGATATTCGCTTTCACCCCTTCCAAGTCTGCTACGGGGTCATAATACCTCGAATCGCGTGCTTGGGATCTAGCGAATATCGCGGTTGGGCCATGTCGTCGAGGCGTGTCCGCCCCCGTCTCTTGTGGGGCCAACTCCTTCAAGTAGCCCTCTACCTCCTTCCAAATATCCGCGGGGAAAGTAGAGGGACCTGCTTGGGGAGCGGCCTCCTTCGGGGCAGGGACTGGCGCATTCGCCCCAATAGCCTCCCGTGCGGCTCCCTTCTTTACTTCTTCAGCTTTTCAGGCTGAGAGGAGGAAGCTGCACCTTGGCTTCGGGAAGACACTTTCAACACCTCGACCACTTCTTCTGGCCATGTTGGTCCCATGGGTAGGGGTCGATCTTGCAGGCTCACTTGGTTCACCCCCCACGTCGCGTTTTGGTGGGGTCACAAAGTGAACCCCTTGGGCTGGATACCGCTCGGACTCCCCTCGGGCCTGTGGGGGCTGATTTGTGACCTCAGGGCTGACTCTCACTCAGTTTTACCTCCGATGGCTTTTTGGAAGCTTATCATGAATCTAGAAGGACTTAGTCCCACCCTATGACCATGACCCTATTGATCACTCTTAAACAAACTCTCAAAGTCCAAGCTCCATTATGCACATTATCACCAAGAGTAAGATATCACTCAAAAGGAAAATGATACTTTGGTAATCAAAGTCTTCATTGAATCAAGGCTCCACTCCCAACATGACGTCTCCAAGAACCAAGCTCCCCAAAACTAAGATCACCACACTATCTTCTCCCAAAACTAACTTCCATTGAAAAACTACTTGAGAGGTGCTTCTCAACCTCTCTATTTATACTACTTAGAATCTTACCCTAGTAACTACAAGTAATCACCATGTAACTTCCTCTTACCAAGTTTAAACGAGGTAGATATCACAAACCCCAATGAAAAGGGTACATGGCAACATGCAATTGGTCCACTTGGATCTTCTAGAAGCCCAACTACTCCCTAATTGACTTCTAGTGTACCAAGTCAATCTCGCCCCTAGATTTAAGGGTCTTCACCAAGTCCAACCAATGAAAACTAGTCCAAGTCAAGGGAAGTCAAGATACCCATGTGATGGAATCTATTCCTTGATTCCTACTAAACAACAAAATAGTAGTTCTTATCTACCACACCAAAAGTTATTCTATATTTTCCTCCAATTTAACCATAACTAGTTAAACATAGTCATGACTAAGATAAACTTAGGCACAATTTAGATATACTTACATTTTATCCTATATGTACAACCCAGGGTCTTACAGATCGCACTCCACATTCGTATGGCCCGGCCTCCTGCAATTGCTGCACATGGGCTGGTAGGGTATTCTCCTCCTGGGTTGAGGACATTGAGGAGACCAATACCCCATCGCCCTGCCAGCTTGTAGCAAAGGTTCGGCTTTTTATGGGGGGGGAGGTCCACCTCCCATCCTCCTATGTGGAAGGGTTGTGGCCATGTCCGCAGGTGCATATCTAGGGATATGCATGGGTGGGATGGGAGTGCCCTCCTGCACTCCATAGGAGTAGTCCTCCTGGGTTGATTCATATGGTGGGGCCTCACTCGAGCTCCCTGAGCTTACTTGATGTGCTGGGTAGCTCTCCCTCGACTGGTGCTCCGAGTTGGTGTGCCCCAGCTTCCTACATATGGTACACCAGACGTTCGTCCTACTCTGCATTGGCGATTTACGTCTGTCTTTATTGTTGACCAAGTGCACCTTCAACTCCTCCAAGGACTTGGCCAGTTCTTCCACCTTGGAGGAGATCCCCTTCCTCCCCTCATCGCCTCCCTTCATGAGATGATGCTCCTTCTTCTTCGGGGTATTACCCCGGGTCTTCGTCCTGCCCTTACCTTTGGAGGACTGGCCCGAATATCGATGAATATTCAACAATTCGTACGCCTCCGAATCCTATACAAGTCCAAGTCTTCCCTCTCTGTAGGCATGGGAAGATGAATAACTCAACAATGTGGATAATGCAGCTCTTGGTTGACCCACAAGATTCAGCACTACCATGTGTGACATGTCAGCATAGACCACTGCCTTGGGAGTGGCTATCCACATCCAAAATACTCTCCAGTATGAGAGATGAGGGTCTCTCCACTCCATCATATACACATAATAAAATCTCCCTTGGAAGAAGGTTTGTCCACCATAGATGTGGACGATGTGCACAAGATTCTCACTGTGTCCAGCAATACTGCTAGTCCAATTCATGACCACTTTTGATGTGCACTCGTCATCACTCGTGCACGTGGATCATCCAACAAAGAAATATTCTCCAAATTGTATGCCGGTTCTCCAAAATGTATGCTGGTGAATATGTATGATGTGATTGGAGATATCGTAACACACCTAACATCTCCCAAAATATGCAAGAACATGAATCCTATAGCATATGACCATAATCTGCTCGTGTGTGTTCCTAACATGGCTATCTAGCAATAACTAAATGTATGATGCCATGTCGAGCAAGGTCTTGCACCCCCAGCAAGACCTTCTTGGGGGTGCAAGACCTTGCGGGGAATATTCGTTCCCAAGGGAATGAGGTGTTAATTCACTACCAACAATGAATATGTGAGCTTACGCATCTTTTGTAGACTCTAGACGTGCACAATCCAAAGAGTGCTGCAAATAAGCAATATTCAATCACTCATTCCGATCATCAAACCACTACCCATTCATAAGATTACACACAATTACACATGTAAATGAAATTCCACTCCTGATTTAATGATGGGAGATTGATCTCTCCTTTACAAATGAAGTCAAGGTGATGTTCTCTATGAAGTTCTACTGGTGAGGCAAATCTGACCATGGCTCATGGGCGAATATCCGGGTATCTTCACAGGTATAACACATCAATCTAGGCCGATCGAATGCAACACTCATTAGCTTCTTGAGCACTTCGTTGTATCTTGACTACACTTGCGGTTCTCAATGAACACTTGCAAAGAAGAAGATAATCCTACTCTAACTCTACTCCTATTTATACAATTACTTGCACGTATTCATAACCATTACCTAAATGGATCGCGTTCAATTATTACTTTGGAAGTTGCTGGTTCCTTCGATGATGTCTCTTCTCTCTAGGCAAAAGCATCTACGCTCTGCAACTCTCAGATGTCTTTTGCAATCTCCTTCCGATGGACACGCATCACTTCTTGGCATTCGTGACCCATGGCCTCGTACATCTCCTTTCGTTTCTCCTTCGAATCCTTCATCGCTACAGTCAATTGTTCCAACCGTTTAGTCTCCACCTCGTCACATCGGGCAAAAAGATATTGCGAGCATTTACTCGCCAAAACTTCTAATCTAGCCAGCCGCTCAACATCAACCTCGTGCAAATGTTGCTTCACTCTCTTCAATTGCTGTTCAAGCTTCTCGTTCTCCCTCTCTACGAATTTCACCTCAGCGCCCTTGATCTTGCAAATCTCACTGTAGGCATGCTTCGATGTGGTGGTTTCTTGCGTCGCCTACGTCTTTTGTTTCTCCAGATGATCTACTGATTCTGTCAATTGGTTAATAGTCTAAGTCTGGTCCTTCTTCCCTTGACTTGTGTTGTTCATTAACTGAATCAAGTCCATGTAACCGTCCTCCTGTGGATTCCACCCTTGGATGTAGTTAGTCCCCATCTTGTTCAGCTCCATCAGCACTGGCACAATCACATTCTGCAGTTTCTGCGCTAATTGTAACACCGAAGAAATCGGCTCCTCCCCTGTTACCTTCTTGACTGAGTGATCTCCTTTAGCTTCCTCTTCTTGTTGATGGATTCTACAACTACTTCCACACAAGAACTTCTTCTCTCAGTGGTCTGCACTGAGTCTTTCCTCCCGAATACGGTTTCCTTTGTTTAGCTCCTCCGAAGGCATCTCATTATGATTCTCCACTATTGGCGACTGCAAACTTTCTCCTCTGTGGGGTCCCACACTTCTGGTTGATCCACTGCTGCCGTCACTTCCCTCTAGCCCACCTAGAGTATCCACCACGTTCAGTTGGTACCTCTGTCATTCTTGGGGTGTCCATCTCATTCGTGAATACATATGCACCAGAAACAACGAAATGTAGATTATTCCTTTCTCTCCTGCTTGTAGCCTTTGACCCATTGCTTGCACATTCCGGACAAAGATCTCTCCCCAATTGACCTTGATCGATCCCCTGACAAATCCCTCAACTATTCTCACCTTGTGCATACTTACATATGTAGTTCTTTGCGGCGAGAATAATTGATTCAAAGTATACATTATCTTTCTTCTGAAATCATCACAAATAAGATCGATCTTAAAGCCATTCATGTCTTTCCTCCCCTGAGGATCAAACCACTTCGACTCATCGAAATTGAAGCCCGTATATAGTGCCGACCCATCCCAGTCAATAGCATCTTTCTCCTTTGAGTAATCTTGTCCTAATGCTTCCGCCCAAAGCAGCGTATCCCACGAATCCGGATGCCCTCTCCATCCTATCCGATTTGCTGTCTTCTTTGTCCGAACTTCCTCACACAACTCCGGACACAAATAGTCCCATTGCCATGCTAGGAAAGCTCTGTCCAAATTCATTAATCGTAACAACTCCCTAGTTGTCCAATTTGGCTTTGACACCAAAGGTCGATACACTCCCGTTGGCATCTTTCTTACATACGGCAATTGAATAGCCTCCCGAGCTCCCGAACGAATGATCGATCTCTTCTTCATCTCGTCTAATTGCTCTGTCGGCTCGTTCTTACTTTCCCGTTGCTCGTCGCACTTGTTGATGTTGTTGTTAACTACCCTAATCTAATCGACACTTCAAACATTCCTTAACAACTCATTCGTCTTGGCCATATTTATGTTTATTTCGCATGTTCGTATTCGGCAGACCAAACTTCATCCGAATATCGCACACTTTTATTCCAAAAACAAAAAAACCAGTCCCAAAATCTCTAAGTAGGGTCCTACAAAGCCCTAATTTGAACTCTACCTCTTGAGCCCTAGGTCTCCTAACGGCGTTGTCGGCCCTTATGGCAATTCTAGTGCACATGGCGTTAATTGCACAATTGGCTTTAACTACTATATCTGCTCCTGCATGAAGTTAAATCTAGAGGGTTCATAGAACAAAGAAGTGATAAGTGTTTTACTTCTTTGCTCTTTTTTCTAACTAGGGATGTTACTACATAAGTCGTGACATAGACCTAAGTGATGATAATCATAACTAAACAAGACCTAAACCTTGACGCTAACCTTCAAGTGGATGTTCTTGCAAGTTGACACTAACTTGTACCTACAGCCAATTGAAGTTCCTCTATAATGAAGATTTTGGAACTGGAGGGTTGCAATATTTTCACAATAACTGCACTTTCCAAGGCTTAATTTCAAAACTACTCTTTTAGGAGCCCTAATTTGAACTTTAATTATTGAACTCTAGATCTCTTAAAGTCATTACAAGCCCTAACATCTATTGTCATTGGAGCTAGTACCAACACTAAGTGTATGAACGTCTCTAACCACACTATTGACTCTAATTGTTATATCTTCTCCTGTTTGCATGCATGCATTTATCTATGAACGATGCCCTGTTAAATTAATAATTATCCTTCACATACATATTGCATCATGAGATACATTGTTATCACATAAAACATCATAATATATAGATTATCATACACTAACACACATGTATCACAATCATCTCGGAACTGGTGATTAGATCGCTCAAATATATTGCAAGCTTGATTATGAAAATACCAAGCTTGAATACATAATAAAATCAATGTTAGAAAGATGACATAATGCATAGTTACACACATGATCTTTCCGAATCACATCATCATGACTTTCTAACATCAAAACTCTAGAAGTAAAAACTGCACATACTTTTAGGATTTATTCACAACACTAGTAGTGTTGATCTTAGGATCATGATAACCATTAGTGCAACTTGACAAGTTGATGCCGCTTGAATGATGGAGTTACTAGCAAGGCTAACATATGAGCATACCAAGGTGTCACCAAATGCGGTAATGTTGGATAATAGTAGTGGTGTTTTAAGTTTAATCGGACCTTTATGAAAGGTTTATCGACCTCAACGGTTGTTGTTGGATTTTAGTCTACAACCCCTTATGTTGGGTAAGAATGCACTGCTTGGTCTTGGTTTGTGAAAGACCAATGAGGAGAGATGCACATTTCATATTTAGACATCTTTTGAAGGGTCTAGTGATGCACTGCCACCATACATCATCTGGATGGAGTTTATTGTGCAAGTGCAATGAGATCATGATAGCTCTACACCACGAGCATGTGATGTAATTACACTTTGCATAGTCCTATGATGTATTGGTGGGTGCATATAAATCCAATATAACCAACATATCATTGCAAAGATTAGATCAAAATGTTGGTGACTCTACATTCTCTGATAGAGATGTTGTGCAGTTCATGTGTGCAAGTGCACAACCATTTGTAGTTTATGTGATTTGTAGTGCAACATATGAGGATCAATTTTGATTTGTGCAAGCACATCAATAATCCAACCAACACAATATGTAACACAAACACCGGATATACATGTTTCACCAAAAGTTAGGCTACATCCATGGGCATTAGCAAGAGTTTCATTAAAAATCAATGTACATGAGTATCCATAGTGAGAGCCTACATATTGATCACCTAGAGAGGACAATCAAGTATATATAGCCATGAGGCTGGCAGATAACTAGCCTTACCTAAGCATGATTATGCTAATTATGGTTAACAAAAGAAGAGTTAAACTTTCAAACTCCCCCTTAACTCTAGTCTAGGGGTCAATAATTCATGGAGTCTATATGTAGCTTAGCGGAAAGTCTTGGAAGGTTAATAAGAAACTAGCTTTGACTCTATGAACAAAAGTTTCTAGAACTAAGCCATAACTAACAATATGTCAAATAGAGACTACATAAACTATTTACATAACTTAATGATGCAAAACTTATAATTTTTCACAATGACTTGAAAATTTATCTAGACAAATCACTTTGGTAAATGCATCAACCTTGTTAAGCTCTCTATCAATCTTGACAATCTTAAGTTCACTATTAGACAATGTTTGTATGATAAAATGATACCTAATGTCAATGTGATCCACTCTCATGTTCATCACCTAATTCACAACCATAGGAATCGCATTCTAGCTATCACATTTGCAAATTATCACAATCAACATTGTAGTAGTGAACTTCATATTTCATCACAACTTTTGATATGATGTAAAGATAAAACCGTTAATTTTTTAAATAACATAAAATGATTTATTTAAATAAATTGAGTTATTTAAAATGATATCAAGTGATAATTATTTCATAGTCATAATTTTTATAAATATTTGATTGCATTTTCATGATGATATTATATCATCATGAAAGAAAAAGTATGAAAATTATGAGTTAAATTTGAAATAATTTTATAAATATGATCATTTATTCATTACAAGTCAATGATGATTATATCCAATATATAAAAAATCATATAAAATCAACATAAAATTCTAAATCTTTCTTTTAATCAAATGAAAATCATTGATATGATAAAATAACTCAATATATTGACATAATTTTAAAAAATAAATTTTTAATACAAAAACAAAAAATAAAATAAATATTTATAAATATTCATTATAAAATTTTAAAATAAATTAATGTTTAATTTATCAATATCAAAAATCAAATTTCATAAACAAAAAATATATTGTTCAAAATATTAAGTAATCTTTGGATGAAAACTTTTTCAAGTTTAAATTTAAATTTTTTAAAGCGATTAAAAATTTTTAAAGTATAATTGAATGAAAAGAAATAAATATGATTTATTTTCTATATATAAAAATTTGAAAAATAAAACAAATTTTTTAATTGCAAATAATAAAAATAAATTTCAATTTATAAATTTTTATTTAATAAAAAATCATATATTAATATATTTAAATTTAATTAATACATTTTTTAAAATTATTTATTTTAATTAATAAAAAATTATTTTTCTATTGTTTAAAAAAAATTAAATTTATGTTATTTTAGATAGATTTAATGAAATTTAGTCAATTAAATCTTTTCAGAATATTTTTTTGTCCATTTTTTAAATCTCATTTCTGTTGTATTAATTTCACAATAAATAACATTATTTCAAATATTATATTTTAAAAATTTATATAAAAAATTTCAAAAAATATATTTTGATAAGTATATGAGAAAAAATGATGTGAATAAAAAATAATTTATATTTGATTTTTTTCAAATCCTTTTCAATGTTGCATTACATATAAATTATTTTACAATAATATTTGATTTTATTAATCATTATTATTTGAAATGGATAAAAATATAGATTTCATCAGAAAAAATTGATTATTTTTAAATGAATTGATGTAGTATCTAGAATATTTTTATTAAATAAATGTTATATACACTAACATCATTTAAAGATAATGTATTATATTTTATATTATAGTTTTTAAACTATAATATAAAATAATAACTATTTTATCATCATTACAAATTATTTTTATTGCATATCATTTTTTTGAATAGTTATGGATAGTTAAATGTTATAATTATCCATGTATAGTTAAATTTTATAAACTTAAGTATACATGGATTATACATCAAATTTTTTGTAAGTTTATATTTTTAAACATAATTATAGAGTTTAAATTCAAAATCTAAGAATTATTTAATATATAAATTTTGTTAAAAATATTATATAAAAAATATGGATTTGATATTAACTTTTGAAATTAACAATAAAATTTCAAAATGTAAACTTTTTTTATCTAATGTCAACCAAATTTTGAATTTGATGAGAAGTTTCATATATATATATATATATATATATATGAATGATATTGTTACCTCATGATTATCATATTTTTTTGCAATAATTTTCTTAGTGATGTTAGAATTTTTTTTAACAAACACAACATAGTGTCAATGTCTTTGTTTGAAATTTTCAAGAAAACGCAAAAAATATATGAAAAGAAGCTTATAAAGTAATTTTTGATGATAACCAACGTATTATTTGTATCCATCAATCAAAGTGTAATTGATTCTAGAGATTTTAAAAAAAAAATCAATCCAAAAAATTTATGAATTCATATACCTTATTGAGGAAATTGATACTTTTGAATGCTTTAATATAATCAATTCATTTTATGTATCAGGTTGAAAAAGAATTATACAATAATTCCTTCAGTTTTTTCATCATATAGTTCAAAAACATATTTTTGCAATGAAAATGTCATATAATACGTTTTGCAAACAAGTAATCTTAACCTAGCATGAAAATTTTTGTCTTCATATATTATTTCATGATTCTATCAACTTTAGTATGTTAACATACTTCTCAGAAAAATAATTTAGTTTTTTTTAAATAATTTGAGTAATAATATTGAAAATAAAAAAACTAGAAAATCTGATGGTCTCTTAAATCATAAAATGATCATAATATTACTGCAATTCGATACCTAGTCATCCAGAGAAATTTTGCAATATTTTTTAAAATTTTCAAAAAATAGTTTGAATTTTTTTTCACAAGATTCAAAAATTTCTTAAAATATTATAGCAGATTTTATAAGAAGGTATCTAAAAGCTTTCTTAAGGTCTAAAAAGTAAAGATTTAAGGTTGTTTCATAATGTTTGAGTGCTTTTGAGTATAAATTGAAATTTAGCTTGTTAGAATAATTTGGCAATTATATTGAGGATGAAGCTTGTACCATCAACACTATAAATACCAAAATTTTGTGAAATCTTTGACATTTAGAATTTATCAGATATAATTTTTTTCCTTTTTCATATTTTCTAATTATCTCTTTGATTTTTGTTTTTTCAAATGAAAAAAACGTGATAATTATTCTAAAGTAAAATAATATTTAATTTTTTTTTGAGAGGGTAACATATAATGACATCAAAAAAAAGAAAAATAATATCGCATGAACATTGCTTCATTTTAAGAAAGCCGAAGTGATTGGTTGTGAAGAACCTTTCTAACCCTTGTGTGACTTGCTACTCTCTTTTTCTTCTTCTCACCAATCCACATTCAAGTTTATTGTAACAAGTAAAACTCTTACATAAGACGATATTGATATTCAAAAATTGGACCAATAACTCTTGTCCAAACTTCACACATAATTGCTTTACAACTTCGTTGTGGTCTCATAAAATTTCCTTATGTTTTTGTTCTCTAGATCTTTGGAAAAATTCTCTAATCATGCATTGTATCACAAGGCAATATGCATATCCATGTATACTAAAATCATCACACATCTAAATCGCTCACTTCAATTAATTTCAAATTTCAAAAAAATGTCTTTTATTATCTAAGCTTCAACTTTGGGAAGTTTTAATGATGAAAATTTTTTATAGTAAAAGTTATTATCACTGTAATAACTTGACCTCCGGGCTAACTCTCACTCAAATTTACATCCGATGGCTTTTTGGAAGCTCATCATGAATCTAGAAGGACTTGTTCTCACCCTATGACCATGACCCTAATGCACACTTTTACACAAACTCTCAAAATCCAAACTCCATGATGTAAATTTTCACAAAGATTAAGATATCACTCAAAAGGAAGGGATACTTTGGTGATCAAAGTCTTCATTGAATCAAGGCTCCACCCCGAGCATGACTTTTTCAAGAACCAAGCTTCCCAAAACAATGTCTTTCCAAAACTAAGATCACAAAACTAACTTCTCCCAAAACTAACTTGAAAGGTGATTCTCAACCTCTCTATTTATACTAGTTAAAATCTTACCCTAGTCACTATAAATAATTATCATGTAACTTTCTCTTACCAAATTTAATCGAGGTAGAGATCATAAACCCCAATGAAAAGAGTATATGGCAACATGCAATTGGTCCACTTAGATCTTCTAGAAGCTCAACTACACTCCATTTGACTTTAGTGTACCAAGTCAATCTCGCCCCTAGATTTAAGGGTCTTCACCAAGTCCAACCAATGAAAACTAGTCCAATTCAATGAAAGTCAAGATAACCATGTGATGGAATTTGTTTCTTGATTCCTACTAAATAAAAAAATAGTTGTTCTCATCAAGAGCTACTCTATATTTTCCTCCAACTAAACCGTAACTAGCTAAACATAATCATGACTAAGATAGACTTAGTTACAATTTAGATATATTCATATTTCATCCTATATGTACAACCATGGATCTTATAGTACAGTCTTGTAACTGTGAATGTATGTATAAACTTCAAGCTATCAATTTACACTCAAAATTCATCCAATTGAGTTGAGATTTCAATCCAAACACAAGTATAAGTTTTAAACTATATTTCAATTAAAATATATCCGTCAAAACTCTTGTATAATTTTCAAAATTAACCACAATACACTCTAGGGTTTGAATTTCACTCTCAAATTTCAAATCACTACAATAGAGTGATACCCCACTCAATTGCATCCATTCTTGAGCCCATCTTGTAGCTCTCGTAGTCAATCTTCCACTTTTTTCCCCAAATCTTTGAATGGTCCTCGAAAAGGCTTGAAAAACTTCTCAAAATCTTGAAGGATTTTACCTAAGTGCCCCCATTGGTATAAATTTTACAACCAATGAAAATGAAGAGTGATTTTTTTGACCTCTAGTGTAGCCAAATTTAATTCATATTAATTTAGAGCTTTACAACTAACCTTATATATAACTTAATCATCATATAAATAATATGAGATGTAATTTATAAAGAGTCCAAATAACAACTCGGAACTTGCTAACTATGAATGGAATTATAAAAAAAACCGGAGAGTTTATAACTTGAGAATCATATTCATCACCAAAATTTCTAATAATCAACTCTATATGGCTTATTTTTTATAAACAATAATGATGGATTGGAATTCACAAGTTCAAGTTCACCAATATTAGCAAGTTCATATCCATAACGTTCAACCTAAATCAAAATGTATATTTTCGGATCCCCAATCGTACCTTAAGAAACAATTGAAAAAATAATCGGATCGGGAGAATTCATCACTTGTTGCATAAAATTATCTCCAAAGTGATATACTAATCATTTTTTAAAGTGATCACGGTGAAGATACCGGATATTATCACAAATGGATTGAGCATAGGTATATATGGAAGATCATGTTGTCCTCTATTCATGTCTCACGTCGACTTTACTTCGATTAGATGAGTTCCTTTGTTAGTAAAGCGGTATCGTGTTATGATACGGCTACTATGAGAAGATGATGACATGTGTCATCTTCAGAGCTGTTGAGATGACGACAATATTTTAGGTCAGGATGACCGACTGCTCATTGTAAGGCTGCTAAGAACCCACAGTTGGATTAATATCCTAGGGTCATGATGTGGATAAGGATCCAAGAGATATTATCTTGGACCTTTCAGATATAAAGCGTGGTCAAAGTGGCAGGAGAAGGGATGAGGTCTAGAACATTGTTTTTTTGACTAAGGAGCTTATCCGATCAAAGTGAAGCTGACGTGGGACATGGATAAAGGACAACATGATCCTCCAGATGTACCAAAACCCAATCCATTTGTGATCAACATCAAGTGTCTACATTGCGATCACTTTCAGACGTGGTTAATATATCACTTGCTCAATTGCCTTCATTCTTGAGCCCACATCATAGCTCTTCCCGTCAACTCCCAACCATGCCCTCCAATCTTGAATTCTCCCTTTTGAAACTCCTCAAAATCCCAAAAAATTCGACCAAGTGTTCTCATTGGTTCAAATTCCAAGGCCAATGAGAATGAAAATTGTCATTTTGAACTCTAGTGGGGCCAAATTAGCCACATACTAACTTACAGCTTTATAATTATCCTTAACACACTACTTAGCCATCATATAGACAATATGAGTTATCATTAATAAAGAGTCAAAATAACAAGTCAAATCCGGCTAAGTATGAATGTAACAAGAAAAGGGACCGGGGAGTTTATAACTTGAGAATAATACTCCACCCCAAAATTCCTAACAATCAACTCCCTATGGCTTGTCTTTAGTAAACAATAATGATGGATTGGAACCCATGTGTTGAAAGCCACCACTACTGGTAAGTTCAAATCCATAACGCCCAACTAAATCAAAACGTATACTGTTAAGTCCCAAATCATGCCGTAGGAAACAATTGGAAGAATAATCAGGTCTGAAGAGTTTATCACTTGTTCGATAAAGTTATCATTTCATTGTGGTGATTTGAAATTGGAGAGTGAAATTCGGATTATTTAGTGTGTTTGGATCAATTTTGAGTGTTTTGTGAGGGTTTTGACAAATCAGTTCAATAAAAATGTATTTACAACTTAGATTTGTGTTTTGATTGAAATTCTAGCTCGATTTGATGAGTATTGAGTGCAGAGTGATAGTTTGAAGTTTGTATATATAGTCTGAGTTGCAGGATTATTTTGACTATCACAAAGTTAGTATGACAATCATAACTTTTGATATCAAAATGTTTGATCAATAAAACTTTACAGAGTTGAAGCTTGGATGATAAATGACTTTTTGTGAAATGTAAGAGCAATTGGAATAAAGAATTGAAATTTGTGATGGTTTAAGTACATAGGGGTCTGCATATCATTTTATAATATAATGTATAATCCGACAGTTGTGCTGAGAGATCTAGAAAAAATCTCGAGAGTATGAAAAGGTTGCAAAGCAATTATTTATGAAATTTGGGCAAGAGTTAATGGTCCAATTGTTGAATACTATGATCTTCTTCCGCTAGAGTTTATTAGCTATAATGAATTCGAGTGTGGAGTGGTGATGAGGAGAAAGAGGGAGTACCGACTCACGCGAGGGCCAGGAGAGTTCTTCTACAGCAAGGAGCTCAAGCATTCTTAGACTAAAGCAATATCCACGTGATAGCGGTGTTCTATATCTCTCCCTTTCCCTTTTCAAATTAACTGTGCTTTATATTTAATAAGGTCCAAGATAATATTTCTTGGAGCCTTATCAATATTCTCACTTTACAAAGTCGACCCAACCGTGGACTCTTTATAATCTTACAATGAGCCATCGGTATCATGACCTAAAATATCCTCGTAGTAACAATGGCTTTGAAGATGACACATGCCATCATCTTCTCAAAGTAGCCGCATCACAACACAAAAATAAAAGAATCTAGAAGATGTAAAAAGGTTGTTAGATAGTAATGAAACACTACGTGAGAGTTTTGACACTAACATTTTCAGTTTTGCAAACATTTTGATAATATATGTCTTGATTTCATTAGCAAGACTCTCTATCGAGGTCTTTCTTTCCTTTGGTTGGAGAATTTTGCGTACTTTATTACGATGAACCTGTCTCCAGGTTTTTAAAGATCAATTTGATTTCGCGCTAAAGTTGTCGGATGAACATACATATCTGAATTTTGAATGTCGGTTTCCAAGGCCAAAAAATCAACCAAAGGAAGGTGCTTTGGGCTCGTCTTGTATGGGTTGCACTAGGCTGATTTTGCTCGCCGATAAAATTGAGGAGGAGGCAAAGTCATGGTCACCTTATCGCCTTTGTTTTTACTGCTTGGAAGGAGGTCACAACATATTAAAGTTAAAACGAATGCGAGTTTGTCTCGGGCAAGTGCATCATACTATTACACGGCCAGACTAGATCTCAATGGTCTAAACTCTATTAATAGAGAGAATTATGTTTGAATCTAAAACAATTAACCAATGCAAAGTGATGGAGGAACAATTATGATTAGGCCCAGGTTGAACAACTTAGGATCTCTGTAAGACTTTCAACTCGATCGCTGTTTGCATGGAGAAGCTCAACTAACAAATCAATACGAAAAGAATATTAGAAAACCAATTCAATAGAATATTGGTTCTATTAGTAACAAGTTATCAATTCGACAATGTTCACACTATACTCTTCATAACGTGTCCACATAACACATTTCCAAGCTCCGGTGTCGTATGGACATTTCTTCGCTCTGAGAATGCCTGAGCGCCTGGCTGTAGAAGAACTCTCTTGAA
Organism: Marchantia paleacea; assembly: GCA_014180765.2. Lineage (NCBI taxonomy): Eukaryota > Viridiplantae > Streptophyta > Marchantiopsida > Marchantiales > Marchantiaceae > Marchantia > Marchantia paleacea. The sequence goes on from MUAA02000034.1 coordinate 627,387, forward strand.
CCTCGTGTGAGTTGACAATCTCTTCTTCTTCTACTCAGCACTCCATATTCGAGTTCATTACAACCGGTAAAATTTTAGCGGAAGAAGATTATGATATCCAATGATTGGACCAATAACTCTCGCTTAAACTTCACAAAAAATTGCTCCACAACCCTTTCAATCTCTCAGTAAAGTTTCATATGTTTCTCTCCTCTAGATCTCTCAAAATAATTGTCGATTTACAAACTGTATCACAAGGCAATATGCAGACCCCTGTGTACTAAAACCATCACAAAGCTCAATCCTTGACTCCAATTGCTCTCAAATTTCATAGAAGGTCACTTATCATCTGAACGTCAACTGTGAAAAGTTTTATTGACAAAACTTTCTGATATCAAAAGATATGATCGATGTACTAACTTCGTGATAGTCAATGCAATCCTGCAACTCTAACTATATACAGAAACTTCAACCTATCACTCTGTACTCAAAACTCATCTAAATGAGTCAAAATTTCGATCCAAACACAATCCTAAGTTGTGAACTACATCTTTGTTGACTTAGATCTCTCAAAACCCTCGTAAGATTCTCATAGTAGCCTCACGGTTCACGCGATGAACCATTCACGCGTCACAATACGACACCAGTGTCGTGTTGTGACGCGGCTACTATGAAAAGATGATGACATGTGTCATCTTCAGAGCTGTTGTCATGATGACGATACTTTAGGTAAGGGTAATAGATGGCTTTGTAAGGCGGTAAAGAGCTAGGGAGATCTAGACACATCACCTTGCTGACTAAGGAGCTTATCTAATTGAAGTGGAGTCGAGGTAGGACGTGGATAGGGGACAACATGATCCTCCAGATGTACCATTGTCGAGTCCAGTTGTGATCAACATCCGGTGTCTTCATTGTGATCGCTTTTGGGTACACTTAGCTGGTTTCAAGTTGTCATTTTAACTCTTATTAGTGACAACTCATAATGTGTATAGGATGTCCAAGTAATGTGTTTAGGATAGTTGTAAAGCTCTAAGTTAAAATGGAGCTAATTTGACCACACTAGAGGTCAAAATAGCATTCTCCATTTCCATTGGTCTAGGAGTTTTGACCAATGAGGGCACTAGAGCAACTTTTCAAGATTTTTAGGGATTTTGGAGACCTTCCGGGGGGGATTTGAAGATCTGAGGATTGGGTTGGAGAGCTGACGGGATGAGCTACGATGTGGGCTCAAGAATGGATGGATTGGAAGGATTTGTCACTCTGAAATGGTGATTCAAAGATAGAGTAATAAATTTAGACCTTTGAGTGTATTTGGGGTGTTTCTGAAAATCTTACAAGGGTTTTGGAGTCAACTGTAATATAGTTTACAACTCAGGCTTGCGTTTGGATTGAAATTTTGACTCAATTGTATGAGTTTTGAGTACAGAGTGATAGCTTGAAGTTTGTGTATATAGTCAGAGTTGCAGGACTGCACTGACTGCCATGAAGTTAGTACAGAGATCATATCTTTTGATGTTAAAAAGTTATGTCAATAAAACTTTGCACAGTTCAAGCTTTGATAATGAGTGACCTTCTCATGAAATATGGGAGCAATTGAAGTCAAGGGTTGGGATGTGTGATGGGTTTTGTACACAGGGGTCTGCATATTGCCTTGTGATACAGTGTGCAAATCAACAATTGTTCTGAGAGATCTAGAAAAGAAAAATATCTAAAACTTTTCTGAGAGATTGAAAGGGTAGTGGAAAAATTTTCTGTAAAGTTTAAGCGAGAGTTATTGGTCGAATCATTGCCTATCATAATCTTCTTCCGCTAAAGTTCTACCAGTTTATAACGAACTCTAATATGGAGTGTTGAGGAGAAGAAGAAGAAATTGTCAACTCACATGAGGTTCTAGAGGGTTCTTCTACACCCAGGCACTCGGGCGTTCTCAGAGCAAAGAAATATCCATACGACACCGGGATAAAATTGTGTTATTTATTATGGGATACAAATTGGAAGAAAATTATAGACATGTGCCAACATCCAACCCTAAACGTTTCAACTTTATTCTTTTGGATGACAAAAATTGACAGGTTTTGCATTTTCCATCCAGTTTACTTTATTTATGTTTTTAATGATTTTTACAAACACCAGGATAAAATTGTTTTACATGATTTTGAGATAAATGTTAGATTATAATTATACATAGAGGAATGAAAAAGCTCAAAGCAATTTTGTACAAATCTATACTTAGAATTTTTAACGTCATAAATGCTCAATGAAATGCAAAGACCTTGAAGATATGAATTTTTTAAAAAAAATCAATTTTTTTGGTGTATCTTGATAGATTAACTTCATATTTTTAATTCATTCAAAAATCAAATTTTTTTCAAAATAAAATTACACATCAAGATATTCAAAATTCGGGATAAAAACATCAATTTTGACTAACTTGAGAAGAAGTTTGATTTTTTAAAATATTATAAGATCTAAAAATTAATTATCTTATAAAATTTTCATAGATATTTTATCTATGATTACAATATATCATTATTAACTTGTTATTTTGTTGGTAAATAAATTTTTATTTTTTATACATGTAATATTAAATATTTTTATAATAAAATTTTTTTAAACTTCATGTAATATTTATTTTTATAATAAAAAACATAAATATTTTTTACAATGTCTAAATTTTTATATTTTATTTTATTAGTAAAAATATTTATTAAAAAATTTTGCAGTTTTTATAGTTAAAAATCTAAGATATTATAGAATGGATTTTATTTTTTTATTTCTTAGAATGAAAACACCTGGAGATTTTTTCAAAAGTTAAGGCGTAAATATTTCATAATATGATAATAAGAAAACTATTATTTGATGATTGAGATGAGATTAAAAGACGTTTTCACATGTGTATCACAATATAATCTGTGTGGGTATGATGGCACTAGTTAAGGGTGGGTGTACACTTTCGACTCATGCTTGAATAATCGTGATGGTTTATTGGAATTTGGTCTAGTTTCCATGGCGACCTTTGTGAGAGTAATGCTCGGCCGTCGGCCTCCGTGACGGACTTGCGACGATCCTCAAGTTCTCAGCTCAGAACATATACTGAACAGTAGAACTTGCTTGACTGCCTGGATGCCAAAAAGCCTCGTTGTTGTTGAGCAGGCGGATGTCAGTCGTTGGTGAAGTACATCCTGATATGATAGACTTGATTTATAGATAAAAGTGGTCTGCCTTACGACACAAGTGCACTGCTTCTAACCACAGCTCACTACGTTCTTTAGTTTGTTCATAGTCTCGTTGTGCAGTCATTCTATAGAGCTCATTTGGGAGCGTCGCTACCGTAGCTGCTGTAACTATCCAACAATTTCCTCACATTTTCTCTTCTGCTTCATCAGGTTCTTTGATACAAGTGACAGCCCATCACTGTCATTATCATTATAAAGCGTCATTGTTGTGGATAGAAGACATAGCTCATAGCTATCAGTAAAATTTGAAAACTGTATGGGCCGAGTAGCAGAGATTGTAATAAATCTTAGAAAAACACGAAGCGTTCCCTCTCTTGAGATATTGATTGAGATTACTTGCCCTGCATGCACCTCTTATTACTGATGAATCAACCATAAATAATGATGCATGCCCCAGCTACATAATATCTTCCCTTTTCACAGTGGCTATGCTCCGCCATTTAATGACACCACTGCTGTAATAGTCATATCATATCACTAATGAAAGTAAGGACCTAAGGTTCTGATTCCACGCCGGAATCTACATACCCTTTCATTCTCGTGCTGGTCTTATCTGCTTAGTTATCATTTCAATCAAACAATTCGTAAGATCTTACAGTAGCTATTAGTGTGGATATGTCGTGCGAACCTTCTATGTATTTGTTCAGCAGAATATCTCTTCTGCTGAGCATATGCAAACCCTTCATCCGACCGTGTAGACGTATGACAATTAATTGACCTTAAAAGAAATTAGAAATGTTCCACAAGTCGTCATTTTCCATATGATGCTCGACAATTAAGGCAGGAATGGTCAGGAATCGGAAATGAGTAATCGTTTCAATTATGTGATGCCGCCGACGGGTCCCAGCTTGATACATTGTCTAAAATAAGCCCAGACATGGAGAAATAAAGTCGGAGTATGATATGGATATGCTTGTGTGCGATGCTGAGATTGACAGACCAAAAGAAAAAATGGCGGAAAACCATGCAGCTATCATTAATATTGTCCTATCGTGACAGCAGCAAATGCTACAACTCGAGACTGTAATCTCGCATCACGGTGACGTACTAGGAGATAAGATTCGCAAGCCTACTAGGACTGGAGTCTGAATGGCATCGGGTTGAGAGCAAACAGCTCATAAAGTGGACCTGCAGTGCTTCACATAGAACATGAACAAAGTAAAATCGTTCATAAATAAGAAAATGGACTCGTTCGAGATTTGACTCTTGGTTACGATGGTCCGTCGCCCATGGTCTTACGGTTCCTATTGGCCATCATGGATAAATATAAGGGATCCGCTTCGCCCACCCGAACAGTAGACAGAGTGAGACTTTGGGCAACACCTGCTCATGCATTTGACTTCGATTCCTTGTTCGTCCACGACCGCTTGTCTGGACCTGGGGACTAAATTTGCTGCTCTAGTGGAGGACAAAACTCTTCTTCAACAAGGAACCCGAAGGAAACCTTTGATTAGAACCAATAAATTAGAACTAGAGCGAGTAAGTGAGCGAGTCAAGGTGGTGGGTACGTATCTTCCAGACTCTAGATTTGTTTTGTCTAGCCGATGGCGAGATCGGTCACCCATTTCAGTTTTAAGTCACACCCCACTGTGAAAGACTTTTACGTTGGCTTGCAGTTGCAAGTCGAACATTTCAGACTTTCGGAATTTGAGCTAACAAAAAGGAGTTTGCGACTCTGCCACTGATGGATCTTTGAGGACAAAACTTCTACAGGCATTAATTCACTGACCATGGATACAATCAATGGGGAATCCTCAAGCATATCGTATGCAGCTTTTTTCTTGTTCGGATTAAAGATGCACGGAGCTTCTACTGTAATACACTAGGCCTCAGTCAGTGGTATTACAAGCACCCACTCCTGAGCATTTCGAGCATGGTCAGTGCACACCAGTACCCGACCAGAAATCCTCAAATTATGCAAAATAGGAGTTGAAGCTACCCACGGTGTGAGCTGATCCGTACATCAAGTATCCATATATCGGGCATCTTGCTAAGAATAATTTGGCGAGCCACCCAAGTCGTTCGGTGATCGATGTTTGCTACAAACATAGATATTTACTTGACCTGATTTGGAGTTTTGACTCCATGAGCATGAATTAGTTCTAAACTTCACAGTTGCTTTCACGCTCAGCAGGCCTAAAGCGCCTATTGAATTATGGAATGGAGCTAAGAGACAAAGGCCAACGTCATGTTATATTACACGGATCAAGATTGCGTGCACGCAATCTTGAACGCGACTCAACCACGCACTGCGTAGTTGAGTCGCAATATGTCTCATCAGCACATTCCACCTGCTGCTGTTTCAAAATACCTTGCCGTGAAGTAACACATGACGTTTAGCTAGTCGATGAAAGGAGGAGGTCTTTCTACTCTAAACGTCGCTGAATGTGGGGCCAATGTGTTCTGTACTTTTTAGAAACCACAGATTCTGAACCTTTTATTTTAAAAACTCCAGTACACAAGATTAAGTCAAGACTCAAGATAGAGCTGAGAAGGCTCTGAATCAGAATATCATATCCAGCATGAGTAAGTTTAGTGTCAAGATGGATGGACTTAATCTCTTTGGCACTGGCGTTTGGTCTTCGAACGCTCGTGCGCCAAGTGCAGCTCCGGTTTGGGGTGTCCACGACCGGTCAGGCCATGTGGAACGATCAATAAAAAACGATCATAGAATATTCTTAATTGTGGATATCTATGTAGTCCAGATATGGATGACTTTAGTCGGGCCAATCCGAAACATAAGATCTTTTCGAGAATGTTGCAGCCGATTCAGATGAAGAGTATAAAAGCCTATTCAGAAGTTACTTTAAATATCGTCATCGATCAGTAAACTTGTTCGATCTCTCCTTTTCTCTTCAGCTTGTGAGACACAAAGCACTGATCAATAATCTGGCGACATGGATCGTCGACAGCTGAGTTGGGTCTTGAGTTCATGGCTGGTAGTTGCTGCCCTCTTCAGCAGCCATTGCCATGCTGCTAGGGGTATCGTAAATGAGGCCGAGCCACGCCTGGAATTGGTAAGCGAGGGTCAGGTTGAGCGTTATGAAATGTCTGGGGAAGCTTACTACGTCCACAATTTGGGCGACGAGGCTTCAGATTATGTAAACCCTCACAACGACGCCAGGAGAGTTCTGAATGCTAACATTCCAGACCTGACCTGGAGCTCAACTCTGGCCAATTATGCAAGAAACTGGGCTCAAACACGAGCCAATGCCGGCTGTAACCTGATCCATTCTGGTGGAAGCTATGGTGAGAACATCTACTGGTCAAGCTGGCAGAGCATCCCTGGTGAGGCCGTGAAGTCGTGGGTTAATGAGAAGCAGCATTACAACTACAACTCCAACTCCTGTGCTAGTGGCAAAGTTTGTGGACACTACACTCAGGTTTGACTTCTGACCCTTGCGCCTTGGGTGATATCCTACTCTTTTGGAATACCTGCTAGGCTCCTACATCCAGTTTTAATACAGTATTACTTGCTTTAGCTGTGAGAAATCACTGTGCAAAGACCTGAAGCTCTTCGAGATGAACTCCCATCATACTCGTGACTTTTGAGCAGTGATGAAATACGCCAATCGCTACACACCCTGAAGCCTTGAGAATCCAGGACCCATTGCCAAAACTAGAACTTCACAATCTGTCTTATCTGGGCTACGTGCTCACATCTAACTGGGAGAACCCTTACTGTCCAGGGCAGCCTAGCATCTGCTAGATAGATTAGGTAGGCGACTTAAGAGACAGCCGAACCTATCTCCATTAGACGGGTAACATCCGACACGCCGGAATCAACTAGCGAACTACGGATGTCTTGAGCTGTCACTGCAGTCTCCCGCTCTACCAACTGAGCTAAGGTCGGTTTGGCGACACAGTGAACCAGACGGTTTATAGATTTTAATTGGATTAAAATGTGATCACATTCTTGGCCTATTTGAGCTCTTTGCTTCTGTATTGTCGTCAGACTTGTCGAACAGGCCTTGGATGAGCTAGAGAAACAGTGAGAAAATATAGAGAACTCGAGAGGAGTTTGATCAGGCTTTCAGGAAAACAGTGAAGAACATCTGTCGTCATGCCAGGAAGAAGGTCTCAGACGTTACTTTCCACATCTCGAGCGCTTTGTGCTCTACCGAGAGCGGGAATGTGTTCATGTGAACCAATTGATCGAGTAAGGTCCTTGATTCAATCTGTGGATCGAAAGTTGACTCCCGCAAGGACCATGTTACGTTGTGAAGAGCACTCCCTCGAACTAGAGTTAGAACATTTTTTGATATCACTGAGGCCTTGTTTTCCGCTGTCGATTGCTGGAATTCGCAGGTGGTTTGGAGGAACACACAGAGGGTGGGTTGCGGTTCAGCAACCTGCTCCAATGGTGGCAAGTTTGTCGTGTGCAGCTACGACCCTCCAGGTAACTACATCGGCCAATGGCCTTACTAGGAGCCTCGGCAGAATTTATCAGGCCAGTGCCAGTCACCTTCCATTAATAAAACATGTCGAGCAGAGCCTTGCCTGCTGTGTACTGTATATATATATATATATATATATATATATATATATATATAGACACGGACCCAAGCCGTGCACCTGAGGCCACTCGAGCCTCGACTCATAGAGCTCAAAGTGAGAGACACATGAATAAGAGAAATTTGTGTAGTCAAAGTGTCGAGAGTTGGTTCCGTTTTCGTTTCCCACTCGGAATGTATTAGAGAAACATTTCTGGAAGAGGCGAGTCCATTCAAGATGCAGTCAGATCTAGAAGTCACGTGGCTTAGCAAACATTCATGCAATCGGTCGGTTGAGTTCTTGTTAGCTGGACGGCGTGTGGAGATTTCCGACGGAATGTCAATACATATATAATTATAAATCTCTGGATTTCAAAAGAGCTCTCGGTGATGTTCTAAGCAAGAGCCATTACGTTATCTCCAGTCTGCCTCGTAAGAATGAATGAATGAGAGTAAGGCGAATATGTCAGCTTCACTTTGTGATGTATGCCTTCTGTGGAAATAAAGTGTACTATTTATGACTCTGTACACAACATCGGCCGATGCAAGCATTAAATGCACAGGTCTCAAAATACTCCTTGAGACCACGTGAGGAACGTAATCTTTCTTTTGTGGGTTCGTTTGACCCTGCAGAAAAACCGTCCACAGGAGTTTTAGAAATATGTGATCATGGCGGTATCGTTTCATCTATTCGTGTGCACAACTCAGAGCCTGCGATCGAAAATCAGGCACGAATATCTCAGTACGTGGCACATCTCTGGAATGGGCCAATTTCTAAGTGCACTTCCGCTGTGACTGAGATCATGGCCTCCGACCATCCATAACATGATCTCGTTCTACGCCTTGGACATCATAATTTACAAACTCCGGGCTGGCAGCCAGGACCTGAGTCCCTGCTTTGATTCGTCATGATTGAAAATCTTGCGAGGGATTTGTGCGCCTGCTGCATGAACCACAGGTGAGCTCTCAGGGTGAGACCGAGCTGAAGAGATGCCAGACTGCTTGTCCGTGGTCTCGCTCACAAGCTGTCACAACGCTTGATCTGCTCACCACAGTTCCAACCACGCTCAGTCAAACCGGCCCACTGAATTATGGAACTGATTGTGGGCCGGAAATGTTCTCATTGCAATCACATCAGCGAGTACGTCAACCTCCAGTTCGAGTTCAGTTGCATGATACACCCTAACTCTTGATTCAAAATGTCAGCTGGAGGGTGGGTAGAGTGCGTTATGATGTAAGTTGAAAACCGGTAAATTCAGGTCCAACCGTACGGTGATTACGCACTCATGTACGATGAATCTTCACTCTATAACAATGAAATTCTTTTCAAGTACTAACAAGTTCCGGTTTCTGCCAGCCATATCACTGAAGCATTAGATAGTTCCGTCACTGTCATCTTGAGACTCGTGAGCCCCGTTTGTATGATCAGAGTCCGAGGGTGATTTTTCTTTCTTGACTGTTTTCTCGACGTCTTCGTCCCTGGCCCTTTCAGCTTCTTCTCCAGTGGGCCCCAATGCGTTCATCATCCTTCTGATCTTCATATCTTATTCAGTGTCCTTTCTAGTAGCGAGGTCAAAAACTTCCCTATAAGTTTAAGCAAATTGTTGTCAAGATGAACTGCGGCTAGCTCAATCTCTATTCCACCTCTTTGCAACCAATAGGGTTATCACAAGCTCTTTACCAGAAATCATGCAATCGGAGATTCCCTCCGGCTGCGGGCTCGTCAACATGATTTCGAAACCACGTCGCCATCGCTTCGTTGAATTTGTTGTCCTTCCGGACGTCACCCAATCCTCCACCCAGACCGACATGCCATCACCGTCGCGATCATGCTCCAGAAGTCGATCGGTGTCGGAGTTGACTTCGAAGGAACCGTTGCGTGCTCCACTGATTAAATTGTTCGCATACACCGAGAAAATTGCGACCGAAGCAGTTTCATTCGAGGTAACACGGTAACACGGTAGCACGAACCCCGTGTGGAGTACATCCGGGCCAATTCAGCCTCGAAAACCACGAGGATTGACAGTGCCAGCGCAGGCCACCTGATACCCTGTGCAACGACAGAGGATGTCGCTATTACGCATACAAAACATCGCGCTTTTTTCTAGCGCTACGCATGCACGCGAGTCACGTTTATTTGCCAAAGACAGCACGGGAGTGAGCTCGCTCTGTCTTGCGGAGAGCACGCACCATTAGAGCGCCATTTCAAGTGCATCACATTATCCCTGCCGTTTGTCACTGCACCAACTGGATCGCGCGATACTGGAAGAGGTTGGAAAACGAGATCAAGGAGTCAGAAACTAACGGTGCTTCGATTTTGGATTTTTTCGAATGACTTTTTTCGAATTTTTTCGAATGGAGCGCGAATGTCGATCCAGGGGGGACCATTATTTGTATCGACAGAAGGAACTTCCAGATGCTTCGAATATATATGGTCTGGACAACGTGTGTTTCGTGCGCCAAGCTCGATGTCTCTGACGCGGAAAAGGGAAGCTACTCCTTCCGTCGCCTGAGGAAACCTGGATGTTTAAAAAGGAGAGATCGAGCAGGTGGTGGAGGCTGGATCCGTTTACGGTATGCAGATCTCATAAGTTTTATTAATTATGGCATATGTTGATAGTTAAGTGAAACGTTTAACTTAACTGTCCAAGCTAAGTGGAGCATCGCTCAAATTCCATGTGGATGCTCGTTGATAACACGGGTGTATACTACTGATCGCCAGCAAATCAAAGGGAGACAAGCTACTTGTCCGTTTCATTTCCACCATCGAGTTTTTGGACGATTAACAAGGGATTAGATGACATGAACGAGAGAGAGAGAGAGAGAGAGATCGTTTTGGTTCACACTAAAACAGAAATTGCTTTTTGTAACATTTACAGTGCATAGAGACTGCGAGGTTGGAACGAAGCCAACTTCCGAAGTCTTGCAAAGGGAAGATCCGTCTAAATCTGGATTGGGATACGAATATGCAAGCTCTTACATCAGTCCGATTGGAACAAAGAGCGAATCGCTCCACGTTCTGTCCAAAACTCGAGCTTGTACAGCGACATTTGGAGTTTGAGATCACATGTGACACTTGAGCCCGAGCAAAGGAGCGAGCGAGCACATAGTTCAATCACGGACACTCGATGGGAACAAGCAGTCCGGAAATTGTAAAGACATCGTGTCAAATTGAGTCGAGTCGAGATGGGAGCTTTTAGACCGAATGAATGATCGATAATGATGGTATTTACAGTGAAATGATGACCAAGTCAGAATGAGAGTGGTAGGAAAGAGGTCTGAGATACCCCCGGGGGCAAGGGGGTGGGGAGGGGAGTGGGAGCGGGGAACGTAAGTACATAGCGTAGGTGAGGATTTTTTTCTAACGACTACATTGCGCTGGCTTTCTCTGTCATACTCTAGTATCTTAACACCCGGCCCTGTACTAGTAAACCCACCCGCCCACCTGCCCTGCCTGCCTGTCTGAAGGTGCCCATTTGCTTAGACATGCTCCAGCCTTCCGAACTCAAAATGTTTTACAGAGAGATATAATGTACACAAACGAACGACTGATTGACTGCTTGCTTGAGATCACCTAGTCACTACCAAAAATACGATGATGATTTGTTTTCGACACACAAAAACCAGTTTTGTTGATGTAGAAGGTTGATATCACACGAACGACTCTGCCAAGTCCGACAAGCCTCCTCCACATACAGTACAGTTAGAGTAGAAGTTATACTCCAAGGGTAGTCACCACGACGCGATTGGGTTCGATGGATAATGATGGATAGATCGATGAGGGGCTAGTGGTTGATGACGGATTTGCTTTCTTACAGTTCACCGTTCGTAGGTTGGTGGTCGGGTCGAGGGGATGGACTCGATGGATCCGATTGGTGTAGGTCGGTAGGTTCGAGGTTGGTTGGTTGGTTGGTTGGGTCCGAGATATCTCTGTTCTTATCAGCAACGAAGGGAACACATCCGCGGTCTGCAAGAGAATCTGATCAACTGGGAGGAGCGCGACTTGGTCAGTCTTCGGGCACGCTCAGACGTGAACTTCTCGCTAGGGTCGTCTTCATCATCGTCGTGCACACGCAGAGAATCGGCCTCCCCTTCGGATTGCGACTCCTCTGTGTTGGCGTTGGTGTACATGTTGAAATGCACCGACTTGAATGGAGCTTCCTTTTGCCTCTGTTCCCGAAAATGCTGTAGCAACTTCTGCGCCTTGTCCCGTGCCCTTGGAGTTCCACTGACCGAAATCGCTACGAGGGCTGGAATCACGCCTTCCTTCAGCACTGCGTCGTTCAACTGCGAGCTATTTGTACAAAGCAACAACAGCGTTGCTGCCACATGCTCCTTCTCTCTCACGGAGCCGGACTCGAGTATTTCTGCCAGGGTCGAGATGGCGCCCTCGGTTTGGGCGATGCCGATCCTCCCCTCATCCGTAAAGGATAGATTATACAACAAAGCACTGCATTTCTCTACAAGATCTACTTTGCGTAGACTTAGTAAGTGGATCAGTATGGGAATAGCTCCGGCGCGAATCACCCGATGCCGATTCCCCATGAATATGGTAAGATTGTACAACGTCGTCAAAGCATCCTTCCGGCCCTGGTTAGACCCCGATATCAGAAGCTGTACAAGGAGGGGTATGGCTCCGAAGGATCCGATGCATGCTTTGTTGTCGTTTAGACACGACAGGGTCAGCAGCGCTGCGGCCGCCGATTCCTTCACCGTCTGAGTCTCTCCCACTCTCAGCATCTTGACTAAAAGTGGCACCGCCCCCGCCATCACCACCAGCGCCTTATTTCTGCGCACCAACCAACCATTCGACAAGTCCGATCACAACTCCCGCTCACTTATCCATCAAATAACAGATCTTATCTCATCATCAATGATGATCAAATCGGAAGTTTGCTACTGAAACCAACTCGGTTAATCAAAGAATTCAAGGAATGGAACTGAAAGAGAATAATCACCTGTCGTTGTTGACAGCCATGTTGAGCAGCGCCAGGGCGCAACTCTCTTGAGCCCTGAGGTCATCCAGGTCGATGGCATTGTACAGAAGATCCACCAAAGGAGGAATAGCTCCGCCTTCACCGATCACCAGTCGGGCCTCGGCGCTGTTCTTCGTGTATAGTCTAATCTGCTCCGCTGCTTGACATTGAATGTCCCATGATCTGGATTTGAGATTTTCAACTAATTGGGCCAGCCCATCGGTGACTTCTTCACTGTTGGCTTCGGTTATCTCCACTTCTTTATCGTCTGGCCTTCCATTCATGGAACTGTTTAAGGAGCTGTTCATAGAGCTATAACTCGCTCGCCTGTCGTGAAAATCCATCGATGATGACATCTGATGCACAGGTTGGAGATGTTGTTCACGACTCCACGCTGCGCTCAATTCTTGGCCGCCGCTGTGACATAGTAGATCGCACGAACTACTCTGGTTTTGCTGTTTCGGATGGCTGTCTACGTACTCACCCTTCACAACAGCGTCCGAACCCGAACGATCCCATCGACAAGAAACGACCGGGGAAGGTGGGGCAGAAGGAGGGCCCGGCACAGGCACGGAGTGGGCCTCGCACCAGCCGGCGATCAGCCCTTTCACACAATAATTAGGAGTGAGGTTCAGGTGCTCCAATCTCTGTTGCGTCTTGGGACAGGTGACATGACCTTCTTTGAACCATTTCTCGATGCACACACGTTCATATGTCTGGCCTGAAGCCACGATGACAGGATCCGACATGAGTTGCAGAGAGATGGGGCACCTGAACTCCTCTGGAGCCAATGGAAGCTTGGACGAGCTGGAAATGCTCGGGATATCAGCATCCGTCTCCACGTCTGAGCAATTGCAATCGGCGCAGTAGTGAGCTTTGTCACTCTCCGCGTCTCCGGAACTGCCCATGCTTCCCGACCATGACAGTCGACTAAAAGAGTAGTGTGAAAAAAGCGCCGGCTTCTCTACCCCACCTCGTTGCAGTACATTGTTATACTTCTTAATCAAATACAGAATGTGAATTATGGTTGCCTCCTTCTTCCTATCCTGCTTATCCTGAGCCTTCTCAAGCTGTCTCTTTAGCGCCTTCCTTTCGAGGTTAATTCCCTCGGCCGAGGTCAATGCCAGCCGGATTCCTATCTGAAGGAAACTTTCCTGTTCTGCTTGAGGGTTCTCAAACTGGCCACCCTTCTGTTTCTGCAGCAAAAGTGAAATCAACTCAGCACCCATTTGCTTTTCTTCGGGGTCTAAAACAAATTCCGTTTTCCCAATTTCCGTCTCCAGTCCTGCCATCTGCGCACGCCCGATAGAAGCACACCAATCACCAACACGTGGATATCCGCTTAGAAATCGAAAATAACACCATCACAGAGATTGAAGCAAAATTGATGGTGACAACCTACTAACGAATTGTACCTGGAGTGCAAGATGTTGAGGCACTAGGATCGAAAGTCGTCGAACGCATTCCTCCAATTCCTCCCTCAGGGTCTCGAATTTGCATATGATCGAGTGGCCTTTAATCGCCTGGCACATCGAAAGTCCATCATGACGATCAGAAACATACAACACAACACCCAAATCTAGCTTCCTTTCGGTGCTCACCACTGTTTGGACTATATACAAATTTATGCAATCTACATTGTAGAGAAATGAGGTCAGAATTCCGGGGACGGTGGAGTTAATCCGACGTCATCTCATTCGTACATGGACCCTCGCCCGTACTATCCAATTTCCCGTGTCCCTACCCTATGACAAGCAAGAATAGCCTACAAGAAATCGTGGTTCATCTGCTCTGGACTACTGGACTCTTCGACCCCGGAGGCAGAGCACCCACGTCAAATTCCCGCGAGGACGTATGCACTTGACAAAGGGAATCCAAAGAGTCAGGCTGCAACGCCCGACTTCTCTGCAAGACCAGGTCTCTTGCGTCCGGCGGTGATGTAGACCGATGACACATCAATTCCCGACAGAATTTCATTTTCCAAAATGTGGGTTGAACCACGTAAGGTGTCAGAAGTTTTCACAGTGAAATTTCCTCAAAAAATGGCTGCCTTGCATCCACTGAGAAGGCAAAGGGCTAAAGCTGAACAGTAGTAGCGAAATGTCCAAGTAAGTCCACCTCGGCTCGGACCGAGAGGAGGGAGGGAGGAAGGAGGAGCACTGTTTGATTGCTTGCTTTTCCAACTGACTCCAAAGAGCTATGCTATGTTTTTAGAGCACAGAGACGCCCCCTCGGACCTAATGGAAGAATCAGAATAATGGACGATTGCCTGCACTCATCAGCAATTCTTGCGCACTCTGCTAAGGACTGCAGAGCTTTCGAGTCCTATGATTCCGGAAGCCATCGATCGGTCATGTCTATCTTTGACGTGTCTACAGCAAGTTGTATGATGCTGCCCATTCATTCCGGTTCCATCGCATCTTCGAGGCCCAAGTCATTACAGTGGAATAGTATCATGAAAACAGCATGCAAAGACTCCACAGAGAGTTTTTGAGGACGTGTGTCCTGACAAATCCGAAATGCATGGAAACCGCTCTGATCGATCAATAAAAGAATCGGGGTGCTGCTCCCTTACAACGGGCCGCGCGGCTAGAGAAATAGGAGGCCTGAGAACTGAGGAGGGAGCAAAGAGAAGAGAAACTTACCAGGTATAGCTTGCTGGAGTGGGCACAGTACTGCAGCAGGGCCCGAGATTTCTCTAGAGCCATTTGGAGGGAACAAAATGCCTGAACGCCCGACTTCTGCCACCGATGTCTCTCCGCATTCAGCGCTGGTAGAGGCTTCGCTAAGTTGCTCACCAGAACAGCCAATTTGTTGCACATCGCGCCATGAAGCTGCCCAAGACAAAACGATGCGAATTGTTCGTCAACATTAGACGCCCAAGTCCAACGCCAAATTAGTGACTGTATGAACATCATCAAGACATTTCTTCGTTCCAGATAATCAATAACCCTTTGATGCACAACCGCACTAATCACGCTGTAATCACACAGCCCTCACCTTACAACTTCGTAACTACTTACAGCACGAGGTCTGTCCTGACCTCAGGTGGGACTACCACATCTACCCTATAGACGTCTGGGCCCTCCCCGAAGTGACGCCCGTGACTGCAACAGATCTTTGCACAAATTACCACGACCTCGCTCGCTGCTTGCACTACCCGCCCACCGTCACTGAGATCTTTGTTCACGAAACGCGCAATCTATTTTCCTCAGGTCCTGTCATGCTCTTAAGGTGCCCTTCCGCCTAGGGCCAGACAAATCGCATTACGACGAGGATCGAGAGAGAGGGCGAGCGGGATGCAGTCACCTTCTTAATGGCTGCCATAGAAATCTGTGACTGCGTGCCTCGCCATCGAAAAACTGGTAAAAATGAACGAATTCACGCGAAACAGAAAGTAATATGGCATGGGACATGAAATTACCTTGGCATTTCGAGCTGCGGCCAGGCTCTGTTCCACAGCAATTTCCATCATTTTGGTCGGACCTCCACATATACTCCTGACCACTGCGCAAGAATATGATTCTTCCGTCTTAGAGATACACGAAAACGTAGCTACCGATGGACGGCACTTGTTCCTCTTCTTCCTACATCTTGTTTTCGTCGTGTGATAGAATTCAAATTCAGACGACCATCTATGGATCATATGCAACTGCAAGAACTTCAGCAAACTACAAAAGCCATCAATCCCGCCTAAAGAGCACAACAAAGGAGATCAACCGCTGCCAAGGGATAGGTTTCGAACAATCTTGATCTAAGCTGAACTGAAATCACGAAAGCCCTCGGTCGATTTTGCCCATACTCGAGCGGAATCGACAAGGAGTCGAGCTCCAAAGTAAAAATCTGTACCCTCTGATCGGCTTCCAAAACAACACCACTTTCGAAAGCACAACCCTTTCACACAGAAGCCGACCGCATCATCGACTTCAAAAAATAATCGAAAACAGAGCACACCCCGTCCTGATATTATAACACAAAATTCCTCCCGAAAAAAAATTGCCCCCTTCCGATCACAACCGCACCGGCCCCAATTTCAAGCCAGCCCGACTTTCTGTTGATTCGATCTGTTCCCAACAGTCCCTCGAGCCTCTTCCGATGGCCCTCCTCCCTCTTTCTCTCCCTCACTCCATCTAACAGACGGCTAGACACGAGAAAAATATCCGGATGTGAGATGTGGGTGGGTAGCAGGTCTGCAGAGCCTAACTTCTTGTGACTAGCAGCATCTGCAGACACACGGTTTCGGCCCACTGCAACCGACGTGAAATCGTCCGAAGCCCAGTGGATGGATGACCGAGGGACAGAGAGCTGCCTGCCCCTTGATGATGATTTTCTGCTCATGCAGGAGGCCCTGTGTCTGTTGCGGCAGCTGGACACGCTGCTCTTTGCGTCCCTAGCACCCAACCGAAAATTTCAAAATTCGCTCCTCAGCAAGGGAATCGTGAGAAACTCGAATGGCGGTGTATTACGAAAGGCGAATGCCCAGATTTTTGGGGGCTATTCGTGGCAGAACTGGACGAATTATGTCACCATGACGATGAATTCCTGTGGTTCCGGAAGCCTTGCCGTTGGAAAATCATGTCCGTGTGTGAATGAATCATGGTCGGAGGGAGAGAGCCGGAGAAGGAAAGAGAAGAAGCAATTACCTCATGTGCAAGCGGATGGCGACGTCGACTTCGGAGACCTGGAAAACACTCGGCCAAAAGGAAAAACTAAATCGCTCGGATTCACTCTCTCACACAGTCGCTCGCGCTCTACCGACCCACTTTTCCCTCCTTCGCTAATAAGTATCACTCTCTTTGACTCACAAACTCTGTTCGTCTGTCTTACCGGTGTCTCGGTCTGTCTGTGTATCTCTGTGCTCCGCCGTATTCTTGTCCGGGCTTTGCAAATTTCGCAATACAGCGGAGAAAACGACCACAGGAAAAACGGTATTCCCTCTCGACGGCCCTCTTTAAGCTCGACTGACCGACCGCTTAAAGATTAAGCCTCCTCTAGGTTTCACCCGAGGGCTCTGTCATAAAAAGTTGGTCCTTAGTGTTGTAGATGTTCAAGACGAGGAGGTGTGCTGTGTTCCCATCGCCTGCTGTCTCCATCCCGTACTACGACGACTGGCATCGACATTCCCAAGCAGCGGCAGCAGCAGCAGCTTTTTCTTCTGTCGGTCTGTCTTATAGTGATTAATTAAGATCCACTTTTGTAAAATCCACACGGAACTGCAAAGGCGGAAGAAGCCTTTAACTTCTTCTCACTCACTCACCGTCTCCCTCTCCTCACCCCTCATCTCCCCACCCCTCTCCTCTCCTCTCCTCTCCTTCCCCCCTCTCTCTCTCTCTCTCTCCCTCCCTTCCTCACACTCACTCCCTCACCCCTCCTCTTGACTGTCCCCTTCTTGTTGTTCTTCTTTCATATTGCTTATTAACTATGGGCCATCATCATCATCATAGCATGGGCGCAGCTGGCACAGCCTCCGCTACTACCCACACCATCAACGCTTCCTCCTCCTCCCCCTCCGCCTCCTCGACTTCCTCTCTCTCTCCTCACTCCTCTCCGCTACTACTACTACTCTCCCCAATCCTTCCCCCTTCCTCTGGAGTCTGGACTGCGAATTCTTGGTTCTGACCTCCCCTGGCTGGCTGCCGAGCCTGCCTCTCGCTCCGCCCGTCCGTCCGTCCTCGCTCCCTCCGTACCAAACCCCCGCCCCCCCGAGGAGAACTCGGATAAGAATCACGCCCTTCCCACTTCTTCAAATTCTTCACCCTACTCTTGAAAGTCCCTGTCCACTGCCGTCCTCCTCTCTCACTTCACTTCCATTCACCTTCACCTGATTGCCTTGTCCCGCCCAGCCCCAAGCCCCTGTAAAACTCCCACCCCGTTTCATCCCTCTCACCCAAGAAATCTCCTCCTCCGCCTCCACTCTACGATTTCTCCTCTACTGCCATGACAAGACCATTACATACACCCAGCCCCAGCCTCCTACCCCGCGAGCGAGCGAGCGAGCGAGCAACCTTACAAACATACAATTTTAATATTTATTTTTCAAATCCCCAAATTAACATGCACATCCTACACCATCCTACAGCTCAAGCCGGCCTAACAGAACAACAACGGGGGGTAGGAGACACGCCACCATCCATCTCTCTCTCTCTCTCTCTCTCTCTCTCTGCCTCCATCCCCAATCCCTCACTAGTGCTGTAATAGCCTTCCTCCTCATTCAATCGTCATCGGCTAAAAAGAAATAACAAACCAATAAATTCTCCACAACAGTCGCAATTCTTTTTATTCCACGCTTTGCCTCTCACCTCGCAACACCACAGTCACTGGCCCGGTCCTGCTGGTCCCCACCACCACTCCTTCTTCCTTCTCTACCCCAGCGGAGAGTGAGGTGACGAGTTTGGTCCCTGCTTGCTGCACCAACGCCAGCCTAGAGAGAGAGAGCCTCTCTCTCCTTGCTTTTGCTTCGTGCCAAGTAGCCGCCGCCATAGGCTGAATGGAACGATCCATCGGTCGGTGCGTTCGGCTCACGAGATTTCACCACAGACCGCTTACGTAAACGGAAGGTAACATGTCCGAATATACAATATCCTGTTACTTGGATGGAGGCCGTCGATGGTCCCCTGGCTTTTGAAGTAATTATCTTCCTTATCGGACGGCTTAGAACTGGACTTCTCTTGGTGCCTCAAAGTCCATGCATTTATGAACTACGGTACAACCATTCAATATCCCCGGACCCCACCCGTTTAACTACGTTAATAATGTGGAGTAATCTCGCTACTGTGGTTTTACGACCGAATTTGTCACTTCTGTGAGATTACCTTCAGGCTTTAATCTCTATCTCTAAGAGTTACTTCACCGTGAGCTCTTTCTGCGTCACTAGACTTCATCGTACACCTATGCAAAGCCATGTTAAGCTCCCGTTACACTGTTTCATAGTCAACAAAGATTCACCACCAGATGATAAAGGTCAAAAGTCATTTTCTTCGTTAAAGCCTCCAGCAGGTTTAAGACAATTGTACCCATTGATCTATAGAGATCACTGAACGTGCTATCCATAGGAAATGAATCTCATTAGGTGATGATTTTTTTTATGTTCCAACCTATCGCAAATTAGAAATCTTTTGGTGAGTTGAACCTTCGGGCCTCAAAAACAACAAAAAATAACGAAAATTCTGGGGGGTCCCTTCTTAGTTTTATTTCTAAAAAGTTGGGGGTCGAGTTTTCCCGACTTGGAAAACCGAATTAGTCATTTTAAAAATCTCAGTATTTGGTATAAGTCCCCATTCTGAACCTAATAATTATTACTATCCTTAATATCTTGTATAATAATAATTTCATCTTACGTATAAAAGAGAGGGGATCAAAGTTCCAAGTAGTATGTAGATAGTTTGATTAGATAGTTTGGATATGTTAATCACATGACATATTTGACATTGTGATGCAATTGGGACCTAGCTCCAACCTATCCATATGCACTCACAACTAAAGCTAATTATTTTTGACAATCAATAGGCTATACATATTGTATTTCATCTCTCCAACAACTCTCCTCAATTCTTCTATCTATGAAATTTTATAGCTTACAATGCAAATTCAATACATTTTTCTCCGTCATCCCATTATTCATCAATTAGATTTTTGGATGCAAAAGCAATAATGATAATAAAAGAGCCAATACCTTCATCAAACAAATCCATTATTGTCATATGATCCAAAGTATCAATTGCTTATCACATAATGTCCTTGACATCTCATCACAAAAATATGGAATGATACTTTGATTGCTTATTTCAATGTATAATTCAAGAATATTACCATTCAATAAAATTAATCATTCAGCTCTTAAAATAAAATATTGTGTGAGTTAAATTGACATAAATTTCTCTTTTCATTGAACTTAGATCTAGATTTATATGTATTGGTTCAATATTGGAGACTCTATTATTTGGAAGAGACAACTAATCATATTTTATGTACTTTTTTTGCTATTCAAAAAGTGTGATAAACAAATTTTAATAGTGGTGTTTACTCCATTAGAAAACTATTGACAATAACACTATAGAAAATAATCTTTGCATCTCTTGTCCCATAAACAGTCTCAATCTTTTTGTCAATACGGCAATCATTTTTAATTTTTTTAAGCCATCACAAGTGATACTTTTTACTTTTTTTATTTCTTATTGTCACTATATCTCTTTTATTCTTCTTTTTTCACTTTTTATATTTGGCTTACTGGCCATGGGCTTCATCTCCATATGATTTACAGCATCAAGTATTTTACTTCGAAGTTTTATCACTAACTTACAAATGTCTTGAATCCTAAAAGACAACCGAGTAATATAGCAAAAAGATTTAGCAAAAGGGTGTTCTTTGACATTAAAGATATTACAAATATGATCAAATCTAATATTAAAATATTGAATGAGAGTTGTTTTGATAAACCCTAAATCCTATAGCCTTTTATTTTTGTTCTTTAGTATATTTTTCAATAATATATATTGTATTGAAGTTTTTTTGAGTCATGGAGAGTTATGTGAAGAAATGATCAAATTTTTATTAAATATAATAATTAAAAATATGTTTGAAGGATGATTCGTGATCATTGTAATTTAAAAAAATTTTCATAATCTAGATATATGAATCTGCCTAAAAATGTAAAAATAATAATAACAACCTGAGTAGGTCAAATTTAATAGATTTTGCAATGAAAAGTTACGTCTACATAACAAATAAATTTGATAGCTTCTTCAAATTAGCTATCAAGGCTTGGGACTGCATCCATGTTAAGTTTTCTAAATAATCATAAGAAAAAAAGAATCAACATAATCATTGATCCAAAATTTGTAGTAAAAATATTGAGTAAGAAATAATGACTTATATTTTTCCATAATCTAGTATAAAATTAATAATAGGAAAAAAAACTAAATTTTTTTGAATATCATAACTCGATTATGTATAAATCATCATAATCATCAATATTTTAATAATTTAATAAGGAAAAATAATTATTATTAAGATTAATTTATGATATGTAGGATTTTTATGAGATAAATGAATAAAACATTATCTTTCATCTTTGATAAGACAAGCTATGAATCAATTGAGATCAATATGAAGAAGCACAAATACATTGATATTTTTATCCCTATATATGATGTTCATGATTAATGATGGAGTTTATGATATTGCAAGACGTTAGATTGATGAATCTTGGATGGATCATATGTTATCTCAAAGGTATTGATCAAGATTTTTTTTAATAAATTATGAGTTATAAATTAAGTAATATTCATTCAATAAAAAATGATGAATTAAGTTACGTGTAGTAAATTTTGTACAAACTTGAACTTCATCATATGAATATTAAGCTATTCAAAAATAAAACAAGTCATTTTTATTTTAAATGATTGCATCATTTAGTATAATAACATTGTAGTGTAAATTTTATCATTATCAAGAATAGAGAAGTTTCATAATATTTAGTATTATCGCTATTCATTTCAATGGGACAATGCTCAAATGCTGACCATAATGACAAAAATAACATGCAATTATATGGTAATCACTTGCTGAATTTTTTTATAAATCTTTTGAAGTCTTTGGTTTTGTTCTCCGGACATGTTTAAAAAAAAAAATTGTATTCACAACAACAATCATTATCCTTTCCTTATCAAATTGAATGTGCTTTGGATGAATACTTCATAAAATAAAAATCTTATGATTATAAATTTTCATATTGATTTATATTTATATGATAAGAATTGTAACTTAAAATTTTTTCTTGTTAACTCAAAATATTTTGATTCATTTTTGCTTATTATGCCAAGATTTATGATTAATTGTACAACGAGTTTTATTTTGAGGTGCTTTAAGCTTCTTTTCTTACCAAAGTTTCCAACTAGTTCACTTCACATAAACTTAATAAAGACAAAAATACTCCTTGAAAAAAATACTCCTTTTCAGCATGTGTTGAAGCTAATTTTATTTAAAAATATGAATATGAGATTCTTCTCACTTATCAAAATTAAAACACTAAAAGGATTAGAAAAAATCTATGATAAAATATACAAGTGTCAAAATATCTTGAAAAAGAGATGTATGTGATATTGGAGATGGCAAAATCAAAAATATTAAGTTGAAATTAAATTGATGTGGTTGATGTTGAAGTCATTATAGATATTACAATCTTGCATGTGTAAATATTTTAAATGATGTGAATTAGCCCATGTGTCTTGCAATCTATAAACGTTATAAAAACTACAGTATGTATGTAGGTGAATCAATATTCCGCCTTATTTTGTCTTAATTATGAAAACTATGCATAAATTGCAAATGTTTCTGATACAAAATCTGCCCATAATTTTTGGAACGAAAATGACACATTTTATATGTCAAATGATTATCAAAATGGATGTGTTCGTGTTTTGTTTTGATGGATGAAAGGGTAGACATTATAGGGAAAATAAGCCAAAGTAGCCTACAGATTTTTGGTAATTCTGGTCAAAATACTGACTATAGTACACTGACATTGTAATCAATTTGAAGTTCATATCCATTTCAAAATTACATCCAAATTAATATCACTTTCTGAACTTTTTTGGAATAACCGCAAAATACACACTGTCTACAACTCAAGATCGAAATTCAGTGGCAGTGCTGGAATATTTGGAGGAGCACTATATTTTTTGGCTTCATCCCAGAAGTGCATGGCTATTTTTAACTCAGTTTTTTATTTTCCAGCTAAGACAAGTGTGGAGAGGAAATTTGATCACCTTTGCAAAAAATGGGACTCCTTTATGCACTAAATCTTTCTCTCACGGTAGTTTTCCTTCACGGATGTTTTACTCAGTTTTTGTTCTTTTGCCCTCTCTGTCATATCCTCCTCATACAATGAGCAGATCCCTGAAGCGAACCATTATGGACGTTTGTTTGACAAATTCTGCATGACTCGCCTCCATTTCAACTTCAAGGTGTGTATATTGAGAATTATAGCTGTCAAGGTGAGTTCTCATATGCAACGGGTACGGCAGCCTTTGGAAATGCATTTTTTGCTTTCACACATGCCCCTACTGTTGGCGGTTGTCATCTGATGTTGAGATCGACTCCCTAGGAGCAAATATAAGAGCTACCTCCTCGTCTATAGTTGCAACTGGGGCTACCACATCCATGGGATCTTCATCAGAATTGTAGATTGAAGTCATAGTTGGAGTGTTCTCTATCTCAACTTCATTATTTTTACAAATGAAGACAGCTTTCATACCAGTTACCCGAGTTTCTATTGCGGGCAGCACATGGCGGAAATGGCTGACTGGATGTCGATGAATGACTGACTGTAAGAGGCGATTTAATTGTGAAACTGTTTTTTTTACTTATTACGGCGTTCAACGTTACAAAATCTACAAGTAGGGTGCTAATCTAAGTCTTTATTTCTCTAAGGAAACGGAATACTCAAGTTAAGGAATCATATATAAGTCTTACAGAATCTTTATTTTCTAGACTGAAATGACCTCATGATAGATATGTAATACCAATAGACTGTTTTCCCAAACGTAAAGGCTTTTTTGATGATTTTTTTTCAAATTTTACATATGATACTTTGTACATTAATTTCTATAGAAATTAATTGATTCAAAACTTTGGAGATTTAGACCATTTTTTTTCAAGACAAACAAAAATCATACATAAATTTTTATGAGTATTCAAGTTCTAGTTGGATTAGATCAATTTGAAATCATGAAAATAAACCATCTACACGAGAAGAGTTATCTCACTAATATTGTAATGCAGGTTTTATTGTAATATTCACACAACGTAATAGAGAAAAGATTTAAGATGATTGAAAAAAAAATGTAATATCCAACTAAAGATTAATTTCAAACGATTTTTAATATGCAATGGTTTAATATATAAAATTATTGTATTGTGACTTGGCTACAATAATATGTGTCATCTTCAAAGCTGTTTGTAATAACAATAATATTTTAGATCATGATAACTTATGGTTCATTGTAAGGTTGTTAAGACTCATGATTAGATTGAATTTATAGAATGAGGATATTGATAAGGCTCCAAAAAATATTATCTTAGATCTTATCAAATATAAAGAGTGATCAAGGTGCAAAGTGAAATAGAAAAATCCATGAACATCACTTTGACCAGAAAGTTTATTTGATAAAAATGGAAACATCAAAATAAAATTTATGTGATGTAGGTTATGAAAGAGGATAACATGATACTCTCGATGTATCAATGCCCAATCCATTTGTAATTAACTTCAGGTGTCTTCATTGCGATCACTTTCAAGCATGATTAGTATATCACATTTGAAATAATTGTATGCAATAAATGATGAACTTTTGAGATTTGATTATTTTTCTTGTTTACTATCCAATTTGGGATCTAATAGTATATATTTTGATTTAGTTTGAATGTTACAAATATCAATTTTTCATTGGTCATGACTTTGAACTCATGGGTTCCAATCCATTACTATTTCTTATCAAAAGCAAGTCATAGAAAGTTGATTGTTAGGAATTTTGGCAAGGAGTATTACTCTCAAGTAATAAACTTCAATTCCATATGTAGTTCCATTAATATTTAGTTGGTTTGAGTTATTAATTTGACTTTATAGTAATAATAACTTATATGCTTTATATTATAGATAAGTATAGTTTTTAGTTTAGTTTAAAAGATTAAAGATAGAGTGAAGCTATTTTGGCCACACTAGAGGTAAATAAAATCAATTTCATTTTCATTGATCATGAAGTTTGGACCAATGAGGCAACTTTAATGAAGTACTTCGAGGTTTTGATGAGTTTTGGAATTTATCCTAAGGACTAATTGCAGATTGAAAAATAGGATTAGAAAGCGCATAAATACAGCTATGAGATGATCTCAAGAATGGATGTAATTGACTAGGTTATCAATCTATTGTGATGATTTAAAGTTGAAGACTAAAATTTAAAATTAAAAGTATATTTGGGATTTTTTTAAAAAATTACAAAGATTATGAGGAATTATATTAAGCTACCATATAGATAACAACTTGAGATTTTTTCAATATTGAAATTTTACTCGAATTGAGGAATTTTTAATACAGAATGATAGCTTAAAATTTGTGTGCACAGTTAGAGTTGGAAGATTACACTTACTGTCATTAAGTAAGTAAAGTGACTATAACTTATGTTATCATAAGTTTTGATCAATAAAACTTTCTCTAGCCAAAATTTGGATGATAAACTATCTTTTGATGAAATTTTAAAACAATATAAATAAAGGAATGAGATTTATGATAATTTTAGTATACAATGATCTATATATTATCTTGCTATATAATGTATATTTAGAGAATTATTTCAAAAGATTTGAGAATAAAAATTATAAAAAAAATATTTGAGAGTACAAACACATTGTAATGTAATTATTTGTAAAGTTTGAGTAAGTGTTAACAATTCAATTATGAGATATAATGAGCTTCTCATAGATGATTAGGGATGGGATGGGGGGGGGATGAGGATGAATATGAATTGGTGAAGCAGAGAGAAAGAGTTTTGCAGCTCAAAAAATGATCAAGAAGATTTTTCGATAGCCAATCACTCATGCATTTTTAAATTGAAGCAAAGTCCTTACGATATCATTTATATGAATCTTATGCACCATTTTCATATGAATTGTGATATGTATTGAAAGTGAAAAAAGATATTGTCAACGCTCAAGTCATTAGCAAATTATTTTCTTTGAATTAGGTGAGCATAAAATGAACTAAATTGGCTTCTACAAAGCATCAGAAGTCATGTTATGAATCACTTGTATAATTTGTTATTGATATAACCTAATTTATGCTAAAAATTTGGCATCTTTTGACATTATAATCATTAACATAACATGATTGAAGCTATAAATTGATCATATTTTGACCATATAGATAACATGTGATTATAATATCATGACTTTCCAAGCATACACATCTATATACATGTAAAATGATGATTATGTTTACAAAAATGATTTTTTTATATAAAAAAAAATTTTAAAAATATATGTCGATTAAGTTCCAATATTAAGTTATAGTTTAAGAGAGCTGTCAACCTCACATAGCATACTCTTTGAACCAAGACACACATCATATCTTGCCTACTCTTTAATACAAGGCATATGGCTGCCACTACTTAGCTTTCAACTGCCAAAATTTGTTTGTCACCTCATTCTTTGGGTCAATGAGAGGAACTACACATGTTATCCATAAATCTTGCAAAATACACGTACAAAAGGCAGATATTTAAAAAAAATTTGTAACTTTTACAGTAGCTCTCATCATTGCATCTTCATTCATATGATGCATCCCATCTCTCTCATTCTGCACACGCATGACTATTTGCAACACTACCATACTTAAAAAACCTTGCATACTATATCTATTTTCTTCTAAAAAATAAGTCAGATTTCATTCATCTCAATTTAACTTAATTTCTATGACACCTCTAATTCAACTCAATATCAGTCATATGTACAAGGATATGTACATAATGTTTCAATTTATGTTATCATCCAATAATAAAATACTGTATTTTTTCCCCAATTTTTCTCCCCTATATATCCAAATATCCCTTCAATCCATCTTCATATCCAATGAAGATAAGCCTCTTAGATTTCAATCCAAACTTGATACTTTGGATATAAACATAGGCTGTACAACCTTTGCTTTTTGGAAAAACAACAAACTCCCTATTGTTATACTCAAGTTCTCCATAAGATTTAAGTCTTCTCACTTTCTTCCCCATCTAAGTTTCTACCATTGTAACAAAAACTTTGAATTTTTTAAGCACATTGTCTTTGTTTTTTAATGAGTACAAAAAACTGTTTCTACTCTTGTCATCAATGAAAATGTCATAATATTGTACACCTATTCGACATTCAACCCTAACACATCAATATAAAACATAATGACATTGTGATCCCAATAGCAATTTAAAACTTATACAATTTGAAATTTTGCATCCTTAAATATATAGAATATGTGATCTTCTTAAAGAATATGTGATCTTCATTGTATGGTTGCATACCACATGACAGTTGATTGAGTAGTTCTCTATCATGTCAAAGTACAATTTCAGAAATGTTGTTGATCAAACTCAAGAAATTTTGTTCTTGCAAATGGTGCTAAAATTTTAGCAAGTTCCAATCTATAAGACCACTACACCTCAGCCATCAAACAATCTCCCATTACTTCATTAAATCTTAACCCACGCAATCAGAAAATCCTTTTCTTACAAATGGTGCTAAAATTCAAACACGTTCTAGTCTATCATACCACTACTCCTCAACCATCAAACAATTTCCAAATACTTCATTGACACACGATGACTTAAGCAATGCTCCACTGCATCATGCATTTGAACACATATTTACCATTTCCATAATGATCAAATCAATCAAACGCTATAGCCAACTCCATCCATATGTCCATTTGTGTTTGATTGACGCTGGTGTGGAAGGCCTTGTGATCTTCTATCCTCTCCAATAGCGCATCAAAGATTCACATGATATGCGAATCGATGATCTTAACTCATGGGGAAGAAGCTTCAAGAGTATTCTCTTGGCCATTCCGACCTCTTGATGAAATGATGGCACTCATTCATATATCGGAAAGATGCCAACAAGTCTTACTCATCTTGAATATCTTTCGATTTTTTTTTTGTCAATGGAAGGATCGTTGGAATCATTTTATTCCTCTCATCAGGTAAATATGCAAATGGATCCTATTGAACTCCTGAAGCTCGTAACATATGACCTCTTCCAATGCATGTTATGCATGATTCGATTCACATGCAGATCAATCATAGAAGCACACCTAGATTTCATCTAGAATTTAGGTTCATGATGCAGCTGGAACATCTAACGAATATTGAGTTCGAAGACAATTTGGAAATGACATTCGAGAACACATAAACATCATCTGACTTCACCACTATGGTTACCAACATGGTCAAAACCACCTCACCTATCCACTGCGTTTCTCTCACCCTAAAATGCATACCCATGCTCTTTTGATCTGCTATTTTTGGATTTTGAATTCCTTTTATAGTTAAAGATCCCATTAGCACACGAAAACTGGTGATGCTTAATTTACTTATAAAATAAGGGTGAACTTTTTTGCTCGCCCTTATGTGCATGTATAAAACACCATTAGAGGCTAGATTGAATGTCCTATTGTAATACATATAAATTATTGTCCCAAAAAAATCATCTTTCCCAATTCATTAATATCCTTGTCGCTTGAGCTGCTTGAGTCATGATCATTATTGTCACTCAAAGAAGATACATGTCAAATGAGAACAAACAATTGAAGCAGTGTGATCAATACTACCATGAGAGCATATCTAGCTGACGATATTGCATTTTGTCAAAAATATTGAGAATTGTATACTCTTTGTGTAATTCATATGAGAAAATATTCACACCTTCGTTAATTTGGTTGGGTTGTTAATCGATTTAGACTCTAAAGACTCTAAATTCTCCTACTTTGAAGAATTTGATTGCATGATGTCATCAACCCATGTAATGGGACCATCATTATAAATAAGTCATTATGTACAAAAATTCATCATTTTTAACTGAAATGATATTTAGTCATGAGATACCTCTAATGGATGATCAAATTCGTGAAACTCCCTTCTACACTACTTGGCCTTGATTAAATGACAAAAATTACAAATTAGGAAGTCCATCCTTATTGGATGATAAAACTTGCATATTCTTCTTCTTTCAACCTCATATGCATTTTTGGATGACTGAACTCCCTAATTCTTTCCTCCCGCTCTCAACAAGTTTTTCATTTGTTGATAAAATTTGCTAATTCCTCGCTCATCCCTTTGCTCGATCGTTGAACATGCATAATACTTCATTTTTTCATTTGTTTCAATGTGTATAAGAAAAATATACGGCTTCAATTTTCCAATCATTCTTGCAAGGACATTGCTTCACTATGAGAACGCCTAAGCGCAGGGCTGTATAAGAACCTTCCTAATCCTCGAGTGATTGCTATTTTCTCTTTCTCCTCCTCACTAATTCACATTCAAGTTTATAACAACCGGTAAAACTCTAACATAAGAAGATCATGATATTAAACAATTGGACGGTTAGTTCTTACCCAAATTTCATAAATAATTAGTTTACAATATCGTTGTGATCTCAAAAAATTTCCTTACATTTCTTTTTTCAAGATTTTTTGGAAAAATTTTCTAATCATACATTATATTACAAGACAATATGCAGACCAATGTGTATTAAAATCATCTCTCATCCCAATTTTTCACTCAAATTATTTTTAAATTTCTAGAGAAATTTTTTTATCATCCAAGTTTCAACTTTGAAAATTTTATTGATGAAAGCTTACGATAGCAAAAATTATGATCACTCTACTAACTTTACGACATCAAAAGTTGTAGGATTGCATTGACAGTACACACTTTTCAAACTATTATTCTATTCTTAAAATGCTTTCAATTGAGTTAAATTTCAATCCAAACACAATCATGAGTTCTAAAATATATGTCTGTTGAATCAAATCCCTTGAAACTCTTGTAGGTGTCTCAAAAAAGGCTCAAATACATTCTAGGGTTTGAATTTCACTTTCAACTCTAAATCATCAGAATAGATTGACAACTCACTCAATCACATCCATTCTTGAATCCACCTTGTAGCTCTCTTTGTCAAATTTTCAACTCTTGTCAAGGCTTTCAAAACTCCTTAAAACCTTAATTTGAGGATGACATATGTCATCATCTTCTCATAGTAGCTGCGTCACAACATGATAGCATATTATATTCAACTAAAAGATCAATTTCTAATCAAATTCATAGATGGTCAAAAAAATTTCTCGGTGATTGCTCATACTAATGTTCATCTTGTTGTGATTGCATATTATGGAGCTAATTGATTGTCATCCGTCAATAATATGTTTCTATTTTGTATCATGTGGAGCTTTAACACAACATATGATCTTGATGCATGGCTTTTTGACAGGTACACACTTGTCAAAAAGCCATGAATATATTTTGCACTCCAAGATCATATTATGCTTGAATATTCCCTTCTATATTTCATGATATTATTGTTTATAATTGAGGTTGGACATTCACATCTTAGGTTAAAATAACTCGAAGATTTGAAACTACCTGATTGATACTAATTTCAATTTTTTGAAACTTATTTTTACCTCCTTGTGTTATGTTCGTGCTTCAAAATGACTTCAAGCTAATTTTTTCATCCAAGTATTGCTTTATTTAACTTTCTTCTTAACCAA
The DNA here is from genome assembly GCA_014180765.2 of Marchantia paleacea. NCBI lineage: Eukaryota > Viridiplantae > Streptophyta > Marchantiopsida > Marchantiales > Marchantiaceae > Marchantia > Marchantia paleacea. Next base: position 658,369 of record MUAA02000034.1, read on the forward strand.
GCCTCAAACTTATATTATTTGTAGTTCTTAAGGTTTTCAGATTAACCAAGCATATCTCGTGCCCTCAAGGTTTCCTTTTTTGACCAAGCCTCAAACTTCTATTGTTTAACGTCCTAGACTTCTTGTTATTAATCAACCAAGCATTAAAATCTACTCTTATTGGTCCTCTGCATGTTCAAATTAATCAAGCTTCCAACTCTTCTCTCTTTTTTCCTGCAGGTCTTAAATTTCATCAAGCATCAAACTCTTATCTTTCTTGTTTGCTAGATGTTCAAATTAATCAAGAATCTATCATTTGACTTCAGTGTTTTGTTATTAGCCAAACATCAAATTCTTTTTCTTCTATCTCCTCGAATCTTTTTTTCATCAAGCTCATTGCTTCTTCATGCATTCTTGATTCTCAATAGGAGATAATATTTCAACATCACGTGTTCTTCAAGCATCAACTTCAGTTAAACAGCGCACTCAACCATCCATATAAGCTCCTCATGTGTACTCCTTCTTTATTTTGTTTTTGTCTATTTCCCACAACTTTTTTTGTTCTTGTCGCCTCTCTTTTTTTCACTCTTTCAACATTACTTCTTGTTCTCAACACTTTCAATGTTAATTTTGACTCCTCTCTTCTATTGGCAATTCCAACTTTATTCATTTTTTTCAATTTTCATTACATTTTCTTTTTGGCCTTCAACTGCATTAAATATTGCATATGATAGGGTGATGCAATTCAATTGATATGAACTCCAACGTTCATGTGCATGTCTATGAGCTTTGTGGTGGAGGTAAATTTCTTTATCTCTGCCACGTCTGAGCTTCCTATCAAAATTCATATATAGTTAATACATTTCTCTCACAACTTTATTTCTAAACTCTCAATATCATCCTTGAATTTGTCTTCTCTTTGCACGTGGATAATTTCTACTCGACCTTATCATTGATTGTTTGACAATTTTAGCCTCCACGAACACATTCTTTATACAATATGCTGAACCTGCTAACGCCAATTCTTTAAACAATTCTGTTGTGATTCCCAACAGCACCTCTCCAACACTCGAGACCATAGCAACGGGAAGTGAACTCTCGTCTCGATGTTCTATTGATGAATCTTTTAATAGAACCTCAAATCTATACTAATCCCGTTTCCCAATCGAGCCGCACAATTGATTTCTGCTTCCGCTTGGGCTCTTTGTGGAACAAATTTTTCGATTGCATTTAGGTGCTTTGCATGCAGTGTATGAAATTTCGCCCTCCAAGTTCACGATAATGCCGTTCAATGTTCACCACAATCCATTTTGAAACCTACGGCTGCACCCTAGTGTTTAAATTCTGCAATAGTGCCTCACTGCACCTCTAATCTTGTCATGCAAGAGATGGTCCTTTCCATTCTCTTTTCTAGCATTCTGTCCTTGTTTTCTTCTTATTCCAATGTCCTATTCATTGAGGACTGACATTTTGCAACTCGCTCTGTTCCCCTTCTTTCAACCAAATTCCTTCTATTGTCAAGTCCCTATGACGACTCCCCTTCTTCCCTGCCAATTTTTTTCTCATGGCAAGTCCCAGTTCTTGTTTCTCCAATGACTCCCATTCACTGCTATCCAAACTTGGTTTCAATCCACCACCAATGCTGTTGATGTACACTGTGTTCCAATGGACGCGTTTGTTTGTTTCTCAACTCAGGAAGCCTCTTCCATACACACAGGCTAGACTAAGAATATCACCCAAGACTACCTGGCTTTTGGTCACACACGAGCGGTTGGCATGAGGAAGTGCGAAAGTGAAGCATATGGGCGAGGGAGAGGGATATGTTTAATCTTGTCATATGGAAGAATTCACCAGTCTAGGGCTTAGCTTGTTTTTGTTAGATATATAGTAGCCAGATTTGAGAGTATTCTGCAATAATAAGACTTTAAGGACTGTGACCATGGTACCTAAGGGGCTTAGGGATCAATGTGCAACTGGGTGAGAAGTTTTTTTATGTACACTGGGAACCGCACTTTTGTTCCGTGCTTAGCAGAACGATATGCTGCAATGTGCAGTTGTACGTGTACATTCACCTCACACGTAAATGGTGCTGTTGTTGCTTCTGTACATATTCACAGCGGAAAAGGGAAGGAGTTTTCCCACGGACATGAATGAATGAGAACAGAGATGCCTAGAATCTTTGATCTAAACTTCTCCAGCACTGTATACAGAATAGTATTGCACACCAAAATGGTCCTCATCATTTAATAAGCTCCAGAAAACTGCATGGGACAAAGGATGGAAAGACGCCATCAAATCGTACATGGAAAATGGGGATAGGGCCCAATAGCATCACATTTAATAAGGCAACATGCCCTTAACATGTAGCTCACACGTAGAGGTGTTATTGTGCATGTATTTACTATGAAAAGTAGGAGTTATTAGTCCCAAGAGTTTGGCAAGAGTAGAGTTGGGCTGCCAAGTTCATGATTGTGAACAGAGATGGGGAGACAGAAGAGACAGATGCGAACAAGGAAGAACCAGCGGACAAAGCGAATGATTTGTGAGAATGGAAGGAAAATGACAGTCCACTCCGGTGTGAACGATCGAAGATATGGAGACTTTGTCGGGTTCATCAATGCTAAATCTCGAGACAACGGAACCGACATGCAAAGCCCACAGAACCTTGTAATGGACTAGGGCTGCAGGCTAATAATCAGTAGATGGGTGCCAGAGAGCACTATGGAAGGAGTGGCCTTTACTGTTGTAACCAGGTCGTGTTGTAATTGGGCTGTGGGATGGACATGCCTCCGTGAAGTGGTACAGGTACATGTTGCTCTTTATGAATCCCGGATTTGGTCCCCCTACCTGCACTTCTTCCACTTCCTCTTTCAAGTTCCAGGGGGATGATATCATGATGGGCGGGAGAGCGAGCTCACCGGCACAGCTCACACCCCTCCCCTCCATCTTTTTCTCCCTCTTTCAAATTGAAGGGACGCAGTAGAAAATCAGAGTCAAAGAGTCCAACAGAATGTAAAATAGGATGTCGTACCGTATGTGCGAGAGCCGGTCTAATAATGAATTCATTCAATCACCATCTGACGCCTCTTGATGACCTTGAGCTACTGTTTCTCTCACACAGTCAGTCGGCTTCAGATTCGATGCTTCCTCACTTATATGTTATGTATATACCACATTTCCCAACAACCGCGTGATGATTTCACCACATTTCACTGCTGTAGCCGTGGCGGCCCAAAACCTTCCGAGTACCGACTGACTGTTTGAGAGAAACAGTAGCTCCAGCATACAAATGCACCTCCTCCCTTCCTTCTAGCGTCTCACCACACCCCAATGTTCCCAGGCTATACTATTTGGTCAACCTGTGTTCCGGCATACGAGTGTTTCCTACTACTTTCCGTGTGGTAAAAGAGGTGCATCTCTCTGTGCTCCACACAACCTTGCAAATTTTTCATTCATTACTGTGCATAATTCCCATGCTTTTTCGGAATTCAACATGTGGAGCTCCACACACCTTGCAAAATGTTGATACATCAAGTTTAGAACCGATTTTCTATGGAAGCAATCACTGCATTATTGGTCCTACTTTGTTGTGAAAAGAGGTTAAAGACCTTTTGGCTGCACTTGCATGCTCCCTTTTATACAATAGCTCCTCTCACTACTTCTGCAGCGTCTTAACTGAATGACCACGAATCATTAACCTTTTGTGAAACTCGATAAACACAAGTCCAAAAGGCCTCGACCTTCTCATGCTTTTCCAGCTTTGGGTATTGTTTCGTTTTTAGCTCTCAATGGCGGAGGTGCTTTGCTGAGTTGAGCCTTACCCATTCCAATTGAATGGGAAACGAAGTAATATAGCAAAAAGGATGGGAAGACTCCCTTAGGTAGTACATGGATGAAACCAAAAGGGTAAGATGGGGCTAGCCCCAATAACATCACAATGAGAAACATATCCTAGTGCACCTAAGATATCATAATTATCTAGGTAAAACGGGTTTACATACCACATAATATAGTAAAAAATATCACATAATGTGATTGTTCTCCTATGGATTACACACACTAATGTTCTCTTTAGAGCAATGGATAGATGTTACCTAAAATAGGCTATATAATATGCTAAAGAGAATGATATCCCATAGCACCTAGTATGACAGGCTATCATGAACGTGTCAAAGTCGGCGTCCATAGCTTCATATAACTCCAAAGCTAGAGGAACAAAGAGATGGTTGAATATTCAATTACAATTGTATACAAAGTCGGAATTATCTAGATCCAAATCCACCAAGCATATTAAGAAAACATATCTTGGATATGGATATGAAAATCCAAGATAGAAAATAAGACTGAAAACATTACAAGATTCTAAGAAGAATATGGAATTTCAATCTACTCCATAAAGTGAAGAATCATCTTAGGAATCATGTTCAATCACATGATATTTCAGATTTGACTCGATTGTGATGGTGTAGGATCTTGTAACAAGACGAAAGTATAGCAGAGCCGCACGAGCCCTTCATCTTTTGTCCATGGCTAGTCATATTGAGGAGACTATTTTTTACTTTAAACTTTTTACATCCACCCATGGGTGGAGGAGTATCATAAGAGGTCTTGGAGTATCAGCCAAACAAGCCATTATGTTTTAATAGATCACTTTTTGCCCATTCTCTATGTACCGCCTCAGCCATATCCTCAAGAGGCTTGTTAGGGATGATACATGAGCATCTTAGAGATTATTTTTTGGAAAATGATCCCTCTAGTGGTTTCATGGAGTTGTTTCAAGTGTCTGCATCAATTACGAGAGGGAATATTTTGTTATCAATTAGCTAGATGTTATATGTTAGTCGGCTTCTCGCGGTGGAGAAAGACATTTTGAGCATTAAATCGATTGCTATTGGGGAGATCTTATTACGCTTTGTTGGTTGTACCATGGTCTTGCAATATCCTTTCCACTTCAAGCAGCACCTCTGTCCATACTAGTTTGGAGTCGCCACACTATGAGATTATGATGCGATATCGTTGGACATTAAAGTACTCCTAGATATTTATCCGGATTGGATTGTCTTGCATATTGACATTGAAAACACTTTTAATAATATCTCACATGCATTCATATTTAGAGAGTTTAGAAAGGCTGATGGATCTTTATCAAACCTCATTCCTTTCATACAGTCATTCTACAATTCACATTCTTCTCTCTTTTATCATCATCATGGCTTTTCACAAAAATGAGTCATTGTTCTACATTCTGTTGCTTGTATTTGACAGGGAGATCTTTTGATAGGATCCCTATTTGTCATGGCTCATCATATAGCTCTTCTGTCTACTGCGTTGACCGTGCCGGGTTGTGTGTTTCTTTACTCAGTGAATGATACACACATTGTAGGCCATGTAAACCACATTAGATAGGATTTTGACTACTTGACTATTGAGTTTCTTCTTGTAGGCTTAAGAATCAAGATGTCAAATTGTAAGGCATGGTATCCTTTAGACATTCCTCCTCATCTCAAGCTTCCAGACGCATGTACGACATCCAAGAATGCATAAGACATCAATAGATGGCTTACTCATTCTTGGAGTGTAAATAGAGTTTGAGGACTTTATCTCACGCTTCTTAGACACGACATTTATTGAGGATGTAGATGACCTTACTCTACTAGAGGATCCAAAAATGGTGTTTGACATGGAGACAGAGATTTTAATAATTTTTTTGTGGAGGGGTAGGCTTATTATCGATGGAGGATACTATATTGATAGTGTTTTTGACTAGTTAGACATTCTCACCGCCTTTGTTATCCTTGTGATTTATGATTGCAAGTTGGTCCATCCTTGAGATGTATGCGAATGACATGGATGGGGTTATTTCCTTTACATACATTATTACTGAAGATGGTAGATGGTTTATCCATAGAGTTACAACATAAGTTATATACTTTATCTTTTTTCCCATCGATTGGACTAGAGACATATAGTCTACCTTGATGGACCAGTAGTTTTAACAGCTCTACATTCTCTTTTAGTGGATTCGGCTATTCCTCTTACTACTAAGTATTATCTTTGTTCTTGCTCTAACAAGGGTGTATGGATCTTGGTTCGACCATACATCAAGGTTGGTGCGAGTTGGAAGGCCAACTAGCACCAACTATCTATATGATAAATGATATTCTACATTGACTAGGTTCACCCATCTACATCTTCATTATTCACAAGTGAATGTGGTACTATCTTAGATGTTGAGGGGGTTCATATGACTAATTGCTCATTTTGAGGATACAGGATAGCTAACCATTACGGATATAGTATTTTCTATGGCACGAGAGGATGGATATCTCACATGGAGGATGCGTTGGTACACCTTACAATCTACTTGGGTTAGGATAGATCTATACTTGGTTCGGGAGGACCAGGTTACTATTGCAGATGTTTAGATAACATATCATGCATGTAACATAATTTCGGAGGGGATGATTATCCATCCTCCTAGATGGGCGGCGAGTGGAGCTGCAACCGCCAAGATCTTCAAAAATAGGGATATGTTGAGAAGTCAACTCTTTGTTCCTCTAGCTTTGGAGTTATATGGAGCGATGGAAGCCTACTTCGACACATTCATGAGAGAGTACGTGAGAGCCCACCATACTAGGTGATATGAGATATCATTTTTTTATCATATAGTATAGCCTATTTTAAACAACATGTATCCATTACTCTACATAAAGCATTGGCTGGTGTAATCCAAAGGAGAACAATTCCGGTAGATAATGCTTCTTCATATGCTTTTACAGTTTGAACTAGATATTTTGAATATCTTAGATAAAGTATGACATATTTCCCATTGTAATGTTATTGTGGCCTAACCCAATCCTACCCGTTTGGTTTCATCCCTGGAAGACTTATGGGGCCTTCCCATCCTATTTGCTATATTACTTGTACTTTCTTCTAGTATAAACCTTTGTGATCAAAGCCCTTTATCTTAGTAATTTCGCCTCAATCATGCTTCCACTTTCAAAACTATTTCTACAATTCTCTTTTTTTTTGTCGGCACTAAGAGCCCCTTAGATTAGAGAAGGTTGTTAGTGTCGATAAAGCGAGAGCAGAGACGGATAATGGCCTAAAGATCAAATCCTTTTTGAAAATGCCCATGACTGTCTCTCAACTACTCCAACGTGTTTTGCCAAATCTTATGAGTTTGTGTGGAGATCATTCAGTCATTCCTGGCAGAGAATGATCAAAGAAGTTTAATACTCTCACTGTTTGTATGGATCAATCCATATGACACTTAGCACCGCCTTATGGCACACATCATGGGTCGATAAATAATTAAGAACAAATAAAGATAGATAAATTTGTGTTGAAGGCATAAATGTGATACTCTACACGAAAGGAGGTCAATTTCTTGAATATTAATTTGAATATTAATCCAAATGCAATCTCTTGCTTTGAACAAGGTTTCAATATCTATACATTGTCTATCCTTGATCTGTCCTGAAAGCATATAAGTTCGAGTACTTCATTCACTTTCCTGATATATTGTTGTACACTCGTTCTTATGTCTTCGAACCTTGACTTTGATATGTTTGACCGCAATGCAGACAACTTATTACCGACCTTAAGTATTGAAAGGGTATGGGTCTTTTCCATTTGTTGACGTTCTTTGTTCGTGAGAGTCTTACAATCACACTCACGCAGGCATTGTAAATAACAACTTCTTGATGGAAACTCAGTTCAGCAACAGTTGTTCTCCTTATATATATATATATATATTTCGAAATGAGACAGAGATTCCTGATGCCAGATGCTCCAAAGACACGAGAATACAGTAATATTCGCAATTCAGAAGAAAACGCACCTCCGTAGTATTTCAGCTTTTTCCTGGTTGAAACATCGAAGGCTTGCGGCCTTACACGTCAATAGCTCGATGACTTTCACTTGCTTTCCCTTTGCCCTGCCTGTCTTCACAATGTAATATTCGTATCAAGATCCGCTCAACCTAAGCAAGCAAGATCAATATACAATTAAATTTATCTCTAGTCTATAATATACCTTCACCAAGTAGCCACACCGTATAGAGATAAATCCCATTATTTGGAGGAGATAAGCCTGCTCATGATCCTAGGAAGAAAGAATGGAAATCTCACTAAGTGCAATTTTTCTTTGCCTTCCAGCCAACTTCTTTGCACAACTAGTGGATCGTAAGCCAAAACAATAATGTACTAATGTGAACCCGCGCCACAGTATAATAACAAAAGGGATGGGAAGACCCCATCAAATCGTATAAGGATGGAACCAAACCGGTGTTGCATGGACATTTCTTCGCTCTAAGAATGCTTGAGTGTCTCGCTGTAGAAGAACGCTCATGAACCTCGTGTGAGTTGACAATCTCTTCTTCTTCTCCTCAGCACTCCACATTCAAGTTCATTACAACCGGTAAAACTTCAACGGAAGAAGATTATGATATTCAATGATTGGACTAACAACTTTTGTCTAAACTTCACAAAAAAGTGCTCCAAAATCGTTTTGTTCTCTCGGAAAAGTTTCATATGTTTTTCTTGTCTAGATCTCTTAGAACAATTGTTGAGTTACACACTGTATCACAAGGTGATATGCAGATCGATGTGTACTAAAACCATCACACATCCCAATCCTTGACTCCAATTGCTTTCAAATTTCATGAGAAGTTCACTTATCATTTAAACTTCAACTGTAGAAAGTTTTATTAATAAAACTTTTTGATAGCAAAAGATATGATCGTTGTACTAACTTCGTGATAGTCAGTGCAATCCTGCAACTATAACTGAATATACAAACTTCAAGCTATCACTCCGTACTCAAAACTCATTTAATTGAGTCGAAATTTCAATCCAAGCACAACCTTGAGTCGTAAACTATATCTCAGTTGAATCAGATCTTTCAAAACCCTTGCATGATTCTCAGAAACACCCCAAATATACTCAAAGGTCTAAATTTCTCTCTCTATCTTTGAATACCAAACCCCTCAATTGCATCCATTCTTGAGCCCACGTCGTAGCTCTTCCCGTCAGCTCTCTAACCCTATCCTCTAATCTTCGAATGTCCCCATGGAAGGCTTTCAAAACTCCTCAAAACCTTGAAGAAGTTACCCAAATGCCCTTATTGGCCCAAATTCCAAGACCAATGAGAATGAAGTGTGTCATTTTGACCTCTAGTGTGGCCAAATTAGCTCCATATTAACTTAGAGCTTTACAATTATCCTAAACACATTACTTAGTCATCATATACACAATATGAGTTGTCACTAATAAAGAGTCAAAATGATAACTCAAAACCAGTTAAGTATGAACGGAACTACAAACGGAACCAGGTAGTTTATAACTTGAGAATAATAATCCTCGCCAAAATTCATAACAATCAACTCCTTATGGCTTGTTTTCGATAAACAATAGTGATGGATTGGAACCCACATATTGAAAGCCACCACTACGGGTAAGTTTAGATCCATAACGTCCAAACTAAATCAAAACGTATACTGTTAAGTCCCAAATCGTGCCATAGAAAACAACTGGAAGAATAATCAGGTCCGGAGAGTTTATCACTTGTTGCATAAAGTTATCTCCAAAGTGATATACTAACCACACCCGAAAGTGATCACGATGAAGACACCGGATATTGATCATAAATGGATTGGGCATCGGTACATCTGGAGGATCATGTTGTCCTCTATCCATGTCCTACGTCGGCTCCACTTTGATAAGATAAGCTCCTTAGTCAACAATGTGATGTGTCTAGATCTCTCCCATACCCTTGCCACAATGACTGCGCTGTATATCCGATAAGGTCCAAGATAATGTCTCTTGGAGCCTTTTCAACATCATCGCCCTACAAAGTCGATCCAATCGTGGGCTCTTAACAGCCTTACAATGCGACGTCGGTTATCCTAACCTAAAGTATCGATGTCATGACAATAGCTCTGAAGATGACACATGTCATCATCTTCTCATAGTAGCTACATCACAACACGACACCGGTAACATGGGGCTAGATCCCAATAGCATCCCACTGGGAAATATGCCCTACAGCACCTAAGCTATCAAGGTCAAATGGTCTACAAACAACAAGAGCATCCGAAGAAGCATCACCTACCGTGATTACTCTCCTATGGATTGCACCAGCTAGAGTTCTCTGAAGAGCAATGGAAACTCGTTGCCTAAAATAGACTATACAATAAGCTAAAGAGAGTGATACCCCTGCCGCCTAGTATGGTAAGCTCTTGAGCACTCCCTCACAAACATGTAGAGGAAATGCTCCATATAAATCCAAAGCTAGAGGAACAAAAGATTGTAACCATCCAACTTTTATTCTCTAAATGAAATAGTATTCGTTTTATATTCGAAATAAACTAGTGTTTTGTCCTTATTACTTTTACCATCAATTTGGAAATATACATGTATTTGCCGGATTACCCACTTACATGACGACAAGCACTCGGCTCTGGTTGGAAGAAGAGCAATCTGAGCATATAACTTGGCTCCATAAAGCCAAGTTATATGCTCAGAACCTGGCCGACGTAGTGGCTCATCAGGGATTTTTGAAGGGACGCTAGAATTCGCCACAAACGTTTATCCACATTCAAATGTTTGGTTGTTTCTATTCCTGGTCGACTCCAGTTTCCATGTTGCTCTCCACCACTCAAAGCAGACCACACTAAAGTCAAACTCCGGAGTTTTCCACTTGGCTTCGACCCTTGTTTTTAAACACCTCCACAAAAATATTGATAGATTCCGTTGACACGACCTGCTTCTCAGTGAGCAAGCAAGTTGGGCATGATGTGAATTCCCCTTATGCTGGGTTTGATTCATCTTCAACTTGCAAAATTTGCATCATCTATGTTAATAAAAATCACTCAGAATTAGCCACGAAAGCACAACGAGCAACCGCAATAAACAGGTCTAGATACCGTGATGGGCAGCTATACCTCTGTTGAGAACCGTGAGAATATTAAAGAAGAAATGGGACGGGATGCCCAAATGACATAAACCTATAGTGACAATCATTTCTCTCAGCAACGTCCGAACATTGTCAAGCTGTAAAAGCAACAAATGTTTTTCCTGTCTGTGTAGATGACAGTAAGCCTACCACTGTGTAGAGCTCAAGCATCATTGCTTCTATGTAGAAGCTACATTTGACTATCAGCTACAGGCTTAGTGTACAATTAGTGAGAATTTTTTCCCTAGTGAATGTAAAATAGTGGACCTACAGTTTAAACAGAAAATTACAGATCTGGTGATATCTCTGAGCAACGTGAACTTAGAAGTATCTTATCAGTTACATGCTAGAAAGAGGTACATACGAATATGACCTAGAGCAATACGAAGTCGGTGACCAATTGGGCCTAGCCCCACCCTACCCCGTTGGTGTCATCCCCGTACGACTTGATGGGGTCTTCCCATCCTTTTTGCTGTGGGAAATTTCTCACCGTTCGTTCTGTAGAGATTTACATCGTCATACCCAAGGGCAATATGTTCTGGTGCAAGTACCCGTATGTGGTGCAGTGCTTCTGAGTCCTGAATCTCCCCACCCCTCACGAGTCTGATCTTTGATGTTCTCTTGGGATCTTGATTTCTCTGAAGTTTATATTTTTTTCTTTAAAGGCTTGAAACCATATGCTCTAACGGTCTCCTGTAGTTTGCAGTAGATTCATCACATCCATTTTGTTTTAAGACCTGACCCGTTTCCATCTCGTTAAGCCCCATCTTCGTTATGAGTGATGAAGATTAGGGTTCAAAGGGGAGACTAGGTTATGAGTAATTTTTCATACATTGTGAGGTTATAATGTGTTGAAAGTGACTAGACAATTTTCTTTGTTTTTTAAAATTTTTGTTCCATTGGTAACTAATTTGAACACTAGGGAGAATTATAGAGATGTAATAGTGAATTTGTTATTTTTAGATTAATAGTGATTTTTCTCAAATCAGACATATGTGTCAGATTTTTTTTTTTAATAAAAATTTCAATCTATTCCTTTTTCTGCTTTGGTTCTATTAGAATCTAGTTGGAAAATTATAGACATAAGAATGGAAAGTTATAAGTATTTTTTGATTATAGGATTTTGATAGTTAGCATTTCCTCATGTGAGGTGAGGTGTTAGGGGGTTGTGGTTTTGCATGTGGTAGAAGATACATGATGGAGTACCATGTGTCCTTATCATTCTCTTTGTGCTAGCTATAGCTTCACTTCCCCTCATGGGGCCGATTAGACTGGTGCGTGATAAACCAATGTATCATCTAATGTGTCATCGACTCTTTACCTCGTAAGGGGTAAAGAGCCATGTGGGAAGATGGACAAAGATTATGATTGGATCACTTGGGATGTGCAAGTGAGGCAGATGATCACATCGATATCTGTCACTTTAGATATCAGAGACACTACGTCAATCCCTTCGTTAATGTTATGAGTATACTGATCGGATCATGAGATTTATTGGTATCCCAATCATGTTTTATATTGGGACTTTTTGAGATTAGGTTTCCATGTCCACGCTTATTCCATAGTTTTCCTCATGCGTTTCATAAAAATACTAGACTTGCTTTTTGTTTATTGCTTGATTGATTGACACTTGATCGTATGGATGAGTAAATATGATTTTTTTTCTCCTACTTCCACAATAGTGTCTACGTTATACTAGGGGGACATGTTGAATATAGGAAGGTGGTATAACACAAGGGAAGTGAGGGTATACCATTAAGAACTTTGAAATTGAGAGAAAATGTCATTGATTTCTCTTTCTCCAAATAAAATCCTCCAAAATATACAATATAGATAAGGTCCCACGATCACCTTCCATCTAACTCGTTGATTGATGACATGTAACTCCAACTAACACATTAAAAATATAACCTACAAATGAACATTGAACAAATGGATATTTGATGTGGCATCTTTAAATAGTTCAGTAATTATCAACTCAAAACTATCTATCTCCACCTTGCATAACCTTTACTTTAGTTTTCACAAATTAAAGATGGTTACAAACTTCCCTCATTTTAAGATGCAACATTCTCATTGTGCTCATATTCAAACTCTTGAAATATCAAAGGTGCATTGGCTAAATTTTTAGCTTGTTTTTAAGTAAATTCATATAATGGATATCCTTTTTATTAAACCAAATACTTAGTTTTTTGGTATTTGTGATCATGAATTCACTTTTTGAATATCTTTTCAAGCTCAAATTCTTCATGATTTGCTACCATATTAGATAGAGGAGGAGATGCTCATGGATTTTTGAGCTACTTGGATCATGATACATATTTTCGTAATCTTCAACTGAGTTTGATCCTATGATGCTGTCCATTTTTGTATGGTTTTTATCTTCTCACTCATCATTTGGATTTCATACGATATGACTCAATGATCTAAATAATCTACTTTTGATTTGTCAAATTCATATTTTCAAGCTTTAGCATATAACTCATATTTTCGCAAAACTTGAAATATCTCATGTAAATACCGCTTATAATCTTCTAAGGTTTTACTATACATCATAATATCATCCAAAAAGATAATAATATATTTGTCTAAATATGAATGAAAAATATCTTTTCACCAATCCCATGAATATTGAAGGTGCATTAGTGAGATCAAAAGGCATCACTAGATACTCAAAGTGAGAATACATAGTATGAAAAGTTGTCTTGTGAACATCTTCATCACCAATTCGAATCTAATTATACTCATATCTCAAATCCAATTTAGTGAAGTACTTTAACTCTTGAAGTTGATTAAACAAATCATCCATTCGAGGCAATCGATACTTATTTTTTTCACCATTTGTTGATTCAAGTCATGATAGTAAATGCATAATTTCATACTCCCATCCTTCTTCACAAATAGCACATGTGACCCATAAGGTGAAATGGTTTGTTTTATGAATCCCTTCTTCAACACTCCACTTGATCTTTACATTCCTCCAACTTGTTTGGACCCAAACAATATAGAGATTTGCAAGTTGATGTGTTATCGAATATCACCTTGAACTTGTGATCTCCACATTTCTTAAGTGGCAATCATGCATATAAATCATGTGGAAATACATATTAATATTCTATAATCATATAGTTAAATGAGTGAAGAATGTAAAGATTGTATTTAGAAACAACAATATTTCTTCCAAGTCCTTAGTCCCAAGAAATATACATCATCTCTAGAAATGGCAGTTTCATTAATCATAAAGAGAGATAATCTTTTACTTTGAGATCTGATTCTGTTTCCATAAATCTTCTACATTCATCCCTTTTTACCACTTTTCTTCTCCAATCTGCCTCTAGATTGTATTGCTCCATTCATGACATTCCTAGGATTACATCATATCGAATGAATCAAATTACTCTTCATTCAATCTCTTCGTTGTATGCGCCTATGACTAGTTGTAAACTCCATGCTAATGTCTATTTGGATTCTATTTGTAGTTTGACAACTCTACTTTCTCATTCGCATCCTAATTTCATTGCAATAGATGGTGATAGAAAATTTTATGTTGCTCTAGGATCAGTTAGAATTCTCACCTTGTGTCTATCCATCATTCCATCAATGACAATCAATCTTGTTTGTTTCTTGCTCTTCCCATGAGCTTCCAATTGTTGTCTTCTCTCAACTTCACATTTTTTTTGTTTAGTGCAACCAGTAAGGCACCGAGGCAAGTTTGTTGATGATCTTTGTTTCCATGCAAGGTTTTGTCTTCATCTTTGTATTCTACTCCTTGCACATTGTTGAAAATACATCGCAACATGGATCTTTCCCCTTGTGGTCCTGATCAAGTTCTATAGAATTTGACAATATGACATATCCTCCCATATGCATAACACTTGCGATTGCCATGAACTCCCAATACTCCTTGATTTAACATTTTATTATTTGTAAGAAGATCCTAAAAATTTGAAATATGTGATCAATGATTATCATCTTCATACTTAGGTGATGATTCCTCTTGGCGGTGCATATCCTTCTTTATGCAAGAGTTTTCCCAACTCCATTGGTGTTGGCCCAAATGGATCTCAAACATTTCTTGATGGTTCACTGTGTGTGATCTTATAAGTATATGAAATATGTTGAGCAATTGCAATTATTTCATGTATTGTGGATGGTTTGTTCACCATCATCTCCTTTTGCACCCTCTGCTTCAAGCTTTGTTTAAAGACATCCAAGCTTTTGCTCCACTCAAATCTATAATGGATACTTGAAAATCATTAAATTGTTCAATATAATCATATATATCTCCTTTCTGTTTCAAATTTCACAATTTCATTCTTGCGGTTTGAAGTGAATCCACTGCTTGAAACTTCTTGAAAAATCGTTTTGCATCCCACTCAATAAAATGGAAACATCTTATTATGAAAACATTTCTTCTATGTAGTATAACATGTAATATGTATGTAGAACATATTTCCCAGTGTGATGCTCTTGGGACTTAGCCCCATGTTACATGTTTGGTTCCATCCTTGTATGATTTGATGGAGTCTTTCCATCCCTTTTGTTATTATATTGTGTCTCTTCTATGTAACATGTAAGAGATTTATCCATGAGATGGAAAATTTGATACATGGTTTTACTTTTGCATGACCATATGTGCAACCACCAATTTTCCCTTTTCCCCTTGCTCCCTAAATACATATCAATGACATATGCTAGTCTCTATACAACTCTAAAGAATTTAAAACTATCATCATTGTCTTGCTATTCCAAGAGAGGTAATCCACACTCAAGAAAAAAAATAAGTTATTTATGATACCATTGTAACACTATGGACGTGAACACATACCACTCGAATAACTCAAGAACTCCAAAGTTGAGAAATAATCTCTATGGTTTCTCTTTCTCCATATATAGTCCTCCAAAAGGTAAATTTTAGATAAGGTCCTATATTCACAATCCATCCAACTCCTCATGGATCAATGATGTCTATCACATCATTAATCCATGAGGATTACTGACGTGTATTTCCTTCTAACACACTAACTAACACATTAAAAACACAACATAATGAATACATGGATTGCTAACGTGGCATCTTTAAATAGTCCACTAATTGTTAACTCAAGACTATCTATCTCCATCTTAAGTAACCTCTACTTTAATTCTTTCTAACTAAAGATGATTCATGTGACTGCTAGATTTTCAAGATTCCAAGCAGCGGATTATGCTACATTCCATGAGGAGTTCGTACAGGCCATACATGTTACGAGTCAAGGTTCAATTACATGATACTTCAGATTCGGCTTGATTGTGACAATGTAGGATCTTGAAACATGCCAGGGAGTATAGCAGAGTCACACTAGCCTTTGATCCTTTGTCCATGTCTAATTCTACTAAGGAGAATATTTCTTCTTTACGTCTTTTATATTTATCTATGGATGATGGAGTACCATTAGAGGTCTTGGAGTATCAGCCAAAGGAGCCATTATGTCTTGATAAATCACTTTTTACCAATTCTTTATGCATATCCTCAAGGGGCTTGTCAAGGATGGATTATGAGCATCTTAGAGATTGCTTTTAGACAGATGATGCCTCTAATGATTCCATGGAGGTGGTTGTATCAGCTGCAAGAGGGGATATTATGTTATCCGTTAACTAGTTGCTATGTGCTAGTAAGTTTTTTGCTATGGAGAAAGACATGGATGACATTAGATTGATTGCTATTGGGGAGGTCTTATTATATCTTGTTAGTCTTATCGTGATCTTGTAGCATCATACTTATTTCTAGCAACACCTTGTTCATACCAATTTGGAATTATCAAACCATGAGGTTGTGAGGCGATATCGTTGGGCATTAGAGCACTCCTCAATATCGATCCAAATTGCGTTGTCTTGCATGTAGATGTTGAGAATACTTTTCATAATGTCTCACATGCATCCATCTTTACAAATCTTAGAGAGGCTGATGGATCTTTGTCGAGCCTCATTCCTTTCATATGGTACTTTAACGGTCACATTCTTTTCTCTACTATTCTACAGTCCGCCGTTGGAAGTTGATAGAAGATCATTTGGAAGTAGGCCTAATTGCCATTATTCATTATAGACTTCTTATGTCTATTCCTTTGACAGTGTCAGATTGTATGTTCCCCTTTTTAATGGATGATACAAATTATGGGTATTGTAGATCACATTAAGCAGTCCTTTGATTACTTTAATACTAAACTTCATCTTGAATTTGACTAGCTCCAATTGTATCATGAATGATAGGTACACATGATGAACTCGTACCATCAAATATTGTACCTGAAGTAATAGAGATATAGTTTGGCGAGTATTGTATCCACAACTCAATCTCATGAGGGTATTCATGCCGGAATTCTTGATAATCATCTTTTGATGGATCCTCCAAATGCTAGAATAATCCCTTTTAAGCCATAAAAGGACTAAATAACATAGAGTTGTGCATCCATTATAAATCACATCATGAGTTAAATTCATGTATGAAATCATCCAACTCAATGGTACTTATTATACAAAAATATCGTTTGGGATCCTTGATGACCCATAAATATCATCCATGTCCCATAACAACGGTATGATGACACATTCCAAGATATCACAAAGCTCAACTTCATCACTCTATAACACCAAATCAGAGTCTTCTATGAACCTCAAAGACCAAGGTTGGTACCGTACTCCGCTACAGATGCACTCATTGCTCATCTGAGTTATCTCTCTTTTGGAACCTCTAGAGAACTCCAATGTGACACTAGTATATCACCTTTGTAACCGTTTAGCGATAGGTTTACAAATGGAACTAAAAACCGCAACATAAGGTACACGAAACACTACAAGGTGTTAACATAATGACAATTTGAAACATGCAATCACCATATGCACTCACACAATCTACACGTCCTCAAGTCTTGTTTCATTGAGGGGAAATATGGATAGTATGACTGGTCCGTAAATCTAGCCTCACTATCTACAGCACACAAAAGCAGTAACACTCGAAACAACAAAGCACAAACACAAACAAACTTGGTTCACAAACATGAAGCAAAGATGGAGATATATCAATCACCAAAAATATAAATAACAATATTTCATCTCAAAAACATCCATCAAAGGGATCAAACCAATCCAACCCGAACTGACATCACCTAATGAAGACATTTAAAAACACTTAAACTCAATTTTGGAGGTCTTCTATTCTCCATATCGATAATCTAACGCTAGTATTCCAATTGTATAAGATGTTGTCATATACAATCAGATTATGGCTAGTTTAAGATGTTGTCTTAAACTAACCTTTTTCAATTTCCTACCTAACATTATTATTTTTTTGCAAATAGACACCGTTTGAAACTTTTGTAGGATTTTGAAAATCTTCGATTCCAATTTCAGCTTGGTCGCTTAATTCATGATAAAAAGTTTTGTGGGAACCCCTAAACGTCAAAATTTTGCAATTCTGACATTGCTAGCCTTGTGCATGACATCTCTACTCCCCATGCAAGATACTTTACATATTCTATGACGCCATCAAATTTCAAATCAAGCAGACATTATATGATAACCTTATAGCATGCCGTTCATATTTTCAACCCCAAAACTTTGAAACACCAAACCTTGGACTTCAAGCACTTCTTTCCAAAATCTTTTTTGGCCAGTCTTGATTCTAAGCCCCAAGATAACTATGAGCATTGAACTATTTTGTCAATTTTCAGCACCACTTTCATCCTTCAAAATTTTTGATTCGGATTTAAGCACTAAAAAAGAAAAGACAGAAATTTGAAATTGATCACACCGACTTTGAATCAAATGTACTTCTAGATTGCCATCATGGTCTTCACTCCATCAATGCCATGCACACTCTACATCAAAAAGATCAAAGCTTGTATTGAACAAAACTCGCTAAAACACCTTAAGCACTCCAAGAACTCACAATTTTCATGACATAATCCAATTTGAGTTTTCCTAGTAATCTTTTTTACTCTCAAAACGTCCATAGGGACAATATGCTCATAACCATAGCATAAAAGATATATTACAATCAAGCCAAATTCTCTTTGTGCTTCAAACACTCTAGGATCTCGCACTAACTACTATCCATCATAGCCACACTCTCAAAGTCTCAACTTAAAAAACTGCACCCCAAGGAGCCCTAATTTGAACTCTACCTCTTGAGTCTGATGTCTCCTAACAGCGATGTCAACTCTAACGAAAATTTCAATACGAACAGTGTTAATTGCATTATTGGTGCTAATTATTGTATATGTTCTTATATGATCATACCTTCATAACTAGGGATGGCGTTACATTAGTCGTGACAAGTAGCCTCATATCACACTTGACAGTCTTTGATAGGAAGATCATGAGCGTCTTTGGTGACATCATCGGACTAGGGATCTTCAAGTGTGTGACATGAAAATTGGCACGGAGACAAACATCTTTGCCAATTTCATGTGGAGGTATAGGCTTACTATCGATGGAAGAGACGACACCTATAGCATTTTGGGCTAGTTGGACAATCTTGAAATCTTTGTTATCCTTCCAATTTGTGATTGTAGATAGGCCCATCATTGAGATATATGTGAGGGATGTGGATGGAGGGTCATCTTCATTACATGAATTATTACGACAGACAAGAGATGCTTTATCTTGGGAGGTAGGACATGAGCTTGAATCCTTTTCTTTTTTGTCTACCAATTTGACTAGAGACCCAGAGTCTATCTTCCTATGAAAGTTTCAACAAACTATACACTCTCTCTTACTGGATCTGGTTATTCCTCATACTACTATGGATTATCTACGTTCTTTCTCTAACAAGGGTGCATGCTCATGGATCTTGGCTTGACCATGTATCAGGGTTTTCCAACTAGCACCATCTACCTTTTCTATAGCGATGAGGTTTTGCCTTGGCTTGGTCCACTCATTTGCATCTTCATTACTCAGATGTGAGTGTGGTACTACCTTAGATGATGCATAGATCCATATGCTACCCATTCAAAGGACAGAGGATAGTTATCGATGATGCCATTAGACATGTGGTGTTTGTTATGGCACAAGAGGGTGGAAAGTCACATGGAGGAAACATTGGTTTGTTTTGCTGTCGACTCGTGTTAGGAAAAACCTATACTTGATTTGGGAGGATCATGTTACTATTGTAGACGTTGTGGTTATATATACTACAGATGACACGGTTTTGGAAGGGGTGATTACCCATCCTCTAGATGAATGGCGAGTGGAGCTGCATTAGCCAAGGATTCCAAGTATAGAGGTATGGAGAGAGGTCAACTCCTTGTTCCTCTAGCTTTGCAATTATATAAAACTATGGATGCCAACTTTGATATGTTCGTGAGAGAGTACGCGAGAGCCCACCATAATATGTGACATGGGGTATCACTCTATGTAGCATATTGTATAGCTTATTTAAGCTTACAAGCTTAGAGCAATGGATACACGTAGCTTATTTAAGCAACGTGTATCCATTGCTCTAAAAAGAGCACTAGCTTGTGTAATCCATTAAAAAAAAATCATGTTATGTGATGATTCTTTGGATGCTCATGTAATATGTAGACCATTTGAACTAGATAGTTTAGATATTTTAATTGCAATAAAACATATTTCCCATTGTGATGCTATTGGGGCTAGCCCCATCTTACCCACTTGGATTCAACCCTATATGACTTATAGGGTCTTCCCATCCTTTTTGTTATATTACTTGGTGTCCCACTTCTCTTTTTGCTATACTACTTTGTTTTTATCTATTTTTTTCAATGAATTGAAGTACATTATCCCCTTTTGGTTACATGCTTCGATATGAGATCATATCCCTGTTTCAACTCCCCATCTGTACTTTCTTTTAGTTCATGCTTAAACCCCAGTCAAAAAGACAAAACAGGGGATCAAGTTTCTATTTCCCGCTTCAAAAAGGGTACAAGCGAATTTGGAGCTCTTGAATAGTACATTTGTGCTTCTTCTTTACACTACAGTAAACCTCACAGTAGTGCTATATTTTTATTTATATTGTGTTTACTGGGATCGAAGCTTAGCAGACCAACGCAAAGGTAAAAACGTACTTGGCATCGAAGGCAAAGTCATAAGTAGGTCAGTCAATTTGTATGTTGGAAACTCGAGTCTCGAGCCGACCTTCAGTTTTCCGACCGCCTCGGTTCATGAACTGACCGGCACACTGACAGGCACCCAGATGCGCCTTGCGCTTCAGCTAACCGAGCCATTCTGCACAGTACACGATACAGTAGAAACGTCTTTCGCTATTTACCTCACCTGCCCTCGTCTTGCCTACAGTAGTGAACGGAGGCACTCTCCACTGTTGTCTGGGCTGCTGGTTTCCACAGTCCCGATCAAGGCTAGAGGGCTCCTTTTCCAAGCAGGAAAAGCCTGTGAGTCTACATATTTCTAATTTTCCTCATAGCTGGATAACATTTGAGCTGCCCACACCAAGAACAATATTGCTGCGGTTGACGTCACTTCCTGTCGTGTCTTTGTTGTTTTAAAGCTTTGTCGCCATAGCTTGACAGATTGAGAAGCCTTTGAATCTTTAACACCTCAGCGTGATTTTAACTGTCAGTTGATTTCTATACCAATTCTTCTAGGGCTATTTCCCCAAACCCGTAGTTACCGAGGTTCTGATAGATATTTTTATTCATGGAGATCTCGTAGCTTAACAATACAATCTTAGTCCACCCAACTCTGGCAGATTAAAAGATATTTCGTGAGGACTAAACTATTATCATAATAGAAATCTCAAAGGTTAAGAGATGTCGTGTGCATGTGCGTAAGGAGAAGAATCGAGCATATTCGAGTCTAATTCTCGATTATCTAACCTACTTTGTTCCTCCTCGCCAGAACTGTGGGTTATCTAGAAAGTTACAATGCAGTACGCTTGGCAGGTCATGGTTGTTCGGTACAATCATGAACGAGATTTTCCTTCAACAACAAAGTTGTAACATCCGTACGAGAGGACCTTGAGAGTACCGCAATGACCAGAATCCAGAATCCAGATAGATCATAGACCGCGGACACGAGCTTGAAGGCTGAAGGTTCTCGAGCGCTTGATTCCAATGAGAACTTTCTTGGCTTGAAGTTTGAACTACAGTACTGTAATCTTGATGCTGAAGCCTGCACTCTCCCGATTTGATTTCAATGGACACCGTACCCTCCACCATCTTTTACCCATAACTTTTCCACACACCAAGTAACAGATCCATTTGAAAGAAAAATGCTTCTAAAATAAAACAAAATCACCGTATTTATCCCAATGAACTTTTGACCCTCCGGAAGACTACTATGTACTACCACTACACGGGTAACTTTTTAAGTCTAGGGTGGAGTACTGTTCGGATTATTTCGACGACCTACGATCCTAACTAGAATCCACCGAGCCAAATTCAAAATTCACAGAATACAGTTGCTTACGTCGAAAGGCAAGTTAAGTTGCTCGGAACTGTAAAGTACAATATTCTCTCGTAATCATCTACCTTCGTTCGGAACGGTAGGTGGTGCAACCCATAGAGAGCAATCAATCTTTTCGTCAAACAATCCACTAGATTATTTGATCTAGATAATTTCGGATATCTTAGACTAGTATGACATATTTTTCATTATGATGTTCGGACCTTACGCCATCTACCCTTTGGTTTCATCCATGTACTACTTTACTTCCTGTTATATTAATCGGTTTTACGTTCAGAATGAAATAGAATGTGTTCCATAAGTGGACACCATAGGCACAAAGAGACAAAAGAGAGAGGCTCCTGTTGGGACACCACGTCACCAAACAAGTCCGTTGTCAAAGAAGCGAACCTTAGCCAGCACCACGTTTGGCGATGATGGAGGCTCATGGAGCGTCCGGTTCTGCGCGAACGACCAGTTTGAGTGCAGAGTCTGTCACAAGAACCTGCACGACAGGACAGTGGACTGGCCCGGTTCGTCCCCAACGGTCCCCATGGATCTCTGCGTGCCTCCCTGCCTGGTTCGTCTTCCCGAGGTTTGGAACTTTGGAACCTGGGTTTCCCAATCCATCCAATCCATCGCTGTCGTGCACCAAAACGCGTCCGGTATCGCTGGCGAAACGCACTTGCAGTGGTAAATCGCCAGCAACTATTCATTCACCGGTCAATCCCGGTCCACTTGACGAGGTTCCAGTCGCCCGGGTCCTCTTCCACACAGGGCCTTGCTAG
The DNA here is from genome assembly GCA_014180765.2 of Marchantia paleacea. Lineage (NCBI taxonomy): Eukaryota > Viridiplantae > Streptophyta > Marchantiopsida > Marchantiales > Marchantiaceae > Marchantia > Marchantia paleacea. The sequence continues at coordinate 681,492 of MUAA02000034.1, forward strand.
CAGTAGTTCTGGAGGTGCGCTGACGTAACGACCAAACGCACGAGGGACGAAAGGTCCAGCTTTAGACAAGAATCTTTGCTCGTTAGCGGACTTCCGGCCTTCCCTGCTTAGGACAGAGTGCCCTCTAATTATAATCATAACTATAATGTTTAGACAAATTGCTAAAGTAGCCTGCACACTACCTTTTATAGCCCACCAAATATATCATGCTTTTGTAATATTCTGCTAGTCGCGAACACTTACAGTAGGACCAACGGTATGCAGGACTTGTTGACTTGTTTCTGCGTCTTCCAAATTTCATCTTATTTGATTTGATCAGGTTATGTTATTTCTTTCATTCTCCATATTGAAGCTTTTGGATTTCTTACAACATTCGTTTTAAGTGATATAATTGTTTATTCTTTTACTTAAATGATTGTCATTTCACCATCGTAATATATGTCTAATTTTCACTTCACTTTCATAATCATGATGTTACTCCCTCCGCTCATATGCCTTCTTCATTGGCCCTTAACATGCAGCAGACATTTAGCATTTCAGAGGCCACACACAGCCCCACTACATTTATGATAAAATGTCCTGTGTATCACGGTATATTCTCCTCCGGAATTGCCTGGGTTACCTTTAGTGCCGAGACTTCACTTTTTCTTACTTTCAGTAGATCTAGGACATTATATATTCACACTTTGGCCATCTTAGAGCTTTGTAGGTTTGTACATGGGAATTTCCTTCTCAGCAACTTTGTTGACTTCTTCTGTGCTTCTTTGCACCTCTTGTACTTCAGTTAGTACTCTCCACACTCTCTCTTTTCAACGATCAGGATAGTCACCAACGACAGAAAATTTGAGGATTATTTTCCGAAAATCATTAACTTGAAATCTCTACCATAAATAGTAGCATATGTTGGAGGAAAATACAAAAACAACAGTAAAATCGCTATGAAGCAGTTATTTGTGTAGGACAGAAATGTGAGCCACCATGTGGAAGAAGCAATTGTGGAAGTCAAGGAATTGGCTGATCTTGTAACAGGAACTCTCAAATAAGACAGGTAGCTATAGTAGCGCTGTCAAGGGGGAGCCAGTTTTACGTCAAAGGAACGTTCCTGTGATAGTGGTTTTGGCGTCGGCCGGAATGTGGGTAGGAACTGCTGAATCTAACGGCACGCTAAGCTTCACAGTTGCCCACTGTTGACACCGTAGTGCGCACTGCACGTTGGAGGCACACGGCTCAGTCCCCGGCAAGAATTGCACGGTTGGGACCCCCTGCCGGCGGTCGATACGGTTCCATCTTTGCCGCCGATTAATGTCGTGATTGGCGGATTGCCTGTTTAAAGCAAAGACCCGCAACCCTGTCTTAACACAGGCTATTACTTTAACTTATTCTTCTTCTTTTTATTTTTTTAAAAAATTTTACCGTAAATGGTCTTTTTCACTAAGACGAATCCACCTTTTTTTTTTTATTTTTTTACCTCAAATGGTCTTTTTCACTAAGACGAATCCAACTCTTTCTTTTACTTTGTCTTGGAAGGGAAAGACACAATAAAATAACAAAAGGATGGGTAGACCCCATCAAATTGTACAAGGATGGAACCAAAACGGTAACATGGGGCTAGGCCCCAACTTTTTCTTCGAAGTGTGGCTCTTGCTCTCTGTGCCTAATCAGGCACTTAAAGTTCTAAACCATCTGGGTTTTACAGGGACATACTGCAGTTATCTGGACCCCAGCTACTCATTTGATAAATCAATATTTGTGAATTCCATTCTGTATCTAAGTTTGCAAACAAAAAAGTTTCAGGGTAAAATGAAAAATATAACTGAAAAAAAACTTTTAAATTATCTTCTTTATGTTCTTTCGCCTTCAATCTCTTAAATGTATTCCTTTGCAGTTGAAAAGCGCTCCTCGAACTCCTCACTGAAAACCGCTTTCATCCTAATTTGTTTTTTCCAATTTCTTAGTCTAATTCAGACTACGTTGATGATTGTACAAAGAGAAGTAAGCCATCTGAAAACTCTACAGCGGGTTGTTGGATGCTTTTGCAAGAGTGAAATGAGACGGAAGAGGGACAAATTACTCCCGGATGTCATTTCCTTTGTCATGTAGTCTAAAATTTCAAACATTCCAGAAGTTGGAATTGGAGTTTGCTTTCTAAGGCAGACTCTCCAATTTTAAACCAGCTAATCTAAACTAATCTCTAGCAATAATAGAAGGAAATGATCACTGTGGAAAACGGTTTTACTTCTTGATGATTACTTCGGTGATACAACCTTTCGATTAGCTTTTGTTAAGAATGAAGTGATCGAATGTAGATGAATATTTTCACCTTGAGAAAAAGTTCTATTACCACTTGAATCTTCTATTGCCATAGAATATTAGTGGAATTTTACTCGTGAAATTTGGTTTGAAATGCATGAGAGGTCGCACTATTCTACTCCAGATGGCGAAGAATCCAATACACATATTTCAGTCGTAAAGACAAAGAGTGCTCGAGAGTTGCGAAGAGTATTTGTCACTCGAGAACTTTGACAATTGTGAAAGAGTGGGATGACTGCCACTCCAAGGCTTTGAAGTTGAACTGAGTGGAGAACAACGAACACAGCCTCGCGAATTTTACCTGGGGAGAAGTGAAACCCTTCTGTTTAAAGCTTCCATGTTTTCCCTCCTTCCAAACCAAACCACAGCACAGTACAGGACTCTAGTCCGAAAATTGATAACGTCCATGGATCGAGATTCGAGAACGACCCATGGAATCAAAACATTCTCCTGGTTCGATTGATTACGTCCTTGATTCCTTCACTAATCAGCATAGGGATAGCTTCTCGATTTGTGATCGCAGATAGACCTATTTTGGAGATATATACGAGGGACGTCGATACGGGATCATTTCTCTTACAGGTATTATTACGACATACGAGAGACGCTTTACCACAGGAGGTACGACATGAGTTCCCATCTTTTTCCTCTTTGGCTACTGATTGGACTAGGGGTCTAGAGTCTATCTTGATGGACCGGCAGGTTTCGAGGAGGCTCTACATTCACTCTTAGTGGATCCGGCCATCCCTAAATGCTTGCTAGAGCTCGTCTCACGCTCTTGCTCGGGCAAGGAGTGCGGGCTCGTGGATCTTGGCTCGACCATGCATCGGGGCTTTCCGACTCGCACCAGCTACTTTCTCCACAGCGATGAGGTTCCGTCTTGGCTTGGTCCATCCATCTACATCTTCATTACTCACATGTGAGTGTGGTATCACTTTAGATGCAACGGTGTTCATATGACTCGTTGTCCATTCGGAGGCGGAGGATAGCTACCCATGATGCCATTAGGGATGTGGTGTTTGCTATGGCGCGGGATGGTGGATACCTCACATGGAGAGAGCGTTGGTATGCCTTGCGATCGACTAGGGTTAGGGCGGACTGTACTTGGTTCGGGAGGACCAAGTCACTTTGTGGGCGATGTGGTGGTTACCCGATCCTACTAGAGACACAGTTTCGGAGGGGTGATCACCCATCCTCCGGGATGGGCGGCGAGTGTGGCGGCGGCGATAAAGGTCTCAAGTATAGAGGTATGCAGAGAGGTCACCTCTTTGTTCCTCTTGCTTTGGAGTTATATGGAGCTATGGACACCGACTTCGACATGTTTGTGAGGGAGTGCGCGAGAGCCTACCATACTAGGCGACATGGGGTATCACTCTCTTTAGCTTACTGTATAGCCTATTTTAGGCAACGTGTTTCCATTGCTTTACAGAGAGCACTAGCTGGTGCAATCCATAGGAGAGCAGAGAGCACTAGCTGGTGCAATCCATAGGAGAGCAATCACGTTAGGTGATGCTTCTTCGGATGCTCCTGTTGTTTGTAGACCTTTTGACTTGGATAGTTCAGATATCCTAGGTGCTGTAGGACACATTTCCCAGTGTGATACTATTGGGGCCTAGCCCCATGTTACCGGTTTGGTTCCATCCTTGTACGATTTGATGGGGTCTTCCCATCCTTTTTGTTATTATATTTCGTCTTTCCCCCTTTATAGCTTGTTTACCACTGTGTCTGTCTGTCCGTCTATCTTCACGGACTCACCAGGCTGTTGGGGCCACTACTGCTCTCATCTTCCTTATCGACCAGCGTTTGTTATCTTTCGTGTTCAGAGTGTGCTGATAAGTATGACTGATTGACCTACGTGAATTCCATGTGATGAGAGCCACTGTGTTAACGAGATTTAAGAGCGGTTATGGATGAGATCAGAGCATACATATTGTTAACAGCGGAATAACGGTTGAAGCTAATGGAGGTGGTTGTTGGCATGACTCGATTGCAGTGTAGAGATGAGAGTAAAGATTATTCCTAGGTTTAGGTTAAGTTTATATTCTTGTAACCATATATGGTGAACATGCGCAGAGACCTTTAAAACTGATTGATCTGCTTCCGGACGTGAAAAGATTCTCCATCTGAGGTACTTCCGGACTTCAGGGGAAAGTTCATCTCCTTGATGAACTTTGGAGGTGTTGGTCTGTGTCCTCCGCTGGACGTAACCAAAGAGTTCTCTGACTGTTGCTTGTGAAGGACTTGTTCAAGCAGAGGATTAGGATGAGATTATGATATGTTGGACAACAAATGAAAGTCCCTACAATTTTCTGTCACGTCTGCCATTGAATGACCTAGATCAGCAAAGCAAATAGATGCATAAAGGGAAGACAGCCGTTAAAGATGTACATAGTAAAGGTGAGATGTTCGTGTGTATGTGACCTTTACTATCCACACAAAATTTTGCACCTACACGAACATGTGCACGCTGCACACACAATTCACATGTTTGATGAGTTTCCGCTGGGGCTAAACCCTTCTAAAACCTTCTAAAGGATTATGAACTAAGTCACTGAAACAACCTTCTGCTGCATGCGAGTTTGTGGCTTTATACGCTTCTCATAGTATTATATGGACTCAGGTGTTGTTGTTGGCTGTCACGGTGGACCAGAATGCGGGATTTAGGTGTTTACAAAGCTTTCCTCTCAAGAACGTTTCTTCTCACTTGCTTTCAGTGAAGACCAGCTGCACATTCTGATCTGAAGCAGACTGGATCACAAATCATATTATCATGCATGACTGGGACGACAGAAGCATTTGGTAAAGAATACAACTCAAGAATTCAATTAAAGATCACCGTATTCTTAAATACGTCTCATAGCTTTAGATGAGCAAAACTATGTTTCATATATAGGAACCTTAGAAGCAACGAAATATCTCTACAGTTGTATATCATGAGAAACTTTTTTGGAAATTTTATAAGTTGCGACGACGATACAACCAGCTGCATGTTCTATCTAAGTTTCTGAGAGGGCGTAATATGGCATAGTGCGTTTGAGAGGCCCACAATGTGATGTTGCTTAGGAATCAAATATCTGTCAGGTGCTTGAATTCTAAGTGAGGATCACTTCCACATACTTTATATTTCATAACGTTTTTCAAATGTCGGTCATGTTTGACTTCTGTCTTCTTGCAAAAAGAGTTTTATTTTTCTATGTTCACTTCGTCCAGACTAGCGCCTTTGCAGCAAAGGCTCCTGTGATTATCATTTTGCATTCCAGGGTCGAGTGAAACCCGGAACTATGACCTGCATTAAAGCATTATGGATGGAATCATCCTAACATGCAAAATAAGACATGATAAAAAAAGAAGTATCATCTTACTTACAGCTAACAGCAGCTGCAAGGGCTTTCCAAGTGAGATATAGATATTTTCATATATACTCCTGGCCAAGTTTGTATCTGAACAATGACCCTTTTGCTCACCAGAACAATATTCCCACGAGTTTATATTCCTAGAGTATCGTCCCAACATCCTTCCGGTAGCGCCTACTGTAGTTCTCTCTTTTAGACACGGACAATCGCTTAGTGCGGCAACTATAGCAAGTTCTACGACGCTGCTCGGAGATGTTCTCACCACTTGTCAAACAAGTCATTTGATATCTTAGCACCCATCTCCGAAATGCCATCATGGCCTCTAATAGGACAAAAGTGTTGCATGTTTGTTATCCGTGCTCATATCGATGGTTTGAAAGCTAACGAAGGCATGTCTAAAACCACTAGAGGGCATTTGGGCATTCTGGTCTCCACTTGTATGCTGGCATATTTGGCCTTTCAGAGAACTCAGGCATGACTGGTATTCCACTTGACATGATTGACTTCTAGAGGACAGCCTGCAGGACAAGAAGAAATAAACAATTCGATTGAAGTGGTACGGCGCTATAGATAGTTAATTAGTCAGCTAAGCACACTCTACTTCCTATAGAGAGAACTAGTAATCTAGAAAGGAGTCAATAAAACAGGCATGTGATCTTCACTTGATAAGTCTCTTCTCCAAAACCACATAGCTTATCAAATTTAGCAGAACTGGTCCAGTTCAAACTCCGTTTGTGTGCAGACCATTCCCGTCATTCTTCACGCAAGGGAATTATGGGTCAATGACCGTCTAAGACAACAGCTATAGATGCTAAGTCGAAATTAGTAGTCATTAGGCTCAGATGGTCAGAGCCTCAGAAGAGCAGTCACCAAAACACGTAACTCTAAGCGAGAAAGGTTTAGAAGAACTTTTCTTCCGATCCATGTCAAGCGTCAAACCCTGATTAAGCACCTGTTAGTATAGTAATCTTTCTTCATAAGTCACACTGGAGGGACAATTAATAGGGTCGCTGGATCCTCCAAGGGGATCAAACGCAATTCGTAAGGAGAATCTGTATCGAGGAATGTCTTGGAGGCCAAAGTCAGAAGCAGATCAGAGAGCAAATCACGCTGATTGACCTGACCTTGAAAGTTCCCCTTGGCATGTTTTCTGGTGAATCTGCGCGTGGTTGATCTGTTCTTTTACGTTCGGATTGGTCTCATGATTATTCTCCATTGGTATGTGTACAGTCCAGCGAGACTTGCACTTTCAACAGCTCGCTAATGCTTGTGCTGATTATGGCTCCCTCAGCTGGATGATAAATACTCCCTGTTGAGATTTTTCTGGCATCATAGTTTGCTGAATTAGACTGACCAGGAATTTGTATGTGAGTTGATGCGGCCCACTTGAAACTTGCAACATCACATCAACATGACATTCGCAAGCATAAGCTATACAGAAGAAAATTGTTGCTTGTGGATGATCATCCGTGCTCTATGAAAATCCTTTCTGAAGCAATGGCAAAGAATGCATGATCAGAATGAATGAGATCGCGCTATTCTCTTAGCTAACTAGGGAATATGTCTCGCTTGAACTTAGTAGGTTGCATACTTGGAATAAGATTGCTTCCACAAGAGAACTTTCGTTACTGCTTCATGCAACAGCTAAATAGGGACTGGAAACGATTTGTTCAAAATTAAAAATTATGCAACTCTAACTGTAACTCACAACAGTAGAATGGCAAGTATACAGGACGAAGAATTTCAACAAGCCGTGGAACATTCTAGACTTTGCTCAATAGTATTCACACCCAAGTAATTTATCATGCTCTGCAGATGATTTCGCAGGAAGTAGATAAACTTTGGTATGACAGCTAGTATTGTAAATTTTTTTTTTTGGAAAATGTAACCTGAGTGGAGAAACTTACAAAAAATATAATTTATTTATTTATTTATATATGGAGGAACGACCTGAATTTCAAATGGAAAAGCTATGTTTCACAGGATTGCAAAGAAAGAAATAATAATATTTCTAGAATTTTCCAAAGAGTCATTTAATGTTGTCATTCTTAGTCCTTCCCTGAATTTATTTCCAGAGATAATTCTCACTTGGAATGAAATATAAGTTTGCAAAGAATATTTGAAGACTTGACTTTATAACCCAGTTGAAACAACTAGAAGTGCTGGCATTAGTTCTTGTGGTCGAGTCAATTTGCATAATCTCTTCCCTATCTGCATCAACTTCGACAGAGATACACTTAACAACACCCCAAACTTTCAATGCAAATAAGTGTAGCCCCAGTTTGAAAAACATTTAGCACAACCAATAAACGCCACGTGGATGTACGTGGCAATCGTTTGTTCTAGTTGGCAAGCAGGCCCGATGTTAGCAGGCAATGTTCTTGTCTATGCATTTGACGAACCCAGTGAATTTACCACTTGGCTGTTTTTGTTACGTAGTCAATGTATATTTGAGACTTCGCGGTTGGAGACAGTCGCCCTGAAGTTGGCCCGGGCCAAGTTAATGAGTCCTTTAGTCGCCAACGTTCCCAGCACCTAAGTTTTGACCGGAGCCCCGAGCTATAAAGAACTGAGATGTTCTAAGGCTTGGTCGGGTACCCTCTCATTTGTTTGTGAATTATTTTGCCAAGGAGGACTGACAATGTGACGGCTTGGCATGAAGGGCGCGTTAGGATGTTTGCCACTTAGGATAGCGTTAGGTTGAAGTGCCGAGTGTTGGGCACTGTTAACTCCAATTTTGATCAAAACCGGATCGTACCCTATCAGTGTGTAAATTATCTCCTTAATAAATACTCTAGAGATTTTCTGCTAAAAATATAATTATATATCATTTATGTACAATCACTTATTCAACCTGGCATTTGCATGTTATCAAATTTTGCTTCGTCCTCCAGTAACTGGGGCCTAGCCCCATGTTACCGGTTTGGTTCATCCTTGTACGATTTGATGGGGTCTTCCCATCCCTTTTGTTATTTTACTGTGTCTCTTCACATTGGTAGAATATGAAGAGACCAAACTGTGCATCTACCAGTCTACTATCGGCAGTCAATGTGAGTTCAATGGGTGTTTGTACTATGTAAGAAGACACATTAGTCTATGTTCAAGACCGTATGAGTTCAAGACTAGCAATACAGTACTGTAGTGAAACAAACAAGAATGAGTGCGCATGATTCCTACATTGATGTTGTTCACTATGGATCCCAGTGGGATTTCGTGTGGTTGAGTTTTGTTGGTGCCCTCACGACGAGCTTCATCTACACTGCAATAGTGGATTTAACTATCAAGACCAAAAATGGAGGCCTGGAAGTAGAATTATTGATGGATGATTAATATGTGATGACTGCGATGATATCTCTCCATGAGACTTGCTTTTGCTCAACAATTCGGCTGACTGGAGTTCAAGAGGTCAATTGAACCGAACGATATAATTAACATTATTTTCTCGAATCATCTGTTTTATTATTATTATCAGTATTATTTTAATAAGCATTTCAAACTTACTTTGAACTTCATTTACCGATTACAAGATAAGCACCTCATCATGACTAAACTTATAAAAATGTGTCATCTTAGGTTCTCTTTTCCTGCTCTCATGGGACAAACTATTTTACAAAGAACATACTACTTTTAAGTCATAACAAAGGAGTAGCATGTAAAAGCAAAAAGAATGGGAATATCCCATCAAGTCATATCTGGAAGAAACCAAGGGGGTAGGATGGAGCTAGGTCCCAATAGCATCACAATGGGAAATATGTCGTACTGCAACTAAGATATCATAACTATCTAGGTTATCAAATGATATACATCCAAAGAAGCATCACATAATGATATTGCTCTCTTATGGATTGCATTAGCCAATGCTCTATGGAGTAATGGATACACGCTACCTAAAACATGCTACACAATATGATAAATAAAGTGATACCCCCTATTGCATAGTATGGTAAGCTCTCGCACACTCTCACAAATATGTCAAAGTCAGCATCCATCGCTTCATATAACTCCAAGGCTAGAGGAATAAAAAGATGACCTTTTTACATATCCCTATACTTGGAGACCTTGGCTATTGCCACTCCACTCGTCGCATGTCCAGATGATGAATATCATCTCCTTCAAAACTGTGTCACGTGTAGGATTTGTAATCACAATGTTTGCTATAGTAACTTGGTCTTTTTGAACCAAGTATAGGTCTAACCTAACCCATGTGAGGTATCTTTTCTCTCGTGCCATAGCAAACACCATATCCCTAATGGCATCATGGGTAGCTATCTTTTATCCTTTGAATGGGCAACGAGTTATATGGATCATTTTGCATCTACGGTAATACCACACTCAAATGCGAATAATGAAGATGCATATGGATGGAAAAAGCCAAGGCAAAACCTCTGAATCGCCTAGTTGTAGAGAAGGTAGCTGGTGAGAGTCAGAAAATCTTAATTCATGGTCGAGCCAAGATCCATGAGCCTGCACGTTTGCTAGAGCAATAGCATAGACGAGCCCTAATAGTATGAGGAATGACCAGATCCATTAAAAGAGACTGTAAAGCTTACTAAAATTGTTAGACTATAGGTCTTTAGTCCAATTGATGGTCAAAGAGGAAAAGGATTTGAGCTCATGTTGTATCTCCGGGGACAAAGCATCTCTCGTATGCCGTAATTGTATATGTTGGGGAAATGAACCCAAAAATGCTACAAGTGTCATCTTTTTTATCAATAATAAGCTTACTCTTCCATAAAAAATTGGCAAAGATATATGTCTTTATATCGAATCTCCTATCACATACCCGAAGGTGCAAAGTAGGTTGGTGGATCAACAAGCAATATAAGAGGAGAATATATCAAACACCACATGCATTCCCCTAGTAGAGGAAGGTCATGTGCATGCAATACATCCTTGAGTAGAGAGTTGTGTCTATGTAGCATGAGACAAAGTCCTTACACCCTACTTGCACTCCAAAAATGCGTAAACCATCTTTCGATGTTATTTATTTCTCTGGAAGCTGGAGATCAGGAGGAATAACCAAAGGATATCATATTCTACATGTTAACACCTTGACTCTCAAGGCTATAAGATGAAATTTGGTAGTCAAGTAGTCAAAATCTTGCCTAATCTGATTTATAGGATCCACAATGTGTGTATCCATCACTAAGGAGGTGAATAGATATCTTGGCACGGCCAAAGCATTAGACAAGGTAGACAAAATAGCTGTATAATGAGCCATCACAAATAGCAGTCCTCCCAAAGAATCTCTCTATCTTAGTGGTGAATTGTAGAACAATGGTTCACTCATGTGAAAAATCATGCAAATAGAATAGAAAAGAATGTAAAACGTAGAAGAACCATACAAAAGCAATGAGCCTCGTCCAAGATTAGCCTCCCTAAGCTCTTTAAAGATGGATGCACGTGAGACACTATTAAAAGTGTTCTCAACATCCACTTTCAAGACAATCCAATCTGGATTGATATCTATGAGTGCTCTTATGCCCAACAATAACATCTCAAAACCTCATGCTATGATGACTCCAAGTTGGTGTGGACAAAAATGCTACTAGAAGTGAGAACAATGACGAAAGATAATGGTATGACTAAGAAAGTGAAATAAGATCTCCCCAATGGCAATTGGTGCAGACATCTAGAACAATTTTATGAAACCACTACAGGGATCATCTACTTGAAAGCAGTCTCTATGATGTTCATAAATCACCTCTAACAAGACCCTTGAGGATAGACGTGGGGTTGTGAATAAAGAATGGGCAAAAAAAATCTATCAAGACATAAAAGCTCCTTTGGTTGATATTTCAAGATCTCTAATGGTGAATTCTCGCCCATGGGTGGATGCAAAAGGAGTAAAGAAAAAATAGTCTCCTCAGTAGAAATAGTCATAGACAACGGATGTAGGGCAAGTGCGGCTCTATTATACTCTTTAGTGTGTCCCAAGATCGTACAACATCATAATCGAGCAGAATCTAAAGTATCTTGTGGTTGAATCTGACTTCTAACCTATGTAGCTCATACTGACTCTTCCTATAATGTAGCTCAATCCCCCAACTAAATTTCCAAAATCTAATGGCCACATCCCTATGTCCAACATGCCTGCTAGTATAATGTAGACATCATCATGGAAGTAAAAGAAACAAAAATCATGCTAACTCATCCATAGGCATTACATGCCAAACAATCGAGCAAAAAGCAAAAAGCTCATCTAGTCTAGTTATAAAGTCCATGAGGGAGTTTATTCTCCATGGCTATGGAATAAGCATGGATATGGTAATCTAGTCTCAAAATACTCTAGAATAGAACTTGATTGGGATGTTAATCACTTCCACAATCCGATTTGTTTATCATGAAAGATCAACGAATGGATAAACATAGCATGTGTAATCCCCAAAGTGATAGATCTCAATGTGGTCGTTCAGCTCACGTGAGCATCTGAAGTGATTCAATCATAATCTTTATGTATCTTTTTCACGTTGATCTTTACCTTTTGGGAGATAAAAAGTCAATGATACATTGAACATGGTGTATCACGTGCCGCTCTAGGAGGCCCCATGAGAGAAACTGAAGCCATAGCTAGCACAAAGAGAATGATAGTAACATAGGGTATTCTATCATGTATCTCCTCCCACCTTACATGAGTAAACGTTAATATCTAAAAACACTCATAACTTTTTATTTTGATTCCCATAATTTTTTAACTAGGTTTCAATAGAACCAAGGTAGGAAAAAAAAGAGATTAGAATAAAAAAAACTTGATTCGTCTCTTTAATTTGAGAAAAAATCCCTCTAAATACTAAAAATAAAAACTAAATCAATATTTTTTTATACAAATCTTTATTTTTTTTAATTTAGGTACCAATGGAATCGAAATTTTAAATAAAAATTCTTTTCACTCTGAATTTTTGATAAAGCGAACCTCACAATGACTGAAAAACATTTCACGTTATCGTATTGTCACGCGGCATGATGACATGTGTCATCTTCAAAGCTATTGTCATGACGGTAATACTTTAGGTTAGGATAACCGACGTTGCACTATAAGGCTGTTAAGAGTCCACCGTTGGATCAATTTTGTAGGGTCAGGATGTTGAAAAGGTTCCAAGAGATATTATCTTGAACCTTATCACATATAAAGCACAGTCAGGATGGAAAGGGTATGGGAGAGAGCTAGACACATCACTTTGCTGACTAAGGAGCTTATTTGATCGAAGTGGAGCCGACATAGGATATGGATAGAAGATAACATGATCCTCCAGATGTACTGATGTCCAATCCATTTGTGATGAACATCCGGTATCTTCATCATGAACACTTTTGGACGTGGTTAGTGTATCATTTTGGAGATAACTTTCTGCAACAAGTGATAAACTTTCCAGATCCGATTATTCTTCCAGTTGTTTCTTACGGTACGATTTGGGATGTAATAGTATACGTTTTGATTTAGTTTGGGCGCTATGGATTTGAACTTACCTGTAGTGGTGGCTTTCAACACGTGGGTTCCAATCCATCACTATTGTTTACCGAAAACAAGCCATAGGGAATTGATAGTTAGGAATTTTGGCAAGGAGTATTATTCTCAAGTCATAAACTCCCACGTTCCGTTTGTACTTCCGTTCATACTTTGCCGGTTTCGAATTGTCATTTTGACTCTTTATTAGTGGCAACTCATATTGTGTATATGATGGCTAAGTAGTGTGTTTAGGATAGTTGTAAAGCTCTAAGTTAATATGAAGCTAATTTGGTCACACTACAAGTCAAATTAACACTCTTCATTCTCATTGGTCTTGGAGTTTGGACCAATGAGGGCACTTTGGTAACTTCTTCGAGGTTTTGAGGAGTTTTGGAAACCTTCAAGAGGGACATTTGAAGATCTGAAGAAAGGGTTGGAGAGCTGACGGGACAAGCTACGACGTGGGTCAAGAATGGATGGATTTGATGCATTTGTTACTCTGATATGGTGATTCAAAAATAGAGAGAAAAATTTAGATCTTTGAGTGTATTTGGGGTGTTTCTGAGAATCTTACGAGGGTTTTGAAAAATCGGAATCAACTGAGATATAGTTTACAATTTAGACTTGGGCTTGGATTGAAATTTCAACTCAATTGGATGCGTTTTGAGTACGGAGTGATAGCTTGAAGTTTGTGTATACAGTTAGACTTACAAGATTACACTGACTGTCACGAAGTTAGTACAGAGATCATATCTTTTGATATCAAAAAGTTTGATCAATAAAACTTTTTATAATTAAATTTCGGATGATAGGTAACCTTCTCATGAAATTTGAGAACAATTGGAGTTAAGAATTGGGATGTGTGATGGTTTTAGTACACAGGGGTCTGCATACTGCCTTGTGATACAATGTGTAAATTGACAATTTGTTCTTAGAGATATAGAGGAGAGAAACATATGAAACTTTTTCGAGAGATTGAAAAAGTAGTGGAGCAATTTTCTGTGAAGTTTAAGCGAGAGTTATTGATCCAATCATTGGATATCATAATCTTCTTCTGCTAAAGTTTTACCGGTTGTAATGAATTCGAATGTGGAGTGTTGAGGAGAAGAAGAAAAGATTGTCAACTTATACGAGGTTCAAGAGTGTTTTTCTACAGCCAAGCGCTTAGGCGTTCTCAGAGCAAAGAAATGTCCATGCGACATAGGTGGTGAACTCGACGTGAAATCTCTGAGGTGAAGGAATTTTCATGAGTTCTCTTGTTGCGAGTTTTAGAGCAATGAAATGTCCACCTTAAAATCCTCCTCTATTTTTTTTTATTGTCATTAAAAATTGCTCGTGATTGGGGTTTAGTCACTTGTTTTGATGTTTCCCTCTTCATCTCATCAATTTTCTCTCTTTACCTTCTCAATATTTGGGACAAAGGTCTTGTTCTCCATGAAATGTTGTTTTCTATGATCCTCTACAAGCATAAATCTTTACTATGAATGAAATTTTGACTCAATCATGATGTAAATAAATGAGTTGAGAAAAAAAATTGGTGTCCATAGCTCCATATAACTAGAGGAACAAAGAGTAGATCTCTTTGCATACCTCTATACTTGGAAATTTTGGCTATTGCCGCTTCACTCACCGTCCATCAAAGAGGATGGGTAGTCACTCCTTCTGAAACTGTGTCACGCGTAGGATCGAGAACCACCATGTCTGCAACAGTAACCTGGTGCTCCCAAACCAAGTATAGGTCTACCTTAACCCTAGTCGACTGCAAGACATACCAACGCTTCCTCCATATGAGGTATCTACCCTCTCACGCCATAGCAAACATCACATCCCTAATGTCATCATGGATAGCTATCCTCTATCCTCCAAATGGACAACAAGTCATATGGACACATGCTGCATCTTAGGCAATACCACACTCACATGTCAGTAATGAAGATATAAATGGATAGATCAAGCCCAGGCAGAACCAATAGCATCACAATGGGTACATATATATGTGATGTTTCATTCACACTCAAATGATTGGGCTCTTTGAAGATGTCTTGTTAGGATATAGATACTTGGGAGGAATTTCTTCCATACACTCTCCTTTTCGCAACAAGCCTCCTCTTTAATTAAGGGACGTCTAAGATGCTTCAGCCATCACAATCTTCCATTCATGCTTCTTCCTATAACAAAATGTCATGTATCATGTTTGTCCCACTTCACATCTGCTATTCTGATCCAACCCAATGACAAGGACTTCTAAATAAGAAAAAATTGATTTCCATTAGTGTTTTCTTGGAAACAAACAAATTGAGTTTGAGAATGATCAAATACTAGATGATTAATTGTTGTATATCAAATTTCAATAACCCACACATTACTTATTCTATGATAAAAAATTACATCTCCTTGCGTAGTTTCACATGAAATACATGTTAATTCAGTAAGCCACTTGTCGCAATTCAAGATTTCGTGCCATAAATGCATAAGTTATCCAAATTTCATTTACATTCTAAATTTTTTTTTCTTCACATGCCAAAAATAATTATTTTTTGAATAAATATTGATAAATTATAATTTACATATGAATATGTATGATAAGACACTTAATACAACTACCAAAATTACATGAAAAAGTATGGATAATTTAGTACATATCATATTTTATGATGGTTATAAAATCATACAAATCAATTTAAATATTAAACTTTGATTTAAATTTATTCATATAATAATTAAAATATATTGAATCATAAAAATAAACTTTTTGATTATAATTCAAATAAGTCTTGATGTCTTATGGATTTTAAGAATTCAGTCATTATATTATTCCATACTTGTGCTTAATTCTGACATACGAATGTAATTAGTTCTCTACGCACATACATTTTATATTTACATATCCCTTGATTCATACTTATTACATCCAAAATATATCAGTTCTATGAATTGCTAAAGAAAGTTGCTTCTCCTTATTTCCATAGTATTATACTAAGCTAGAGGAGAAAGTGAATTTGACCTTTGTGAGGCATACCACATGCTTTAACAACAATGTACATTACACTCTCCTCTACATCCTCTGTATTTATAAGGAATGACAACATTCAATATTGGAATCCCATATGCCCAAGATAATTGTATGATCGTACTTACATGTTCTTAGTAGTGAAAGTAAAAGTCCAAGTAAAATAACAAAAAGGATGGGAAGACTCCATCAAGTTGTACATGGATAAAATCAAAAGGATAACATGGAGATGGGCGCCAATAGCATCAGAATGAAAAATATGTCCTAGTTCACCTAAGATATCTAAACTATCTAGGTCAAACAGTCTACAAACAACATGAGCATCTAAAAAAGCATCATCTAACATGATTGCTCTCCTATGGATTGCATTAGCTAGTGCTCTCTATGGAATAATAAAAATATGTTACCTAAAATAGACTATACAATAAGCTAAAAAGAGTGATACCCATGTCATCTAGCATGGTAAGCTCTTGCGCACTCTCTCATGAACATGTCAAAGTCGGTCAACCTTATGTACTAATCAATCACCATGATTTGATACTTTGACTTTCTTTACAATCATGATACGCTCTGAATTTCATACCAGATTCATCACCCAACTCATTTAGATTGCATTGCCATGGTAGATCTTATAAAAGCCAAAGTCTCATATTCTCAAATACCTTAATCAAATAAATAACAGTTTAAAGAAACATGAGATCTCAAACGTGAATTTTGTTCATCTATGACATAAACTGCTAATACATGACAAAAATTATGAATATAAGGCTTAAAAACATCTAGGACGATATCATCAATTGCAATTTCATCACATAAAACATGCCAAATAAACTTATATTTCATCTAGCAGAAGAATCTATGAACACAATAAAAATAGAAGATGGCAATGGTTGTGACAAAGACAAATGCATATGTGTGTAGTGATAGAGAACATTAGATGCAAAGGATCTGGTTCATAAAAAATCCGAACACAAAGTATAATAACAAAAGGGATGGGAAGACCCCATCAAAGCGTACAAGGATGGAACCAAACCGGTAACATGGGGCAAGGCCCCAATAGTATCACATTGGGAAATATGTCCTACAGCACCTAAGATATTTGAACTATCTAGGTCAAAAGGTCTATAAACAACAGAACATCCAAAGAAGCATCACCTAACGTGATTGCTCTCCTATGGATTGCATCAGCTAGTGCTCTCTGTAGAGCAATGGAAACACATTGCCTAAAATAGGCTATACAATAAGCTAAAGAGAGTGACACCCCATGTCGTCTAGTATGGTAGGCTCTTGCGCACTCCCTCACGAACATGTCAAAGTCGGTGTCCATAGCTCCATATAACTCCAAAGCTAGAGGAACAAAGAGGTGACCTTTCTGCATACATCTATACTTGGAGACCTTGGCTGATGCCGCTCCACTCGCCATCCATCCTGAAGGATGGGTGATCACCCCCTCTAAAACTGTGTCTCTAGTAGGATCGGTAACCACCACATCTGCCACAATGACCTGGTCCTCCCGAACCAAGTACAGGTCTGCCCTAATCCTAGTCGACTACAAGGCAAAGCTAGAGGAACAAAGAGGTGACCTTTCTGCATACCTCTATACTTGGAGACCTTGGCTGATGCCGCTCCACTCGCCGCCCATCCTGAAGGATGGATGATCACCCCCTCTAAAACTGTGTCTCTAGTAGGATCGGTAACCACCACATCTGCCACAATGACCTGGTCCTCCCGAACCAGAAATGTGCAGTCTCTAATCCTAGTCGACTGCAAGGCATACCAACGCTCTCTCCATGTGAGGTATCCACCCTCTCGCGTCATAGCAAACACCACATCCCTAATGACATCATGCGTAGCTATCCTCTGCCCTCCAAATGGACAACGAGTCATATGAACACCTGCTACATCTAAAGTGATACCACACTCACATGTGAGTAATGAAGATGTAGATGGATGGACCAAGCCAAGACGGAACCTCATCGATGTGGAGAAAGTAGCTGCTGCGAGTCGGAAATCCCTAATGCATGGTCGAGCAAAGATCGATGAGCCTGCATCCTTACCCGAGTAAGAGCGTAGATGAGCTCTAGTAGTACGAGGAATGGTCGGATCCACTAAGAGTGAATGTAAAGCCTCCTGAAACTGTCGGTCCATCAAGATAGACTGTAGATCCCTAGTCTAATCACTAGTCAAAGAGGAAAAAGATGGAAACTCATGTCGTACCTCCCATGGTAAAGCATCTCTCGTATGTCGTAATAATATCTGTAAGGAAAATGATCCCGTATCGAAGTCCCTTGTATATATCTCCAAGATAGGTCTATCTGCGATCACAAATCGAGAAGATAACAAAGGTGCAACGAGTGACCAACTTGCCAAGAATGCCATAGATGCCGTCTCCTCCATCGATAATAAGCCTACCCCTCCACATAAAATTGGCAAAGATGTATGTCTCCTTGCCAAATGTCCAATCACACACTCGAATGTCCTTGGTCCGATGATGTCATCAAAGACGCCCATGATCCTCCTATCAAAGGCTATCAAACGTGATATGAATATAGCTGAAGATGAGGTGGAATGCCCAAAGAAGACCAAGCCCTACACTTTGACACCTTGACTCTCAAGCCTACAAGATGAAGCTCGGTAGTCAAGTAATCAAAGGCTTGCATAATATTGTCTACAAGGCCCACAATGTGTGTATCATCCGCTAAGGAGGGGAACACACAACCGAGCACTGTCAAAGCAGTAGACACAAGAGCTCTATAATGAGCCATGGCAAATAGAGGTACTCCCATAGGATCTCCCTGTCGAGTGCCAGCGGCGGATTGTAGAACGGTGACTCCCTTCTCGGAAAAACCATGCTGATAAAATAGAGAAGAATGTGAACCGTAGAAATACCATACGAAAGGAATGAGGCTTGATAAGGATTCACCAGCCTCTCTAAGCTATCTAAAAATGGATGCACGTGAGATGTTGTTAAAAGCGTTCTCAACGTCCACCTGCAAGACAATCTAATCCGGATGGATATCTAGAAGTGCTCTAATACCCAACGATACCGCCTCACAGCCTCCTAGTGTGGCGACTACAAACTGATGTGGAAAAAGATGCTCTTGGAAGTATGAACGATGCTGCAAGACAACGGTACGACTGACTAATCGTAATAAGACCTCTCCAATAGCAATCGGTCTGATGCCCCCAGTGTCCTTCTCCATCGCGGGAAGCCCACTAGCACCAAACCCGACTAACCCGACAACGAATCTCCCTCTCGCAACTGATGCAGCCACTTGGAACAACTCCGTGAAACCACTAGAGGGATCATCCGCATAAAAGCAATCTCAAATATGCTCATATACCATCCTTGACAAACCCCTAGAGGATAAACGTGGGGCTGTGCATAGAGAATGAGCAAATAATGATCTATCAAGACATAATGGCTCCTCTGGCTGAAAAATAAAAAATGATTGGTGTATTTATAACATACTAAACCTAAAGCAAAAAAGGCTCAAGTTGTGAGCTAGTTGCGTCCCTTCTCGTATATTGATGTTTTCAAACTCAAAGCCTAGTGATCCATTTGCAATCATAGCGTTTATAGGGAAGATCAATTCTTATCATTTTATATGAATTATCTTTTGAAACAATCGTTGTGTCTATGCGCATTAGAATGTTTCTTCCAATTTTTTGGTTATGCCGTAAATATAGCTAGAATGAAGGAACGATGAAGGTGTAAAAAACATCACAGAAAGATGTGTGAAGTTTAAGATCATATTTGTAACTGAATAAATCTCTAGCTATGTTGTTTGATAGCGATTTCATACATTCATAATTATCAACAACAAATTGCTCAAATCAATTAAACGAGTAGTTGGATTTACGACTTCAACATTCACAAACCGTAGAAAGAACGACTAGCCTCGTCCCTCTTAAATAAGATAGCATCTAAGAGCCTAAATCATGTCTACGATTTCAATCATATACTTTGTATTGTAAATCTGCTGGACAACAGTATGAAGAGCATGAGTTGTATATCACAGCTGGTAGTTCATCGAATAAACCAAAATCAATATACTTGAAGTTCCCTTGGCAAGAGGAGGAGGGTATGGAGATTGCTCGGAGAAAGAGAGTAGAAAAGGATATTATATTTTCTTCCATGTTCTGTGGCCACACTTTGCCAAACATGACAGAGTGAATAGTACATTCTCTTCGTCTTTCAATTTGGGTTCCATTGGTACCTAAATTGAAGATTGTGGAGAATGCTATAGTGATATATGAATGTTTTTGTTTTTTTAGGGTTTTGAGTGATTTTTTATTGATTTTTCTTAAATTATACATAGGGGTCAGATTTTTTTTGTTCACATCTCTTCCTTTTCCTGCATTGGTTCTATTGAAATATTGTTGGAAAATTATGGAGATCAGAATAAAAAGTTATGAGTGTTTTTATATTTTAGGGTTTTCATAGTTAGCATTTTCCGATGTGATGTGGGGTGTTAGGGGCTTGTGGTTCTGCAGATGGGAGGATATACATGATGGAGTGTTGGGTGTCTTTATCGTTCTTTTTGTGCTAGCTATAGCTTCACTTTCCCTCATGGGGCCGCCAAAAACGGTGCGTGATACACCATGTCCGGTATGTCATTGTCTCTTTACCTCGCAAGGGGTAAAGACCTACATGGAAAAGATACACAAAGATTATGATTGGACTACTTGGGATGCGCATGTGATGAGGACGATCACATCGAAATCGGTATTTGGCACTTCAGGGAACATGCAGACTACATTGACTCCTTTGTTGAGCATTCCGGGTATACCGATCGGGTCGTGGTAGTGGTTAGCTTCCCATGCAGGTTCGATTCTAGGGCTTTTTGAGACTAGGTTTCCATGTCCACGTTTATTCCATATGCTTCCTCGTGCACTCCATGACGAGGCTAGACGTGCTTTTCGCTTACCTCTCGATCGGTTGGGACATGATACCATGGACGAGTTAGCGTGGTTTTTATTTCTATTACTTCCGCGATGATGTCTACGTTATACTAGAGGGGGACATGTTGGACATAGGGAGGTGGTAGCTAGATTTCGGATTTTCCAAGCATGGGATTGGGCTACATTGCATGAGGAGTTTGTTCGGACCACACACTATAGGAGTCGGATTCAGTCACATAATACTTCTGATTCAGCGCAATTACGGTGGTGTAGGATCTTGGGGCAGGCCAAGAAGTATAGCAAGATTGCACATGTCCTTCATTCTTTATCAATGGCTAGTCCTACTGAGGAGACGATTTTCTCTTTATGCCTTCTACCTCCACCCATGGACAAGGAGATATCATTAGAGGTCTTGGAGCATCAACGAGAGTAGCCTTTATGTCTTGATAGATCATTATTTGCCCATTCTCTATGCACAACCCCACGCTTATCCTCAAGGGATTTGTCATGGATGATACATGAGCATCTTCGAGATTACTTTCAGGCGGATGATCCCTCTAGTGATTGCACGAAGTTGTTCCATGTGGCTGCATCCGTTGCGAAAGGGGAGATTCCGTTGTCAATTAGTCAGGTTTTGGATGCTCGTCGGCTTCTCACGATGGAGAAGGACACAAGGGACATTAGACCGATTGCTATTGGAGAGGTCTTATTACGGTTAATCAGTCATACCGTTGTCTTGCAGCGTTGCTCACACTTCCAATAGCATTGTTGTCCACATCAGTTTGGAGTTGCCACACCAGGAGGTTGTGCGGCGATATCTTTGGGCATTAGACCACTTCTAGATATCCATCCGGATTGGGTTGTCTTGCAGGTGGACTTTGACAACGCTTTTAACAGTGTCTCGTGTGCATCCATTTTTAGAGAGCTTAGAAAGGTTGATGGACCTCTATCAAGTCTCATTCCTTTCGTACGGTCTTTCAACGATTCACATTCTTCTCTCTTTTATCAGCATGGCTTTTCCGAGGAGGGAGTCACCGTTCTACAATCCACCGCTGGCACTCGAAAGGGAGATCCTTTGGTAGGACCTCTATTTGCCATGGCTCATTATAGAGCTCTTTTGTCTACTATTTTGGCCGTGCCAGGTTGTGTGTTCCCCTCCTTAGCGGATGATACACACATTGTGGGCCTTGTAGACAACATTAGGCAGGCCTTTGATTACTTGACTACTGAGCTTCATCTTGTAGCCTTGAGAGTCAAGGTGTCAAAGTGTAGGGTTTGGTGTCCTTTGGGCATTTCGCCTCATCTCCAACTTCCAGAGGGATGTATGATATCGATAAACGGTTTACGTATTCTAAGAGTGCCAGTAGGGTCCAAGGATTGTGTCTCAAGCTAACTAGACGTTGCACTTATCAACGATGTTTTGCATGTAGATGATCTTCCTCTACTAGAGGATCAATAGGTGGCGTTTGGTATACTGTCATCTAGTATTGCTCATCGATCCACCTACCTTCTCCACACGGTTCCTCCTTCAGCTATATTCATATCACATTTGACAGCCTTTGATAGGAGGATCATGGGCGTCTTTGATGACATCATCGGACCAGGGACATTCGAGTATGTGATTGGAGATTTGGCAAGGAGACATACATCTTTGCCAATTTTGTGTGGAGGGGTACGCTTATTATCGAGGGAAAAGACGACACCTTTGACATTCTTGGCGAGTTGGGCACTCGTTGCACCTTTGTTATCTTCTCGATTTGTGATTACAGATAGACCTATCTTCGAGATATATACGAGGGACGTCGATACAAGATCATTTCTCTTACAAGTATTATTACGACATACGAGAGATGCTTTACCACGGGAGTTATGACATGAGTTCCCATCTTTTTCCTCTTTGGCTACTGATTGGACTAGGGGTCTACAGTCTATCTTGATGGACCGACAATTTCAGGAGGCTATACGTTCACTCTTAGTGGATCCGGCCATTCCTTGTACTACTAGAGCTCGTCTATGCTCTTGCTCGGGCAAGGATGCATGCTCGTGAATCTTGGCTCGACCGTGCATAAGGGCTTTCCGACTCGCACCAGCTACTTTCTCGAAAGCGATGAGCTTTCAGTCATTACTTACAGGCAACATTGTCGCATGGACAAAGCTTTACTCTGAGAACGCCTGAGCGTCTGGCTGTAGAAGAACTCTCCTCGTCCTCGTGTGAACTGACAATCACCCTCTCTTTCATCTCCTCATCTCTCCATGCCCAACTCGTTGCACCCGGTAAACTTCAGCGGAAGAGGATCGTTGTAACCAACGATTGAACCGTTAACTCTTAGCCAAACTTCGCAAAAAAGTACTTTGCAACCATTCATAACTCTGGGAAAAGTTTCACATGCTTTTCAATTCTAGATCTCTCGTTACAAATGTCGAACTATACCATGTGTCACAAGGCGATATGCAGACCCTTGCGCACTAAAACCACTATAAACTCCAATCCTTTGATCCAATTGCACTCAAAATTTGCAAAAAACGACTTATCATCCAAGCTTCAATTCTGTCAAGTTTTATTGACCAATCTTATCGATAGCATGAGTTATGATCGTCGAACTAAATCTGTAATAGATGCAGGCAATCACGCAATTGGATTTGTGTACATAAATTTCAAACTCTTTGCTTTGCACTCAAAACTCAACCAATCGAGCTGAAATTTCGATCAAATCGCAAATTCGAGTTGTAAACTCTGTGTCTATCGAATCCGATCTGTCAAAGCCTTCATAGAACGCTCAGAATTCACTCAAACTCTCCCATCGGTCCAAATTTCACTCTCCCACTTCAAATCACCACACCGGAGTGTCAACTTGCTCAATCACCTTCATTCTTGAGCCAAAATCCTAGCTCTCCTCGTCAGGTCTCCAACCATATCCTTCAATCCTGAAAAACTCCCTTCGAAGACTCCCGAAACTCCTCAAAACCCCGAAGAACTTGCCCAAGTGCTCTCATTGGTCTAAATTTCCCAACCAATGAGAATGAAGAGTTCCATTTTGACCTTTAGTGGGCCAAATTAGCCACAACTAACTTAGAGCTTAACAACTAGCCTAAAAACACTACTTAGCCATCTTATAGGTAATACGAGTTGTTGCTAATAAAGAGTCAAAATAACCACTCGAAACCCGGTTAAGTATAAACGGAACAACAAAAGGGACCGGGGAGTTTATAACTTGAGTATAATACTCCTCGCCAAAATTCCTAACAATCAACTCCCTATTACTTGCCTTTGGTAGACAGTAGTGATGGACAGGGACCCATGTGTTGAAAGGCGTCACTATCGGCAAGTTTAGGTCCATAATGCTAATATCAAATCAAAACGTAGACCATTAAGTCCCAAGTCGCGCCGTAGGAAACAATTGGCGAGAATGAAAGGATGCGGGGAGTTTATCACCACTTCCATAAAGCTATCTCCAAAGTGATACACTAACCATGCCCTAAAGTGATCACGATGTAGACACCGGATGCTTATCACAAACGGATTGGGCATCGGTATATCCGGGAGGATCATACCGCCCTCTATCCATGTCCCACGTTGGCTCCACTTCTATCGGATAAGCTCCTTAGTCACGACGTTCTAGACCCCCCCCTTTCCTTTCGACTCCAACCACGCTTTTATATCCGATAAGGTCCAAGATGATATCCCTTGGATCCTTATCTACATCCAACCCTAGGATGACAATCCAACCGTGGCCTCTAATGACTTTACAATGAGCCGCCGGCCATCGACCTAAAATATCGCCAAAAATATCGCCGTCATCTCAACAGCTCTGAAGATGACACATGTCATCATCTTCTCATAGTAGCCGTGTCACAACACGACATCCACCCCCTAAACCTTGTGCATCCTCGGTATGCACCAAGAAGTTAACCAAAATGTGCGTGGCATCAGATTATGTCAACCTGATCTTCTAATCCCAATAGATCCTCCCCATATGACTCATCTTCACCAAAAAGGTCAAACTCCTCCTCAAGTTGGCCAATGTTGATCTCCTTATTCCGGCTTTTGAAGATCTTGATTCGTTTGCCTGCAATAGGCACCTTCATCTTTGTGCCATCCAACTCTCTTAGCGAATAAGTGGCATTGTCATGGACATTGACTACCACATATGGCCCAAACCATCTCTTCGAAAACTTCCTCAAGGTGCTATGTTGGTTATCGAGACTATTGTCATACACCAACACCCAATCACCTTCTTTGATCTCCTTTGGTCTCAGCCTATGACGCGTTTGTCAAATCTGTCCTTATTTCTAAGGCGTGCCTCTTTGAGTCTCTCCATTGCCAATTGCACATCCTCCGTTCTCCTCTCCAATTGTCGAATGCGTATCGCCAAAAGATCTTCTCTACTCATATTATCCTCCCAAGGCAACACACTCCATGTGGGAATGTTTTCCTCTATTGGCATAATTGGCTTTTGGCCTTGCATCAACTCTGCTGGCATGTAGCCGGTCACAGAGCTATGGGTTGTACGATCAGCCCATAATGCAAATGGTAACAAACGAGGCCATTGTCCAGCCTTCCCCCTACATGACTTCACAATTGCTTTGACAATAGGTGGATGACCCCGCTCACTCTTTGCATTCCCTTCTGGATTATAAGCAGTGGTGAGAGACAACTTGACTCCACATCTCTCAAAGAAGTCACGTGCCTCTTGAGCATTCAACTGCCCTCGATCGGCGGTCATCTTCCCAACACATCCATAACGACACACGACGCCCTCCAAAAGAAATCTGCAAACCCCTTCATTTGCTTTTCGACCGTAGCACTCTCCCCTCCACTTGATTGGATAGATCCTCCTCGCTAACACAGGTACCTCATCTGCCCTACTCCATTGGCATGACCACTAAATCCACAACCCACTTGTAATGGATAGCAAGTGGATATGTAGGATGCAAACCATCACGGTGTCGGATTCCAGAATACATCCGACACGCCTCACAAGTCTCCACAAATCCCACTACATCTTTGTAGATGTTCTTCCACCAATATCTCTCCTTCAATTTCATGAAAGTGGCGTATATACCCCTATGGCCTGCCCATAAGCTTTCATGAAACTCTCGCATCAATTCTCGTTGAGCCTCTTGTCCACAAATCACACGTTGTGGCATATCACCCTTCCGCTTCGGTCTCTTCCATAGGTATCCATCCTGCAACATGTAGTTGTAGGCTTTCCTCCTTACATGTTTGAACTCGTGATCACTCCAACCACTGTCGTGCAAGTGTACTTAGATATTTTCCAATATCTAACCACTCATCCTCATACAAATCCTCGAAAAATAACTCCAAACCTTGTGTTACTCCTGGCGATGAGCCACGTAATAAAAACGTCATTCCTACATCATCGGTATCATCAATCATCTCTTCTTCTCCCTCATATCTAGCTCTTGACAACATATCTGCCACCTTGTTATCCTTCCCTGCCACATGCTTGAACTCCGGATTAAGTGTCTTGATGTAAGCTATCCACCTCAACATTGCAATATCTGGTGTATTGCAATTGGTGATCATCCGAAGAATGGTAAACAATCCGTCTCAACAATCACATGTGCTCCAATCAGGTAGTTTCTCTCGGACTTCATAGTCAGAACAACACCCCACAACTCCTTCTTCACCGAGGATAACTTGTCTTTCTTTCTCAAGACCTTGGCTCCAAATCTCACCGCATATCTACTGTCTTCATCTTCATCATCTTGTCCCACAGCCCATCCTATGGCAATAGGACTGGTATCCACCGTCAATATCACTGGCTTGTTACCATGATATTCTATCCTTCGCAAAACCGGAGGCGATGACATACACCTCTTCAACTTCCTCATGGCCTCTACATGCCTATCCTCCCATACAAACTTCTGATTTTTCCTTAACAACTCATATAACGGATCCGTTATATGAGCAAAGTGAGGAATCCATATGTGATAGAACACAACAGCACCTAAAAACCGCCTCACCTCTGTCAAGGAAGTGCATATCTCGCGCATTCTTTGGATAGCATCCACCTTGGTGGGATCTGGTTTTCAGCCATACCATCCACACAAATGACCAACAATGACAACCTCCCGCACCCCAAATGTAGACTTCACCCTTGACATTGTAAGATGAACCTCTTCCAATCGAGATAATATCCTCTCACAATCTTCAATGTGATCCTTCACGAACTTCCGACAGCCCCTTTGATCCTTGGTTTCATCCTTCTCCTCTTCTATACATCCCTTGATGGGCACATCATCTAGAAAAGGCATAGTCTTCTCCGGAATAAAGTCCCTTAACACTTTATTCATCCCATTCATCATATGTGCCACTGAATTTGTGGCTCCTTGTGGCAACGTACACATCCTTACCAACCCTAAGGGTGTTCTCATTGTAGTAACATCCCTGCTTCCTTCCGATAGTTGAAATTGATCATATCCAGAGTAAAGATCTCCCATAGAGTAGATAGCTCTCCCGGCAAAAGCTTCCGCAAACTCGTCCACAATTGGTCCCACTCCCATATTTCTGATAGTCACTTGATTCACCGGTTGCATGTCTTGAATGAATCGTAGTGATCCATTCTTTTTTGGCACTGTAAACCACCGGCTTGAATATGGTGCAAATGACGGCTCCAAAATCCTCATCTTCATCTTTTCCTTCAACAACTCAATGAGTTTTGGAAGATGGGCCCTAGGTACGGGAATCGGCCTCAAGTCCCAAGGTGCATGAGGCACAATGAAAATGATCATGGGAGCTACCACATTAGGATCCACACACCCTATCTCCTTTGCTTCAAAAGCGAATGCTTTTCCATGCCTGGAAAGCATCTCTTTGAAACATCTCTCCTCATTTGCAAGAAGGAAACCGTCTGATCCAACCTTCAACTCCTTCAAAGTGGTTTCAGTAAACTTGTGTCCCATTTTACTAGGATCCCTCAAGCTACTTTCTCTACTCGCTTGCTGCACCTTTTCCCTTGAATCATTGGGTAAAGGAACAGCGATTGGTTTCACCTTCTTATCAACTGTTTTATAACTGGTCTCCACTCGAACTTCAGGTGCTTGGAATGCCTCGATAGTGGAATAGAGCTCTCTAGAGTGAACCTCCACTATCTTATCCTCATCGCCAAATCCAATCTCCATCATCTCCTTCAATGGATCTCCCAACCCAAACTCCTCATAAACTCCTCGATATACACTCATCTTCCTCAAGAAGCTTCAGATCTGCAAGTTTCTCTTCATGTCTGCGCAATTCCTTCTTCTCCCATTTCTTCAAATCAGAAACCTCCTTGTATGTAGCATATCCATCTCATGAAAATCCCACCAACCCTATACAATAGGTACCTTTCTCTCGTGTAGGTGAGAGTACCTTCTTCTCCGTACCACTATATCCTCTCTCTCTACAAGTGGTACCTCTCCAAAATCCTCAAAGTCTTCAGATTTTGGGAAAGCTCCCTCTCTCAATTGCGCTTTATTCCTCTCATGATTTCTTTGGTACCGTTAAAAACTGCACCAACCGCTTTCCATCTTGGCTGCGAATTCGTGCATATGCTGATCCATCATCAAGCACTCTTGTCTCCATCCCGAGTGCTATGATATAGGGTTGCCCAAGAATCAATGGGTATGATGTAGAGTCTTGGACAAAGAAATTCTGTTAACTACTACATCCCCAACCTTCACACCGGAACATCAAGGCATGCTCCGCACAAGTCCCTCGAGTGTTGTTCGCTGCCCTGATCATCCAACCATGCTCGGTGTCTATGGGCCATTTCCCCTTCTTGTAGAGCTCTCTTGACATTATGTTGATTTCTGATCCATGATCAATCAACGCCAACACCGGTTCCTTAAGATCCCCAAGCTTTACAAGCGTTTCAGTAGTCGCTCTTGCCCAATGCGGCCGGGTGTAGTGACTAGACACCCTTGCACCTTCCCCTTGGCCTCCTCAAAACGGACTTTCTGAGATTTCACCCCACAACACTCCACCAATGCATCCTCTTCATCCTTTGATACCTTTGTACCTAATGCATGAAGTAGAGCGGTTTCATTGGAAATCTGCCGTTTCCTCTTGATGGTATCGATGATAACATCATGAAACTCCCTCTTGGCTATACCAAGTATCTCCCTCAAGGTAAACTCTACCTTGGCACTCAAAATCCTTTCCTCCAAGACTCCTTCAGATCAGTCGCCACTTCAATATCAGATTGTAACTTGTATTTGGTGATTTCCCCTTCTCCTTCTCACCCCTTTGGCCCTTTCCTTGGACCTTGAAGGACCAGCTTCTTCCATAACATGATCGGGTGGAAGAGGTGTATCAGGTCTGATACGCTCTCTAGCCAACCTCTTCAGCCGAGAGTCCTTCACCAGAAACTTCCTCTTCCCTCCGTCGCTTTTCTTCCACCGATGCTTCATATTGAGTCTTGGCAATATAAGCATGAACTGACATGCTTTCTCTTTGGATCATCCCATCCAGTGTTAGCACGAATCTCTGCTGCTGTTCTCAAAAGAGTTTCTCTAGCTACTTTCCCCTTTTCCATTATAGCGAGAGCACTTGACCATAGACCATTGAGTGGTAGTTGTCCCTCAAACCTCTCTTCTTCTCCTCTAACCTTAACACCATAGCTAAAAGCTTCAACTGATGCCACTGCATGTGCACTATGGTAATCATCCACAATCTTTCTCATCCCTCCTTTACCAAAATTGGTTTGGATGATTGCTCCGGTGTCCTTGAGGGCTACCTTCCCTTCTTTCCAAAAAATTTCTCCACTTTGCAATGTTTGTGCAAAGTCCCCGCAATCTCTTCGTGCATGATCAGTGCTATCACACCATATGCACCGTTGCACATACGCTTGCTTGGTGAGGGTCTTCTTCTCCCCTCCCCTATCCTTCTCCTCTAGCATTGCAAATTTGATCTTGAGCTCCTTCATCCCACGCACGATCTCATCAATGGCTGATTCCTCTTTCCTTGAGTTCACAACCGGAGCTTGGACATTGGCAGTTGGAACAATCTGCCTAGTAGCAGTGTTAGGGCAATGTAGTAGCCGTTTGAAGAGGCCTCCTCGTCACAATCTTCTCTCTCCTTCTTTCTCTCTTCGCCAAGAGACCAACTGCCTCCTCCACATCCTTCCAACTACTTGTTAGTCCTTCTTCCTCATTTTTGTCTTCAAGAAGCAACTCCAAACTTCTCTTGCAACTCAACATCGGCTCGGAGAAACAACTCTGCTTTTTATGTGATTCCAAGGTGATCTTCTCCAATCGAGACAATTGTGAGAATTGTCTCTCAAACTCCCTTAGAAGCTCGGTTGCATGAGACTTTTATTGGGCCTTTCGACCCACTCCATGAAGGACTTCTTAGTGACTCTATCGTAGTCTTCTAAGAAGTACTCATCTCTCAAGGCACGAGAATACGCCTCCCAATCCTCACCAAATTGCTCTGTGAGGGATCTCACATGATCTCTAATCTCCGCACCGCAAGAAGACGGAACACCTCGATCATCTCCTTCTCGGGACACGGTTCCTCCATTTCCTGACGTAATATCTCAAGTACTTTGAGACATCCCTCCCATCAAACTGATCCATCTTCCCTACTATAGCTTGCAACGCCTTGTGGCTAAACTCTCCCTTCGGTCTTGTAATTGTTGTTGTTGAAGGAAGAGTGTGAACGCTTGAAACATCTCCGTTGTTGCCGGATCAAGTTGCACCTTAGGTATTTCGTTTGCTCTGCTCGACCCCTCCCCACTCATTGTAACCGTCCTTATGATCTTGAACACCCACTCAACTTATTGTCGATGAAAAGCCGCCTTGATCGTTGACCCTCTCCGATTCCCCAAGTACCCAACTTCCCGTTTCTATCTAAACTGATCTAAACCTAGAGCCCTCGTGGTTTATATCTAATGGATAGGGCAACCTAACTTTGTCATCATTGCAAGCACTCTTGGGAGAGTTGGTCATCACCTCCAACTTCTCACAAGAGAAATACACAAAGACGCACTAGAGTGGTAACAGGTGATCAAGTCCGAAAGCACTCCTATGGAATCGGCGCCCACACAAAGCCGGCATGGCGCACACATTAAGAAGCCGTATGGAGGGGATCCGAACAAAGGAAGCAAACAAGCAACCCTCCATACTTAAATTCCCAACCCACCCACGATCGACTCTCGCCATCAATTGGCATTTGACATATCGTAAATTTCAATGTTCTCGCGTATTTATGCCAACACTATAGAGTCCTTATAAATCCAATTTCTAACTAATTTAGTATCTCAAGCCCAAACAACTTGAACTTGCACCCTATCTCTCAAGGCTGATTGACAATCTGATCTTGCAATCTACACCTTCTAAACTTGAAACACTAAACTATAAACCTAAACTCATGAAATTGTAAACTTGTAACAAGAGAACTAATGAAAGCTCTTCCACCTCAGAGATTTCACGTCGAGTTCACCACCTATGTCGCATGGACAAAGCTTTACTCTGAGAACGCCTGAGCGTCTGGCTGTAGAAGAACTCTCCTCGTCCTCGTGTGAACTGACAATCACCCTCTCTTTCATCTCCTCATCTCTCCATGCCCAACTCATTGCACCCGGTAAACTTCAGCGGAAGAGGATCGTTGTAACCAACGATTGAACCGTTAACTCTTAGCCAAACTTCGCAGAAAAGTACTTTGCAACCATTCATAACTCTGGGAAAAGTTTCACATGCTTTTCAATTCTAGATCTCTCGTTACAAATGTCGAACTATACCATGTGTCACAAGGCGATATGCAGACCCTTGCGCACTAAAACCACTATAAACTCCAATCCTTTGATCCAATTGCACTCAAAATTTGCAAAAAACGACTTATCATCCAAGCTTCAATTCTGTCAAGTTTTATTGACCAATCTTATCGATAGCATGAGTTATGATCGTCGAACTAAATCAGAATAACGATGCATTGCAATCCCGCAATTCGCATGTACATAAATTTCAAACTACTGCTTTGCACTCAAAACTCAACCAATCGAGCTGAAATTTCGATCAAATCGCAAATTCGAGTTGTAAACTCTGTGTCTATCGAATCCGATCTGTCAAAGCCTTCATAGAACGCTCAGAATTCACTCAAACTCTCCCATCGGTCCAAATTTCACTCTCCCACTTCAAATCACCACACCGGAGTGTCAACTTGCTCAATCACCTTCATTCTTGAGCCAAAATCCTAGCTCTCCTCGTCAGGTCTCCAACCATATCCTTCAATCCTGAAAAACTCCCTTCGAAGACTCCCGAAACTCCTCAAAACCCCGAAGAACTTGCCCAAGTGCTCTCATTGGTCTAAATTTCCCAACCAATGAGAATGAAGAGTTCCATTTTGACCTTTAGTGGGCCAAATTAGCCACAACTAACTTAGAGCTTAACAACTAGCCTAAAAACACTACTTAGCCATCTTATAGGTAATACGAGTTGTTGCTAATAAAGAGTCAAAATAACCACTCGAAACCGGTTAAGTATAAACGGAACAACAAAAGGGACCGGGGGAGTTTATAACTTGAGTATAATACTCCTCGCCAAAATTCCTAACAATCAACTCCCTATTACTTGCCTTTGGTAGACAAGTAGTGATGGATGAGGGACCCATGTGTTGAAAAGGCGTCACTATCGGCAAGTTTAGGTCCATAATGCTAATATCAAATCAAAACGTAGACTGTTAAGTCCCAAGTCGCGCCGTAGGAAACAATTGGCGTAATGAAAGGATGCGGGGAGTTTATCACCACTTCCATAAAGCTATCTCCAAAGTGATACACTAACCATGCCCTAAAGTGATCACGATGTGTATTAATCGGATGCTTATCACAAACGGATTGGGCATCGGTATATCGGAGGATCATACCGCCTCTATCCATGTCCCACGTTGGCTCCACTTCTATCGGATAAGCTCCTTAGTCGACGTTCTAGACCTCCCCCTTTCTTTCGACTCCAACCACGCTTTATATCCGATAAGGTCCAAGATGATATCCCTTGGATCCTTATCTACATCCCCGCCCCTAGGATGACAATCCAACCGTGGCCTCTTAATGGCCTTTACAATGAGCCGTCGGCCATCCTGACCTAAAATATCGCCAAAATATCGCCGTCATCTCAACAGCTCTGAAGATGACACATGTCATCATCTTCTCATAGTAGCCGTGTCAAAACACGACAACGTGTTTCCATTGCTCTACAGAGAGCACTAGCTGGTGCAATCCATAGGAGAGCAATCACGTTAGGTGATGCTTCTTTGGATGCACAGTTATTTGTAGGCCATTTGACCTAGATAGTTAGGATATCTTAGGTGTTGTATGACATATTTCCCAGTGTTATGCTATAGGGGCCTAGCACCATGTTTCCGGTTTGTAAAAGGGATGGGTCTTCCCATCCCTTTTATACTTTGTCCCCAATAATTCAAGATACTCCACGTTGTGCCTGAAATCATCTAATCTGCCAAGGCTGTGTCTCGTACTTCAAGCAGCTAAGCAGGCTGACTGTACCGTATAGGTAACTCTATACACTTTGAATAGTATTCAGGAAAATCCGGGCCTTTAGGACAATGTCGTTTATATCTGGGATGCTCTCTACTTCACGCAGGTGAAGATATCAAAGATTGTCAACCTTACATTACACCCTTGGATGACTTATCGAGTTCATATAATGTAAACGTAGATCCCTATCCATGCGTACGCGGCAAACGGTCTTCAATTTGGCTCATATCCGACTTTGGTTTTTGTGTTGGTCACTTGAACGCCTCTGGTTTGTGCTTTGATGGGGTCTTCCCATCCTTTTTGCTATATTACTCGGTGTCGCATTGTCTTTGTGCTTATGATGATGCTCTTGATCTTCGATCCCCGAATGGGACAATCTTCGTTCAACTTTCGGTTCGAGTCTTATTCTCTACTCGTGATGGCCTCTTTGTCTTGTAGCATCAGCCGTGCCCCGGTCTGCTCATCAGAGACTTCTCTCCGAATGCAGCGCTGATCCTACCATTGCAAATGAGATCCCTCCAGCAAAATATACCGCAAGGAACCAACATGAATATGACAAGATCAATAGTGTTTGATAGTCCAGTGAGATTCTTCCCAAGGTAGAAATACTTGAGCCTTTAATATTACAAACTGTCCACACTTCCTGTGTATCAATTTCAGTCCACAACGGCTTCCTTTGAGTCTATCGCAAATGATTTTTATCTTGGACACCTGCTGGAACTTGGGAGTACGATGAGAACTAAAGCGTTCAGTGATATAAAGGAGCTGCTAGAATCACCACGATCCAGTTATGAAATACGTCAGCCTCGGTGTCATCTACAACCCTTTTTCTCAAGTTTAAAAAGGATTGCTACAATGTCGTGGAGGGAGGCTCAGGAGAAGAATTGAGTGCGGGTGACAAAATGTTTGGGATTTCTATTAAGTCAATCTAGGATGCTGTTTCCTATGTTTGAATTTGGAAATAGGTGATTTGGCTTTTCAGCGTTTTCTGCCGTGATATTTCAGATGCTCAAGTTGCTTGAAGTGTCTCGTTTCTCAATGTCCCGTGATCCAAGAAATAAACCGACGATCAAAGCGAGAACAGCGGTGTCTTGTTATGAAAAGTCAACCGTCTCAGTGGGCCCAGCATTTGGGTTCGCTGGAAGCCTGGGACAGGGGAGACATGGATTGCTACTAAGTCAACTCCCGTTATTCGCGTTTGCGTTTCTTTCAGACGAGACCATCATAATTTGAAACCATTAACAATGTATGACTAGCTCCAAACCGTAGAGCATAATCCATGGTAACTTCATGCACTACATGCTCCGATTGAAGAAGCATTTTTCTTCTCTGAAATTGTTTCTCAACTCTGGTTCTCTGACCTACGCGGTCTTGGAGGTTGGAAGCTATTTTTCATATTCGTTTCATTTCTTTACAACAAGGCTGTTGATGTTCTAATACAAAAATTTGTGAGAATTTTCTTTGAGCAATAATTGGGTCCACTTCCTTTTACTTGTCCTCCACGGGGGGTGAAGCTTTTTGATCTTAAAGTCAACATCGAAGTTTTTCGAGATTGGGACTCAGGCTAAAATGCAAACTGCTAGAAGTAATTGCTCCACATATATTACAAGAAATAGAAGTATTTCTACAGAAATGTGGCTAACTCTTGCAGTTAATTGGAAAGTTCAATTTTCGGTTTTGGTTTTCCAGAAAATTCAAACCAGCAAACCAGTTTCCGGAGCTTCGTCTGTAGGGATGAAGATGCTGCTTTCTGAGCTTACTATCAGGCAGTTAACTGATGCGCTGATAAATAAAAGGAGTCGGAGATCTGATTGCATGAACATGAAACGTTTTCCCCAATAACTTCCCGTCTCCCGTCTTACGCCTCCGTCTTCACCATACCTCACTTTCCCGGCCTTTGTCTGTGAAGCCAAACGTGCCCCTCCGTCATATATATATTACTTGACCGCTTACTGATATTACCCCAAGGCCAACCTGAATAGAACATGACTCGATTGTCTCCTATATAATGGCCAATTCATACGTTTATTATTTATTCTATACACCACAGGTAAACGGTAGAGACCGAAAAAGTTTAGCGGGTACATGAATAGCGTTTCTGAGTTTACACGATTGCACATTTGTGTTCACCGTACATCTTACAGAGAACAGAAGACTCCGAGAGGTCTGCAGGACGATATGATGCTCATGCAAATCAATCGAACGAAGATTCATAATGTAGTATCAACCACTGCTCTATATTTCCTCACGATACGATTCTAAATCTTATTTATTCCCCATCCCCATTCCTCGATGCATATGATTGGTGGAATAAATCGATTTCCACCGGAGTCGAGAATCACATTCTGTTCCCACGAACAGCTTTGAGTTAGGTGTGCTTGCTCCCCAACCTAAACATTATTTATTTGTGACATATCTCTTCTGGGTGGAACAGCTAACATTTATTCCCCACGAGAATTCCTGGCACCATGTCCACAATCATCTTTCCCACACGCATATAACATATTCCACTTATGAGGACAGACAGAAAGACATGTCGACATCCAGTGAAGTCGTAGTAAAACCATTATCCGCAATTTACAGTAGTGAATGATCTGTGCTTCCCTTTGGTCTTGTGACCAAACTCATGTGCAGCGGTCCACTGTACCCCACCTTACACCATCTCACTTTCGACCCAACTTAGCGCACTACAGTTAGGGACGCAGCACTCTCTCCTCTTTGTACGAAACGAATTCGCCCAGATTTAGGTTCCCTTGTACAGCCCTCTCGCTGGGCCCCACGATCCGGCACGATGGAATCAATGAGCGCTGGGGATTCTTCCTTTCTAAGTCTGGTTGGGTCCCTATCATTGCCCTGAACTGGCCGTTCCTGACCGCGTGTCGGTGACCGCTGGTCCGCCTCCCGTGACTCGGCCGCACAGTTCTTAGATGTGGCCTTTGATCCTGTCGTTTGAGGGCACGTGCCCCCCATGCACGATCAGCAGTTTGAACCGGTGGTGTTATGGTAGGTTTCACGCAGTCTGATGTTTGTCGTGGTAAACGGCGAGGATCACTGTAATTGTGGCAACTGTGCGGCGTCTGCCTACCGTCCGTCTGTTGATGCGGATGAACACAAAAGGAAAAGTATGTGATACATGAATTTGGTTATAATATTTGGGGCACGTGAAGAAAATGAGGGTATCCTTTCGTAGTCTGCGTACTGCCGTACGAATATCCGCAAAAAGCAAACGACGTGGAGAGCCGGCACTACGGCGAAGTCTACTGTTGTTCACATGGTTGGACTCTCTCTCGTCCACCTTACTATACAGTAGATACGAAGGCGGCAACTCGTGTGTGTCCATCCCTACCTTATGGTCGGACAGGGGAAGATAGGGTATCCGGGACATACCTTAGAAACAAAAAGGTATGGTACTCACAATTTTGCTGTCTTCACCATATAAAGTGTGATGATCTATAGTATTTACTTGGATGCGACCAACAACCAGACCGAGGACAGGTACATATACATAGCTACGTTACACAAATCAAAATGAAACTAAATATAATAAGCTCAACAGAGTACTACGAAAATATTCTTAAGGATACAATGTTCTCTAAATTATAATTTGAAGTTTTGATAATCAAAAACAGTTCTATTATATTCGTGATTACTAAATAAAAAAAATTTTCATTTCAGATTAAATTAAATATTTTAACAGCTCAAACTTATTATATATGCTGCTTCGGCATCATATGTAAATTTTACTTATATTGAAAGAATAAGATTTTAACTTTTATTTGAGTCAACATTTAAATAAGTCAATATTTATGATAAAAATCCAATTGATTAGATTAAACCGCCCAAAAAAATATTTACATGACTTAAGCATGAAACATACAAAGATAATTCAAAATACGCAATACTAAGTTATGTTGACTAGCTAGGAGAGTCTCATTCAATTTTTTAAAAGATACATGCAAACATATATAGGATGAGTAAACTTTTTTTCCTTTTAATTAAAAAAACTATTTTATATAATACATAAATCAAATAAAAAATTTATCGTTATAAATTTAAAATAAATTATTTGCAATAATGAGAAGGATTTTAACAAGCTAAAGATGTAACACTCCTTATATTATTATGTAGTTTTTCATTATAATTAAATTTTTTATATATCAGTTAAACTAAATTATATTGATACAATACAGACAATGTTCAAATGGTGCAATACAACATGGTTTTAAAAATATATCTTCAAATTTTTTTATTTGAACTAAAAAATATTCATATGTTCATATATTCAAGCAGGAAAAAATTAAATAAAATCATTAAAAATGACATTTTATTATATGAATCATTAAACAAAAAAAAATTAAAAAAAATTATCTAAAAAATAGTAAATATTAAATGTCAAATTAAAAAAAATTCATTATGTTTTATTTTACATAAATTTATTTATTTATTTATTTATTTTAATAAATAAATAAATTTATATTTATGTTAAAATATAAATATTTATAAAAAATTCAAAAAATTAATAATTATTATTTATTTACTTATTTTTTATTGATATCTGTTCTCAGAAGATTATATTTATATTCTGAGATTGAAATGAATCTTTTTTAAAACTCAGTGCTTTTATGATGATTTTTATTATATATTTTTAATCAAAAAATAGAATTTTGAAAATTTATATTTATATTTATATAGCTGCATTACGATTTGAATATAATTAATTATTAAACATAATGACATTAGAGAGAATTTCAAAATTCTATTTTCAAACTGTGTGTAAATCATTTCATGCATATTTTGATTCAAATAAAATGATTTTGTAAATTTTTGAATGAAATTTCTTTTTAGAAAAAAATCAAGTCATTTTGTCTAAGGTGAAATGAAAAAATATTCATATATTCATATAAACACATAATAAAAAAATATATATATTATTCCAATATTATTATTATTTTAATAATTACCAAAAATCATAGGAAGTAGAATATTTGGCAAGTAATTGGGTTGTGGCACACTTAATATGTTATTAGTTTGGAAACTCTTTGAGTCTCATCACTTAACATCAACCATTGAAGTGGTCGGTGGAATCATACAAGCTTACATAAAAGCTTGCACAATCGACTCTTAAACTACAAGTGTATGATTTTACAGTTGTATAGAGACTTGGAGTGATGAACCGTGAAATATAGATCCTTGAATTTATCATTATATTTGTATTTACTTCATTTCATTCTAATGGCAAGAACAAAATATTTTTAAAATTTTTCGTGATTTTTGGTAAAACATGGAGAGAACAAAACTCATCCAAAATTTCTGAATTAATTATTTTTAAAAGTATAAATATAAAAATAAATAAATATATTCACTCCAAGCCTTATGTATGAGCTTATCTGCCATATGCCGAAGCTACACACATGAAGTAACTAATGATCCATAAAAAACTCAGTACCATGAGACTTCTTATTGGGACTTTCAACCCACTCCATGAACGACTTCTTAATAATTCTATCAAAATCTTCCAAGAAGTATTCGTCTCTTAAGGCACAAGAATATATTTCCTAGCTCCCTTCAAGTTGCTATTGTAGGGATCTCACATGATCTTTGATCTCCAGCATGGCAGCAAGACGAAATATTTTTATCATCTCTCTTTCCGGTACACGGTTTAGCTCCATCTCTCTAACATACTACCTCAAGTACTTTGAGACATCCCTCTTGTCAAATTGATCCATCTTTCCAACTACAACATGCAACGTCCTTGTGGCTAAATTCTCCCTTTGATCATGCAATTGTTCATGTTGTAGAAAGAGCATGAACGCTTGAAACATCTTTGCTGTTGTGAGATGAAGCTGCACCTTTGATAACTCGGCTGCTCTACTTGACCTCTCCCCACTCATTGTAACCTTCTTTGTGACCGAGAACAACCACTCAGCTTGTTGTTAATATGAAGCCGTCTTGTTTGTTAATCCCATCAATCCACCAAATATACTACCTTCTTCCTCTATCTAAATTGATCTAAATCTAGAGTCCCATGGTATGTGCCAAACAGATTGGGCAACCTAACCTACCATCACCTCAAGCATTCTTGGGAGAGTTGGCCATCACTTGCAACTTCTCACAAGAGAACTACATAACACACACTAGAGTGGTAACTGGTGATCAAGTCCGGAGCACTCATATAGAATCAAGCGTCCACACAAATCCAACATAACACACACACAAGAAGCATGTATGGAGGGGATCCAAACACAAGAAGCTAACAACAATCCTCCAAACTTAGATTTTGCCAACCCACCCATGATTGACTCTTGCTATCATTTGACATTTGACATATTATATAGTTCAATGTTTTGCGCTAAACTATCAATATAGAATCATTACAAATCTAATTTCTAACTAATTCAATATTTCAAGTTCAAAAAAAACTTAAAATTGCAACCTATCATCTGAAGTTCAACCCACAACTCGAGCTTGCAACCTACACCTTACTGTAAACTTAAAACACTAAAACATAAACCGCAACTCATGAGACTATAAACCCACAACATGACAACTCAAGAAAATTCCTCCACCTCAGAGATTTCACGTCGAGTTCAACCACTTATGACGCATGAACATTACTTTGCTCTAAGAACCCTAAGTGCATGATTGTAAAAGAACCTTCATAACATTCATGTGAGCTGATATTCTCTCTTTCTCCTCCTCACTAATCCATTTACGAGTTTATTGCAATTGGTAAAACTCTAGCATAAAAAGATCATGGTATTCAGCAATAGAACAAATAACTCTTGCTTAAACTTCAGGTATAATTGGTCTACAATCATTGTGTTCTCTCTGAAAATTTTCTTATATTTCTCTCTTTTAGATCTTTTGGAACAATTCTCTAATTGTACACTATATCACAAGGTGATATACACACACTTGTGTACTAAAACCATCACACATCTTAATCCCTCACTCCAATTACTTTTAAATTTCAGACAAGGTGTTTTATTATCCAAACTTCAACTCTAGAAAGTTTTATTGATGAAAACTTTTGTTAGCAAAAGTAATGATCACTATACTAACTTCATGACAGTCAGTAAAATTTTGCAACTTTGACTCTATGCACAAACTTCAAGCTATCACTTTATACTCAAAACTCATCCAATTGAGTTGAAATTTCAATTCAAACACAAACAAATCTGTCAAAATCCTCTTAGGATTGTCAAAATTAATCCAAACATACTCAAGGATTTGAATTCCACTTCCAATTTTGAATCACCATAATAGAGTGACAATTCACTCAATTGCACCCATTCTTTAGACCAACTCGTAGCTCTTATTGTCAGCTTTTCAACTCCCTCGTCAAATCTGCAAATAACCTTCAAAGGCTTCCAAAACTCCTCAAAATCTCAAAGATCTTCACCAAGTGCACTCATTGGTCCAAACTCCATGATCAATAAGAATGAAGAGTCACTTTTTTGATCTCTAGTGTGGCCAAATTAGCTCCACATTAACTAAGAGCTTTACAATTAACCTAACAATTAAACATACTACTCAGCCATCATATAAATAATATGAAGTATAATTAATAAAGAGTCAAAAAATAATTCAAAACTAAGTATGAACGGAACTACAAACATAACCATGGAAGTTTATAACTTGAAAATAATACTCCTTGTCAAAATTTCTAACAATCAACTTTCTATGCCTTGCTTTCGGTAAACAATAGTGATGGATTGGAATCCATGTGTTGAACCCCACCACTATTGGCAAGTTCATATCCATAGCACTCAACTAAATCAAAATATATATAATCAGATCCCAAATCGCGCCATAGAAAATAAATGGAAGAATAATCGGATTTGGAGAGTTCATTACTTGTCGCATAAAATTAATTTCAAAGTGATACACTAATTACGTCCGAAAATGCTCGTGATGGAGACATTTATGTTAATCACAAATGGATTGGATACCGGTACATCTAGAGGATCATGTTGTACTTTATCCATGTCCCACATCGGCTATGCTTTGATCATATAAGCTTCTTAGTCAGCAAAGCAATATTCTAGATCTCTTTCTCTTTCCCTTTCCTTTCTGATCACGATTTATATTTGATAAGGTCCAAGATAATATCTCTTGGAGCCTTATCAACATCCTCACCTACAAAGTCGATCCAACCGTGGGCTCTTAACAGCCTTACGATGAGCTGATGATCCTCCTAACCTAAAGTATCATCGTCATACCAACGTCTCCAAAGATGACACATATCATCATCTTCTCAAAGTAGCCGCATCACAACACAACATCGGATGGAGATCAAAACATCGATCATTCATGTGACTATGTTTGTGACAATGCTCATATGATTTCAATCCAACATGGTCCATTCTTTAAATTGAAATCAATCCTTTTTGTGATGTGTCCCACCACATGTTCAACACACCATATCAATAATTGATTATTGATCTGAAAATGATGGCAATGATCTCATCACTTGGTCAGAACGCCAACATTCTTCCACATGTTTACTATAACCATTTTGGATTTGTGTTGTAGACTAGTTACATGAAGGAGTTGATGAAGATGATGAATTCTTGCAAAACTTAACCGTCACCACTCTCTCCTCCTGCATATTGAGCTCAATAAGGTAAGCAAGACAAATAAGAATGATCAACATAAGTGATGTTTCATGTAGTAAGATAACATTTCTCACTCTAGATCTCAACTCCTTGTCCAATATCTCATATCAATATTGAATAACATGTGTCTATGTATATCTAATCAATTGTTGCATCCAAGTATGTGACTCTCAAAAACTCTGTATAGTCTTTAGTTGGAACTCTTGCAAGCCTCTTAGTTTATCAATTCTCATCCCATAGTAGTATGTCTTCAACCGAGCAAAGAACTCCAAAAGAGGTGAAAGGTTGAATTTTTGAACTTTTCACAACTCGAACAATTTCAATTGTATCATCTATGACAAGTAGGGAAGGTGAATTCACTCTATCAAACAATATATCAAAAGTAATAGACATGTAGTTTGAAGATCAAAATTGTCTCCAAAACTTAATCTACTCATGATGTTCATATCAAAACTCATGATATTGTCCATGTACCACAAAAATTTGAGTTTGGTGATATCTTGAAGTGTGAGAATAATTTAAGATATCATCAAGCTCAACTCAACCACTCTCTAACATTAAATCAAAGTCTTATGTGAAACTCAATGATCAAGGTTGGTATCCCACATAGCTTCAAATGAACCCACAGTTATATGTAGCAATTTCTTTTTTGGAAACTTTAGATAACTCCACTATGATACACCAATGTATCATCCCAATATCAACAACACATCCCAAATCAGAATTAAAAACTGCAACCTCTTTAGGACATGATTCAATCGTGGTTTTTATGGATAAATTGAATAAGATGATACACATCCAACCTATCACAAAGACAGTGATGGCACCACAATTTGCTCATTTATATCTAGACGTAGTTTTTGTGAATCAAGAATTAAGCAAAGTCTTAATCACAAATAGAAGAACTCATTTTACTAGTTTGTTTTGGAAAACCTTGTTTGGTTTATATATTTTTTTTTACTATAGTATTTTTTAAATATTTTAAAATTTTACATTTTTAGCAGCAATATTTGATATAAAAATAAAACATACATATTATTTTTATTTTTGAATTTTATTTTCCTAATTATGATGTAAAATTTAAAATTTTAAAAAAATATTCAAAAATTAATTTTAATAATACATTTTAATTCATATAAATTAATTATGATTTGATCACATTTATATTAATATATAATTATTTTGAACACAAATGTATTTTTTCACATAATTTTTACCATATATTTTAATTTATATCCTAAAATTTTAAAACAAAAAATAATTTGAAATTTAAATCAAGTAATATTAAATTATAATTTGAAATTTGAAATTTAAAATATAAGTTATTAATTTTTTATTTTTTTTTTACAAAACATTAGCAATTTATTAAAAATCTTGCAAAGCTATAATTAAGTTGCATAAGAATTTCAAATTCATGAGTAGATTTTCTTGGAATAGACACACCTGACGTTGTGAGAGATGTGATATAACCTTTAGATCGGGTAGTGAACACCAAGGTTGGTAAGTGCAATGGTAAGCCTTTCCATCAAGATCATCAATGCAACTCATCATATACATGACAAAAGATCAAATCTTGTGCCATACCTTATCATCATAGATCCAATATGAGATACAATTGCCATACATATTATTTGATGCCATTCAGGAGGAGCTCCAGATTTTAGTGCTAGAGGTAAGATTTGCAAGTATAATGATTTGCATGAGAGACATGTTTATATCCCATTGGATATGGAGATGTATGAGGCTGTGAAAGGAGATGTGGTAATTTACATGATTTATATGATTGAGCTCCCATTAAAGTACAAATGATATTTAATTCTTTTACAAAAATTATAATTTTTTTAATAAATTTCATAATATTGCATGTAATGTGAGATCAATGATTGATAGATTGATTTATCATCAATTATCACCCTTTTTAATCCAAATATATTTCATGACTTTTTGATTGTTGACAAATATTTATTTCATTACAAGTTTCAAATCATTTTTTTATTTCTATGAAAGTTTTTATAGTATCATGTAATTAAAAAGTAAATTTTACAAGATATAAACACGGACTTAGAGAAATTTATCCATTCATGTTACTTTGAATCTAATATTTTTGACACAGATTTCACATTTAGAGTAAAATTTACACTTAATTTTTTTGGGGCCCAAAGTAATTCCCCATAAAATATATTTTTGTGATTTTTATATTATAGTATTTTATGTGAGTTCTATAAATTAATCGGATCACTTTTGAAA
Source organism: Marchantia paleacea (assembly GCA_014180765.2). Taxonomy (NCBI): domain Eukaryota; kingdom Viridiplantae; phylum Streptophyta; class Marchantiopsida; order Marchantiales; family Marchantiaceae; genus Marchantia; species Marchantia paleacea. Next base: position 725,873 of record MUAA02000034.1, read on the forward strand.
TTTGTTCATTATTTATAAATATTTATAAATGAAAAATTATACTCATAATTTTTTATAGTTCAATGTGAATAATTTGATGAGACTGAAAAGATGATCATTGCATTAACTGTCCATATATGCAGATTCTTTCCAATAAAAAATGATGCATGTGTTTTATTATTACATACAGTTATAGAATTTTCAATTTGTGAATTCAGTGAAAAAGCTGTCCATGTCAACTTTACAAATGGTTACAAATGGAAGATTTATATTAGAGTTGTAAATCTGACACACACACCCGCTTAACGGGATGCTTTTGGTGTCTTTGGGATTGCACTTAAGCATTATCTAAAGAAATCTTGAGAAATTCTTATTAAAGATTCAATAATATGCATACACTGTCTTGACAATTCTATTATAATTTAGTCTCAGTCACACTAATTTGCGACACTTCAGCAATAGCTATACCAAATACTAATGACACAAGAGAAAAGTTATAGAATGTGCTGAAGTTCGAAATGCTACGGGGCGTCTTATAGGATTTCTACTTCGTTACTGGTTGAGGGTTTTTTAAGGGATAAGGTAAACTCCAATCGTACAGCTCAAGGAGTGTGGCCATTTATCTCTTGAATATTTTAAGATTATTACGCAATTTTATGGATAATACAAGCCACAACAACACCTGTCCTGTACAGTACAGTGGAGCGCTGCAGTACAGAGATCACACAGGTTGTCAAACTCCGTTGTCCGTCAGTCGCTCTTTCAGTCACTTTCTGTCACCAGATGGGTGTACACTGCACAGTCAAGGAAAACGAAGAAGGAATCTTTCACGGTGACCGATCACCGCCGTTGTCGTCAGTCGTCGTTTTAAAGCAAAGTATATTTAGGACCACAACCGTCTCCTTAGCTAAGCTATGTTGTCGTCAACAACCAGATTTCGAGTTGGGTCAGGCTTTTCTCTCAATTATACACCTACGCTAGGATTGCTCACTGTTGAAGCCAAATTGGTTTCAGACCTGTCAGTTTGCCCCCAGGATTTGTTATAGCATACCGTCTGAACAAAAGTGTCACCAAGTGAACATACATTAGGGGATTTCATAACTAGCCCATACACTCTACGTAAATCCCGTAAAATGCTTCATGGGTGACGGGAGAAACAGTTACGGGATCCAGAAAAGTCACCTCGTAATTTTATGGGATATACACCTCTTTTTCCTGTTTTATGGGGTGGGGTCTTCCCAACCCTTTTGTTATTTTACTGTGTCTCTTTCCAACAAAATTTTATGGGATATACATCATTCCCGTTTTAGTCTTGGTCAATATTGATAATTTAAGAGAATCTATATATTCTCTCGTTTTCGGAGTATAATGAGAAGTTTTTTTTCTTTTTTCTGGATTTATCCATACAATTTTGTGTGAACCTCATCATTTCACCCCTAAAAGCTTATGGGAACGGGGAGTGGGGTTTATGGGAGTTGCTCAATTCCCGTCCACTACTTTATGGGTCTATCTTGAAAACCTCCATTGGCTCTTCTGGTTACCACTGATCAACTCACATCATCCGGGTAAAGCATGGGTGAGCGCTCGTCTCAAGTAAAACTGGTAGAAGGATAAGAATTCAGCAACTTAAATAAGTTGTTGATTAGGAGATTTGATCAGACTTGATCGCGTCCCAAGTTTCCAGTTCTTGGACATCGAAGCCGGGACGACAGAGCTGACGAGACATATCTGAAATGGGACAACTTTAAATTATTTCCTTCCTTTCCCTTTCTCTTGAGTTTACGGCTCACTACGGTGGAGCTACTGTAACAAGAAGTTTTGATAATGTTTCTAGCATTAGCTTCTTCGATTAACATAAAGAGAAGTGGGGAGGCCTGTATCATGAACTACATTCCATGACTGAAGTGGAACCCCCTGAAGCTGTTGCCAGGGGCTGAAATGGCTACCAGTAGAGCCAGCTCTTGGGTCGACGGGAACTATGAAGCCAACAATTCTGTGTGGAAAGCTAACCTGGTCGAGAGAGTGCTGTCAAAGTTAGAAATGTTCTTGACAACATTGTTCGGTGACTAAACAACAGTCCATGGCAAGTCACACTTGCGAGGGGTCTTTTTTGGAACTCTAGGTATGAGTGGGTCTTTCTCGGCGCAAGGTTGTGTGTTCATATCTCTTGATCATCCTCCGAAAAATTAATGCTGTAAGCATGTGCATTTGCGATTCCGGTCCGGGTAACCAGTGACACGGTACCCACAACTAACAGGTGATTCTCCTCGGGCTGGATATGAAGTACCTTAAATTTACATGCCAAATCAAATATCATTGCCAGGGACAGGAGGCGGCTCAGCTTACATAGATTTATGTTCAACTTCTAATTGGATAATTAACCGTGGTGTCGACTCTATAACATGTTCTCGATCGTGTCTCCATGTTAATGTGGTTGGAAACTGGTGGATGTACTAGAGCCTTTTTTTTTTTGCATGCTCTTATACTAAAATACGTTATAAGGTATTTATATGCCTTATAATGTATTTTTGTTTATGTTGTGTACAGTATTAAATTTAATCCCAGCAAATATGTAAAATCTGAAGGACGGATGAAGGATCTACTTAAAGTGTTTATGGCTAATATAATTATATATGCAGTGTATAGGATCATGACGAGAAAGATGCCATACACATGATGAGGGAATATATATATATATATATTTCTCTTTTCATTCCACTTTCTCGGAGTCAGATCAGCTTGATATTTGATCTCAAGGTCTTATGAATATTTATTTTACTTTTTATTTTTCTGTATTGATAAACATCTGGCTTTATTTTCTCTGTTTACCCATGCAAGGGCTTGTTTGGTTGACCTCATAAAAGTGGATGAATAAGTAAAAAACGGTGGGCTTGAGATTTTCATTTAAATAATATAAATAAATAAATAAATAAAAATAATTGGTGAGCGGCCTTACCAGGAGACAATTTCACCAGCTCGTGACCTTTGGGATATATGCATATAATAAGTAGATTGGGTGGACATAAGTGAACAAGAGGTGTGGCTACGCTATGAAAAGCATAAAGAATGTGATGCTAAAAGTAACTGTATCCGACCCAAGGCATCAAATATGATGTGTACATGTAACTCGTTGGATTTGCATTCGTCGATCCAAATTTCAGTGACTCGGATGATGAAAGAGGGTAGACTAAGGCATACTTGCCTGCGTGACTTTTCAAAGGCCTATTAGAAGTTTGTCTGCAGCTCTTGCTCCAAGTGATTAATCCGGTAATCGCAGGTGTCACCTTGAAAGGGGTTCTGTCCTCTTGACAAGGATGATGCATCTCACGCTCTCACAGTGTATCCATTAGTCGTTTGACAAGTTCGCGGGACTGCAGGGTTGAAGTGCAAGAGGGAACTGTCATGAAAGAGTGGGAGTAAATTTTGAATTATAACAATTCAGGAACATAGTGACTGTCGACATCGGAAGTGACATCTGATGTGCGAGTGTGATGAGTGTGCATCCTTCTTCTGTAATATTCTCCTTTGATAAGGAGGAGTGAGGTTTAGGACATTGAAAAACGTCAAAATTCACATGTCAGTGCTTCTGATTGGCTAATCTCATTACAGTCATTCAAATTTTTTTTCAATCAGCTCACTCCCGAAAAGATTTCGCCTCCAAATGAAGAGATCATAACAGAGAACTAGTTCGCTCATATATCAGATAAGGCAGAGAGTGACTTCGCGCCTGAGTTCGGCATCTGTGCTAAGTCCCATCAGACTTCTTTAGAATTAATTTTTGTTTGGACTTGTGAAAAAACTTGGGCACCACCCATCAGTATATCCAGAGGTTAACAGCTACGTGGTTGATGGTATGATATTGTTCCTACGCTGTACTATATCTGATATCCTTTGATGGGAAGCAGACCAGACCACCCGACCACCACAAGATGGGATCACAAAAGTAGACCACTACTCCTGGAGTTCGAACAGCTGTAAGGAGTGTTCCGAGATTTCTACTCTTCTTAGATAATCAGACTCGGAAAATGTTAATCAGGATGAGGAGAGTAAAAACAGTGAAACTTGAGTGCAAACGTGACCATTTGGATTCTGAGCAAGTTTTTACAACCCACAGTAAGGAGTCCAACAAAGAAGTTGAGAGTCTAGGAGAAGAAAAAGACTGTCACCTAATCATCAATAAGAGAAATTGGTCGACCCGGACTATTTCCTTTTTGTTTTTCTTTGACAAAGCCGACGAATCATTGGCAGAATGATTAAGTAGAGATGGAAGAAATGTAAAACATGTGTGGCATAATTCTCCTGCTTTATATGTCTGATTCAAAACAGGGAAGTACGCGAAAGTGATGAAGAAATGTAACAGATTGTACGACCTTTTGATTTGTCGGGCATAAAGCTCACTGAAAGGAGTGTAGACATGGCCTTTATAGGGAAATGACAGGTCTTCTCGTTCAGGACAACGCGACCCCAGTAATGTTGGTCACTCTCGCCACCTCATTGTCATCTTTTCTCAAAGTACTTGCCTTGTAGTGATTGTTGCATCATTCAGTCTGGTAGAGTGTGTAGTCTCTTCACGTCGAGACACTGAGTGGCGTCTTGCGGGTGCGAAGAAGACCACTCAGTAACAAAGGATTCGTTCTCAAGTGCATCTGCCATCCGTCATTTGAAGAACGTAACACGAAGTCTAACAGAAGAGAAAAATGATCCGATTCTGCAGAAGTTTGACTACCTTACAAGGGTAGTCATGATGTTCGACAAAGCTTGCAAGCTCCAAAATTTAATTCAGAATACACGATTCTCATGAGTTTTTCTTGCCTTGCAGCACAGCATCGGTGTAGTGATGTTTAGTCGAAGGATGTTCGGAAGGGGTCTATCTGGTTATATGAGACCGGGCATGATTGACAACTGCTTGCCGAAAAAGCAGAGCATGTGAAAATTAGGCCGGGAATTATTGGTAATCATCGACAAAATTTTGGACCTGAGTGCAGAGTATGGTCCTCGTCTACTAAAGCCAAGTATGTCGGCTCGAAATGGACGGTGCAAGACGATAAGACATGGATATGCATCGGCTAATCAGAATGATTCGATATGGCCCTCAATATCCTGGTATCAGCGTCCGTCACCATGATTGAAAGCAAGACACAAAAAGTGGCTGTTGTTGGCCGATTCCTTCCGCTTTCGGTAAGCTGGTCTAAACAATCCGAAAACATGAGCACATTTCGTAGATTTAATTAAATGTACCAGGGTCTCCAAATGCATATTAATCTCTGGGAACTCTACCGCCTCTAGCGTTTTTTTTATCTTGAGACCTAACGGACGAGGAATAACATTCTGGTCTACATGGTGCTGGTTTCTGCCCACACACTGCACATGGTCTGGGCCGATTATCTTTCTCATTCTTCTGCATTTTTATTAGGACCCAGACATTTTGTGCAGCAAGTCGTTTCGTTCGGTTAGTAATCATGACGAACGAATGATGGGCGAATCCAGTCTTCTTTCCCGTCTGCAGCTGCCCGATGACATGTGCAGATCTTCGCAACGAATCTGGAGACTCCGTACTGTTATGTCACCGTGAGCCAGTGCTATGTCCGGTTAGAAATGGGCTCTGTGAGAATCTGAGGGCCATCTATGAGCCTTTGAAAGAAAACAGAGGAGCTGAATAAATGGGCGAGGGGTGCGATCATTGTAGCTTTTATTCTAGCTGCTGCTCTCTAGACAGTGTCGATCTTGAAGGTCTTCAAGGCGCTTTTTAAAGAGCCTTCTGACTCCACTGAGTCCACTCATGATCATTCCAACACTCCAATGAATCTGCTCAGAACTGGACAGATCTGTACTTCCGAGCCAGATGCAAAGGACACTCTCGGTGAAGTGACTGAGATTCTGATCTGCATATCTCGTAGATCCATCCCGATTAGTATGAGTTGAATCGCGTGAGTGGAATCTTTGACTGAATTAACTCACCTGAAGGCATATATCTCCAGACACCTTTAGATAGATTTTTACTGACTGCTGTAATCCAAGAAGTTACTTATACGGCAGACCTGAGGGCGAGAACGCATCACGGTTATGCTCGAATGCAGTTCTTACTCAGTCCGCAGTCGGCATTCACGAGTCCGATTGAGGAATCTACACACCTTCGCAGACCTCAAGTACATCTTGCTAAGTTTTTCCTGTCAGCTTATCGACGACTGACTGACTGACTGACCAACTGACTGCAGACTGCATTGTAACGACCGCGCTTCCCCAAGGCAGAAAGAAAGAATCCTTTAATGATTGCAGTGGCAACAACACACTACTGCTGATAACCATACTGCCCTTTAAGTGGTCCCTCTCAGAACCACGCAGGAGTCGGCAGGACGGAAAAAGAATACACTTATGTCCTTGCCAGACAAAAATCTCTACGTGCGCTCCTGACGGGGCCTGGCCCTGGGCTCTAGTTTTTCTTTCAGAGCCTCTCTTGCCAGCTGACCAATGGAGCTGCATATCTGGATCATTTGCTCGGCAAAGAGAAACTCATTACCCTCGTGCTATGATCATAGTACAGACTTGCTGTAATCCCTGTCAAAATGCCTGATTAATCTGAAGTTCTGTCTATCCTGCCTGCAAGGGAAGGGAATTCCCATGAACAATTCCTATAAACCGAGGCGTGCGTGCGTGCCTCACGAGACATGCGTTATGCCCGTTTGTTCACGAGATATTTCGTCCAGAGCTGATACAGAAGCGCACGTCGACATTCCATGTGGCTTTTGCTGCAGCAGCAGGGTCCATGACTCAAGACTCGATGCTGTGTCGAATCTGTCGATACTCGAAAGTGTCAGACTGCACTCATGCTTCGAGCCAAAGTTGCTTCACCCGAGAACAAAGCTGCTTTGCTCGTGGAGTCAGACCGTTTCAAACTTGTCACAGCGCGGGGATGTGTACAAAGTTACAAACAAGGCTCAGGCTCAGGCTCGTTTTCTCGATCATTGGATCGCTGTGGCCGGTTGCCACTTGTACCCATTGTCATTGGTCCAACAAGTCGTCCCGAACCGATCCAACCCGAACCGACGCCTAAGCTGTATTGCTAAGATTGTAGCTTCCATGGCTTTTGGAAATTCAGACTGGACTGGATATGCCGAGCATGCCTGGCGCGTTTTTTTGGCTTATCTCCCTTTTACCTGTCAGGTGCTGCTTTCTGGAATTCTCCACTCATGACTCGCGGCTTTTGGATGTATTTTTTTCCCTGATTTTGAGGTGGTTTGGCCGCGAGTGGACCTTGGAATGTTTCGAGTGTGGAAACATCCATCTCCACCTCCAACCGAGATCTAAAAGTGTGGGAGTGGATGCACTCACTCGCTCCAATTCCGAAGGAATTGGGCTTCTTCGATACCCCACACGAACTCCATCGGGCTCCGCTGGGCTCTTCATGCTTCACGGTCATGGGCTCGAGCTCGTACCACCTATCGTTCTAGAAGAAATGCCGTTCGCTCGATACACGGTGGACCTCTTTCAGCCATCATGTTTTATGATTCGTTTTGCATGGGTCTCACCAAATTCTGGCGTGGAGGACATGTCGTCCGTCGCGCGCGTCAACGGACTCCGTGGCAGTTTGATTGAGTGAGAGAGAGGAAGTGAGGCAGTCAAAGCTGATATCTCTCAGATTGTACACTCGACAAAACTCGACAATAACAGAGTAGCTTTGTGGTGGTCTCGTAAGCGGCCATTGATAGCGCTGGGATTTGGGTGGGAGACTTCGGAGTGAAAAGTTAAAGTGCTCATCTAACTTCATCCCCAGTTCAAGTCACAAATTCCTTCTTGAGCATAGGAATGACGAATCACTGCTCTGTTCTGTTCGCGGCTGCTCAGCGCAGCACTCTTCGAATCTCCTCCGTTGGCATGCGCAAATCTATGTGATCAGTTTTGATGACCTCCAATTGCTCCGCCTACCTAACAAGGCATAGGTTGCGAATCTGAGCGCCTGATGCCAAGCAGATGCCAGAGCTCGTTAGGTTTCGAGTTCGTCGTCGTCGTCATCTCGGTAGTTGCCTGTTCTAACTTGACAATCCTTGCAGCTTATTCTAAAGCCGCTTCTCTCGTGTCGGATCACCCTCTTACGTGATATTGTCGCTCAAGCACGGTACGTTCCACGAGAGATGACCGATGGGAGCTAAAGCACAAGAAAGGTAAAATTATCGCCGGCGTGCATGCAACACGGTGGACCCGTTGCATCATTTTAGCGTTAAGAACTCACGGCTACATGTTTCGATTACGACATCAGTTGAAAAATGCGGTTCTCTTTACGTCGTCATGATCCAACGGACATATTCAACTTTTCTCCTCACGTAAAGTGCCTGCAGACTCGGCACGAAATGGAAGTGATGATTTGTGGTCGGTCAGTCCTGATGTGGACCCCCGACACTCCTTCATGCCGTTGTAGTTTGTCCCGATGCAAGCGTTTCAAAACCTCACCGCTCATGCTCAATGCTGACGACTATCTATGACCAAGCGATCTTTAAAATTGTTCTTCCAGACGTTTACATTGGGAAGATGATGCTACTCCTTTCAGCTTGGACACGATTACAGTTCGTTAAAAGTTGTGGAATCGGGATTTGAAGGGATTGATAGAGCCTTCTCCACAGAGTAGCCTCTGTAGAGAAGGCTATGCTAGTACTCCTCAGCCCAGCTGATAATTTACACTCCCAATATTGCAACGACATACCCCAGAAGATGAAAGCTTGAAATAGACATGATTTTGCATTGCAGAGAAATACACAGAATATATGAGAGGGTCGGTTCTCCCTGAGAATGTGCAGAATCTTGCTCAAAACGGGCATAGTTCCTCGAGGCACAACCATGTGACATCCAAGGCGTCAAAAGTCTCAGATTACCGATGGGAAAATGTCGTGTTGACTACCCATTTTTTTCTTCCTTAAAGGCTTCATAATAGTGTCGGCAGTAGCCTCGACGATCGAGAGGGCTATAATATGACCTAAATTCGATCGTACTAGACCATCTGCTTCGGTTCTTCTGCCCATGAAGACACATGTACATGGAGATGTCCTCTGATGATGAGAGGTCGCTACAGAAGTACCTCAGTGGGTCGATTTGAACCACAGCTCCCCTTGGATGGCGAATCTAGACCAGGATCTACACAAATGATTTCAGAAGTCGTGTGTGTAGAACCTCTGGCGGTGAGGCTTAAAGCACCACTGAGGTTCAACAGAAACGGAGGTTGATGACCACCTTCTTCCCGAGAAATCTGCAATTTGAACTTTCCGTTTTCTGGTATGTGCATGTGAGACCATTCTGTCTAATGAAAAACTGAGGTCTGAGGCATTAATCATACAGTTGCGAACACGTGATTAAAGCCTCAGTTGTCAAAAGCTTCATCTTTTTACCAGCGAAAGGTTTCAGTCTTCAGGGTGGTTCAACTGCAGATTTTATGTTTCACAATTATTAAGAAGCATCAGATGATGAAAATCAGATTCAATTACGAGCACGCAGAAGATAGTGGTTTGGTACATTCCTTAAAACATCTCATGGAAAAGTACACCTCCTCTCTCCAGCCTTTTTATGAAAGCTTTGCTCGAGTGCTGTCCTCGGCGATGCAACCATCCAACATGTCATGAACATGCTTTGATTCTCTTAAACTTAGAATCTCATTTCCTAGCTACCGGGACAAGTTTTGAAGCTCAAAAACTTCACCACAGCTTTGCTGCAGAGGCTTCTTCCGGAATACAGTAATTTTCATGGACCACATCCAACCGAATTTTCAAATGCTTTGATTTGCAGATGCTTCCAGTACCGGGTGTGTATACGTGAACGACGAACCAAACAAGACCTTTTTCCAACTCATCGATTGTGGCTGTCAATTTATATCCCTTACCCTTTCCAGTGCTATCCCCAAACATGATGAAAGCTAATTCATGGGTTTTAAGATAACGTGATGGGTAAGAGCAACGATGTATACATAATAAAGCTCCCGCATAAAAACATTGCAGCTGCTAATTCTTTGTCTATACATAGTCAGCAAATCCTCGCAACTCACGCTAGAATGCGAAAAAATCTGATTCTTGAAACTCCGAGTTCTTTGAACCCATTGTGGAAATCCAAACTTGAGATTTTCGTCAAGAAGGAGATCCCATGAGTTTTAAAGGCTCGGTTCCCAACCGACTTCAAATAGTGAGGATTCCGAAGTGTAAGGGTGTCAGGCTAGCCAAAGTTGGGGTAATTGCTGCTGTGCGGATGGTTCCAGGAACCTGAAAGTCGAAGTGGTTTGAAAATGTTCCTGAAACTTACTTCAGACTTGAGGGGAATTATTAAGGTACTGAACCGGGTTACACGGTTTCGCCATACTGTGTCTGTCAAGCTCAAACATTGAAATCTGTAGTTCATAGAGGACTGTAGAAGTCGTTGTGGTGATGATGTTTGGAGTGTTTTCAGAAGACCCAGGTCTCCACGTCGTTTCAAGACTCGTAGAGTTGGTAGTTGGTTCATATGAACCTCAGTATATAACTACATCAAGTACACGAGCAGTGTGTTCGAATGAAAATTTTTTTCAGGGGAATACAGTGAAGAACTAAAGCATAGAAGTTTACCAAGGATGGAGTGCCATGGCACTCTGTCAGCAATATGAGTGAGACTTGTCAACTTTTAGAGCAGTCTTGATGAGGTTACTCTGGGCTGCTGGTTTATTTGCAGAAATTTTTTTCAAGAACCTGACTCTGCTATTTTGCCAATGTCTCTATAAGGAAACGTTTTTACAATCTCAGAATATCATTCGGAGGACTTAAAATCACAGTTTGAAGTAAAATATAGGGGTATCACCAACCGTTTTCAAAAGAAATCCTGCAACACGAAATATAACTATTTATGAACGCGAAGGAGAAGAAAGTAGAAAAAATCTCTTCCAGTGATAGAGGCCTGTTTATGTCCACATTCCTATGATCCTGAACATATTACAGAGGACTAATTACAGTGTAGAGAATTTCATAAACCATATTCAAGCAACGAAAGATTTCTGTAGAGCTTCCGCTCCTGTAGAGCGCAAGTTCCCAGTTACAACAATTACTTGACACTTCAAAACATCTACATACTGAATATCCTCCATTCAGTTCTAGTTCCGCGCTACAAAACCTTTTTGTACAGGCTAGTGCAGGAAGAAATTGAAAGTTTCTGACACTTAGATGGACTGCGCTAATCGATACAGAGACTGACTAAAGTTACATTCTACCGAAGCACGTACGTGCTTATGGGTTCTTAAGCTCTGTTTCGCTTAAAGTTGGAGCTGATGAAGGAAAGCGCGGAACGCTGTTTAAAACTTTTGGGGATTGCGCGGAAGAAATGCTCGTTCGCCTTCAATTGCAAACGAGACGGCATTAACCTTTTCTTAGCAGGGATTTGCTTTTTTAGTGTACAATGTCGATCTCGATCTCTGGTTCTACTGGAACAGGATGATTTTTAAAAGGTTTTGAGCCATTGCTGCTCCAACATACGTTTGAACCACGAAGCACTATGAACTCCTCTACGGATGAATTTGCTGCGTTGTTACAACAGGATGCATCAGATTCCAGAACATACTATGACCTCGTTCGTTATCAGGACATTAAGAAATTTGACTATTGTGCAGTCTGCCTTGAGCTTTTTGTTGTATGAAATAAATAGACAGCAGAAGTTAAATTAAGTATATCATTCATATACATCTGCACTCTCATTCATATTTTCCTTCCACATGATGCCGAGGCCTTTTCAGCAAACAACTGGAGGTTCCAATCGAAGACAAAATTGTAAGGGTCGTTTGATTATGTATGCACCTTAGCTTTTTACATCAGACACCGTGCAAACGTTAAGCCCTGAAATGCAACACCTCTATCTTGACAGCAGGTGGGCTTCACTTGTCTCCGTCTAGTCTTGGGTTCTAACAAAACACTATGGATTCGTTCCCAGGCTGAACGTATATGTGAGGTATGACATCTCGTTCTTCATCTCTAGTTGAGCTAGCAGGTACATTCATGACTTCCAAGATGGTTAAAGATCACAGTTCTTTTTTCTAGTCTCTAATCCTTGACAGTGAATCTTTGTTCCTTGTGGATGGTTGGTGTAGGACATATGCACAAGCCTCCTGTGAGCCTCTATGTACGGAGTGCTACCGTGTGTCTTGTGCCGACTCAAAACTTGTAGCTGAACTTAATAAAGCAACCTCGGCAAACCTGGGGGCGTTCAAACCGTTGAAACGTACACACGAGTTTCGCTGTGGAGGACTCTGTCATGTAAAGAATTGATCGAGTGGCCTTTTTTTTTTTACTGAAATAAAATGGGGTGCTTAAATGCCCGTCCGTATTTACTTCACAAGTAGCTTACTGCGTTGAGGATGTCTGTTGTGACCGCCTATGATCTGCAATCTGCGCATACTTTTAAGCTCTAGAAATTTGTTGTGAAGGCTAAGATCACACAAACTGCTCGTCATCCCTAACTAAAATTAGAAATCAACGGCTGAGCGAAGTACGTCAAAACAGGCCTCTCGAGAGAATGCACAAAAGCAGAGCTAGTTTCTGGTTCAGACCGAAGATATTACATCAGAGAACAGGAGCTTTCTCAACTGATGCAATTTGGGACGCTCGAGAACAGTAGTTAGAGGTGAATTCAACAAGGACAATATCCACAGACCGTACCATCGCCGACTTGAGTATCTGCTTTTGATATGGCTAAAAGTTTTTGGGATGGGGCGCACCTTCTGATGTATACTTCTGTTTGACCTTCTCTTTCACATCATGGGGATTTTCACTAACAACAGTTAGCAGATGAGTGAAAGAGAATGGGAAGAGTCCACACCGTGTATACTCAGCATGAGCGTGAAATCCAAGTCAACAGATAGTGACTGCAGGAATAGTGTTCTACTGCGAAGGTAACATTTACCATGCAACTTCTTCCTGCATGCCATTTAGAAGAACTGTCTCTGGCTAAGGCCTTTCTTCTACTTTAGTGGCAAGCTCAAAACCTGTGTGTAGATGTTGAGTGTCCGTCTAGCACTCCAGTGAGGGCAGGCAATGACAGAACTGAAAGTTCCATTAGATACAGATGTTCGTGTCATGTCCTCTTGTTGCTCATCTGATATCACATATCCGATGCCACATTGGTTCTAAGATCATCTGACAATCATCTGATCGTCAATGCCAGCTTTCGAAACCTGGGACAGATGTCATATTACTTGTGTGTACTAAATCGGTCTATCCTCTCACAACCACATCCAAACAAAAAATCGAGTGGAACTTTGTTTGTACCTGGACTTCGTTTAACAGCTGACTTGGACGCCTGGCAGATGAGAGTATGAACAATGGGCTTTTGTAGACAAATATATACAACAATCGACCCACCAGTCTGGATAGCATAGAAAGTTGAGAAGTGGAGCATCGGGCATGACCAAAGAGATGAGATTTCACGGATGCACGTTTTTGTGCCTGATCTGTGGAAAGTAATAGCCGGTTTCTGCTAATCGAATACAGAAGGAGAAAGCAATCTAGAACTTGAAACTTGTTGCTTTCCAATATACGAAGGGAGTTCGAGATAACCTTACCTCGTCTGACATACCGATGATGTTGGGTTAAACTACTGATATTCAATGCTCGCTGGAGAGAAGCAAATGTCATCCCGTCCAAGTTATAAGATTGAAGGTTCTGAACCTTCAGATGTTTGCCTTCTACCGTGTGGATGATTTTGATCCTTGAAAATCTCGAGATCAGTTTTGATTTCATGGCCAACAAAAGTCGACATGGTATGCGTCGACAATGGCCACATGTCCAGATTCTGTGTGAGCCAGTCGAGAGAACAATATTGACGAGAGGAGAAAGCTGCTTCAAATGTCTGAAAACTTGAAGTTTATCCATGGACTCGATCATCATGAAACATCAAGAACAAGAAAAGAAATGGAACAATACATGTCTTATGACATATCCAGATCTGCTCCCTGGGTCTAAATAAGACTCTGTTGGAATACAAATTCGGGCATTTCAAAAGAGGACACAATGAAAGGTAAAAATATGTAACCTTGGATAAATACTTTATGAGAATTCACACCTTCAGTCAAATGCCAACTTCAACAGCACGAATCAAAACATATCATTTCTCTTCACTTTTTGTTTTTTTCGCATGGCAATGTAGCATTCTTATTTGACACCTCAATGTTGTATTTTAAGTAAGAGTATAACGTAGGGGAAGAATGAATACACCGCTTAAAAGTCCATCTGACAATTAAAGTCTCAAGGGGTAATATCATAGCCACCAATTACTATGCAAGTCATGAGATGAATAGCCAAAGATAACTGTTATAACGTTTTCAAAGTAGCGTCCGCGTCATTAAGGCAAAGAGATGCATAGTCAAGTAGAAATCTTAGCCCGTTATGGGCTTAGCAGCAACGGGGCTTGAGCCCAGAATCCCTTATGCCCCCTCCTCTTTGCACTTTAATTATGGAAGATTTTTATTTGTATAGTATCAAAAGCTTTATTTTGATTTGCATTTCTGTGAAAATTTATTCAGTTTGAGAGGAAGTTACAGTGAACATAACTATTTGACAGTATATAAGAATCAGTGTTCCTCAACTCCTTCTAACATCATTGATCATACTTTCATTTGCAACCAAATTATTGAGTTTGAAAATTAATTGCAATAAAATAACATGTTTATTTATGATCTATTATTTATGAGATAATCATAAAAAATTTCAAAGAATATGAATTTTTTTTATGAAAATGTTGTGTTAACATACTGCAACATGTTAAGATATTACATTCAGTGATATTAAATCTTTTGATGCGAAAAACATATCACTGTTATCAATACCTTATACATCTTGTAGTTTTTAGACACGAAGTTTCACAAAGAGCTATAGCTTGTGCTACATAGGATAACTACACAGATGACTTTAAAAAAAAAAACATATCAAATTAATATATGTATTAGAATTTTCATGCAATGTGCCTACAACTTTTCACTACAAGAATGAATGGGTTTCTTGTTGATAAGTGTTGTCCATTTTTCTGTGTTTATTCAAATCATTTTGCCATTTTAGTCTATGTATAAAACAAACACTAGATTAAATTATAAAAAATAATTTATTAAATATATAGTTAAACTGTTTAAACCTCCTTTCGGAAATAATTAAATTTTGAAAGTATAAATTATGTTCTATAAATATCTGAGATATTTTTTTAAAAACTATTATATATATAACTTATTAACATATGTCATATTTAATATAGAATTCTCTGGATAATGTTTTAATTTATTTATTTTAGTGATAATTAGTCACTATAAGTATAAAAATACTATTTTTTGGAATCTTTTACCTAAAGAATGATATTTTTAAAAAAAATTTGTAATAAATTAATCTTATTTTATTATATTAAAATCCAGATTAATATATTATAAATAAAAATATATTTTTCATAAAAAATTAAAAATAAAAATTTAACGGAATATTTTTACATTTAAACGTTATTGAAAACATATTTTAATGTAGTTTAAAAACTGATTTCAAACATTTGAAACTAAAATTAATTTTATAAAATAATAATTCCTATTTTTTAAGTTAAAATTTTAATAAATATTATGTTAATTATATCTTATTTTATTATATATAATAAATATAAAATATTATAAAATAAAATATTTTTATATTATAAAATATATATAATAAAATATGTATTATATAAAATTTTGAATTATAATTATTTATTAATATAAAATTCATAAAATTATGATAAGCCTGTTTTTAAATAAATATTTTGAGTAAAAATCAATTCCAAAATGAAATTTATATTTTAATATTTCAATTTTAAAATAATAGTAAGTAAATAAAAGTTTAAAATTATTTTGCATGAGCATATTGTATTTTTGAATACAATGAAAGTGTACATTTAAATCTAAAATTTTCTTACAATGCAAATATTGAGTTGTGTCATTAATTTTAAATACATATTTTTTTCATTTTTGAATTAACTTGAAAATTTTTTAAATAAATTTATTTTTACAAAATATAATTTAAAATTTCCCATAATTTGTGAATATTAATCACTAATCACTAACTTTCATTGGATGATTTATGGATACGTAACTTTCATGTTGTGCCTTTTTTTGAAATTTTAAGTTTTTACTTTTTTTTTTTAGACTATAATTCACAATATTGGGCAAAATATACAAAATTTATCCATTTTGCTCTTTACACACCAAAAAATACATTATCCATATGATATTTTGTTATTTTTCATATGTGTTAATATATATTTTGACAATATATTATATAATAATTGTCCAATTATAAGTCTCATATATGAAAATGTGACATGAAATATTTTGCACATGAAAACAAGATTTCAAAAAATTAATATTTCAAACAAGAAAATATTTATGATTAATGAATTATATAATTACCTGCATGTCAATAGTATGAAAAATCCATTAACAATAGTCTTTAATTAAATTTATATTTATTCAGAATTAAATTAATTATTCTTCATGAAATATATAGAAAAAATTATGTCAAATGATATAAATATAAAGTATAAAATAAACAATAAACTTCAAATACAATTAGACATGATGATGAAAATCAATTCTAGGAATATAACATAAGTGAAATATTAGAGTTTGTTTTAATTTTTTTATTGTAATACCAAATCTCTCCAAGCATAGTTAAAAAAATTAAATTTAAATGAATCATATTATTGTGAAAACAGTAGAAATAATGATTTAAATTAAAAATCAAAGAATTTTTCCTTTATACCTAATTATCAATCGAATTAATATTTTACAATTATTAAGAAACTGCTATGAACTGATTTTGATTCAAAAAACTCCCACATGATGAATATAGAGACCCATCTCTCTATCAAATATTCTAGGTTTTTCTTTTCTCTCTTGGAAGTGCTTGAGTTAGCACATTAGTAGTTATGTTTCACTTAAATAATAAATTAATCTAACTATTTTCTCTATTTATTTCTCTTGAATCAATCTTCTATGTATAGAGATATGCTTACTACAATGACAATGAATATGGTTTGTTGTGAGTGCAATAACTTCAGTGTTATCACTCATGAGTATTGTTGAAGTTTGTTGAATAAAACCAAGTTCACTCAACATTCTCTTGGACCAAATGAGCTGTTGAGTAGCTAATGGAGAAGCCATGATTTCAGCTTTTATTTTGGCTATTGCTACTGATTTCTGTTATTTGCTCCCCCAACTAATAACTTTATCATTCAAAGTTTAAAAATAACTACTAATGGATGATTGTTGTTCAAATAATCAACCCAACTAGCATAACAAAAATCTTTGAGAGTAGGTTCAGATTTTCATTTCATGTACTCCAAGTGAATACCTTGAGTGACTTTCAAATACCTTAGTACTTTCTCTTAAGACATCTCTATGATGGTGCAGTTGGACTATTAGTTTGCTTGATTAAATCTTTCATTATAAATATATATATATATATATAAATAATTAAAAAAAATTATTATTATTTTTATTTTAAGTAACAAATATAGTGTGATTCTTATACCAAGTATGATGCTGTGAAGCATAAAATATAAAATAATTTGAGTTATTTTTTCATGCATGGTATTTACTAAACTTCAAGATATTTCAATAAGCTTGGGAGATTGTCAAGGTTTATTTAAAAACATCTCTAGATAGGTACTTGCGTATATGCAAAGCAGATACAATAATTAGACCTAGTAATGCAATTAACGTTGTTTGCACTAGAGGTGATGTTCGGCCCAATAACTACATAAAGAGATGTATGACTTATATACAAAATACAATATTTGGTACCGTTTGCACTGGAGGTGCCATTATAATTAGTTTACTAATAGCAAACCTAGGGCTTAAGGAGTAAATTTCAAATTAGGTCTTTTGAAAGTGCAATTTTTGATTTTGAGTCTTGAAAAATGTGACTATGATGGAACAATAATTATTGCAGAAATCCAGATTCTTTGAAGCACAAAGCAAGTTGTACTCAATTATAATATCTTTTTTATGTTATGATGATGAGTTGAGTGTCTTTGTGTACTTTTTAAGAATGAAAAGATTGTTTCAAAAACTTCAATTTGACTTTGTGAAATGAAATGTGAGTTTTTGAAACGCTAAGAATGTTTCAACAAGTTTTGATTGATGATATCTATGATTGAGTTAGTTTTAAATATGTAAAACGTTGATGGAAAAATGGAGAATGATGACAATTAGAAAATATAAATGATTCAAAGTCTGTGTGATCAATTTTGAAGTTCTATTTTTTGGAAGTTGATGTTTAAGACGACTACTGGTGAGAAAAATTAAGAAAAGAAATGATTATAGCTTAAAGAATTATTATTCTAAAATTTTTGGATAAAAAATAGGAACGGCAAGTTGTAGATATACTTGAAGTTCATGAAATTCTTCAATGTATTCATGTATGCCTCCTTTCTGCTTCAAATCCCACAACTTCATTCTTGCGGTTTAAAGGGAATCCACCGCTTGAAAGTCCTAAAGAAGCCCTTCTTGCATCCCACTCCATGAAATAGAAGCACCTCTTTCTGAAAGCATTCGTTCCCAGGTAGTGTACCAAGTAAGAGCCTTATCCATGAGATAAAATTGCATGAACATTCCTGCAGTAAAATCAAAAACATGAAAATATGATAGATATATATTCATCCTCATGATCCATCCCTCCAAAACTCCCATGGCTCTACTGTCCTTGTAGGTTTCCACCTTATATGCCTTTCCCATACAAAGTAAGAGATTGGCTTGATCTTTCATCTCTTGAAGTCGTTTTCTATCTACCTCTTCGTTGGCAATAGCAGTCGTTTGTGATTGGGGTTGAGTCTCTTGAATTGGAGTTTCCACTTCCATCTCACCAACTCTTTCTCTCTCTACCTTCTTACTCTCTAATGCAGAGATCTTGTCCCCCATGGCTTGTTGCTTTGTATATCCATCTACAATAGTTTTTCTTAACTCTTCCATTTTTATCATGATTGAGTTCATAATTTTACTCATAGGAACTGATACTTCTATGCTTCTCAACCAATCAAACTAATATAACGTAAGTATAATAATAATCCAATCTCTCAAAATAGGAATCACAAAAGTCCAAGATGATCCTATTACAGCTCTGTAGTACTTTTCACCATAATTTCTAACAATAAAGTCCCTCCACACTCTCTTCTGTCAATAAATCATTCTAATTTCTACATAAGTGTTGAACGGAACCGGCGCGGGTGGTTCACGATTCAAATCCATTCAACATTCAGTATATAATATAAATGATACAATCCCACGTTTCTCCATAATTGACAATCGGAAATATCATTGGTATTGGTGATACCATCACTCGAGCCATAAAATCTGTACTCCAATTGGCCACAAGATACACTCTAAAAATACTTCTCCATGAATCGAATATGGATGTTGAATAGGTTGGAAAATGGAAAGTTTGATACGTGATTTCTCTCAGGCACATCCATACCTCCAGTCCACATTTTTCCCTTTCCCCTTACTCTACATGCAGATCAAGGACCTTTGTCGATCTCTATACAACTTTCAAGAATTTAAAATTTTCATCACTGTCTTGCTATTCCAAGAGGAGTAATCCACACTCAAGGAAAGAGCAAGTTCGCTCTGATACCATTGTTACACTAGGGAAGTGAGGAAAGATCACTCGAATAGCTCAAGAAATTCTGAAGTTGAGAGACATCTCAATGGTTTCTCTTTCTCCATATATAGTCCTCAAAAAGGTACAATCTAGATAAGATTACACAACCACCATCCATTCAATTTCTTGTGGATCAATAATGTGGCGAGCATTACTATGAGCACACGGATTGATGACATGTGCTCCAACTAACACACAAGGAACATAACCTAAAGAGCACAAGGATTGCTGACATGGCATCTCTAGATACTCCATTAATAGTCAACTCAAGACTATCTATCTCCTCCTTGCGTAACCTCTACTTTAGTCATCACTAACTAAAGTTAATCACATCGTAGAGGTGAAAATTCACTCGAAATCTTGGGAGTTCTTGAATTAAGCTATCAAGAAGGATGAGGACATTGCACAAGCTCTTCACCAAGGTAAAGCACTGCTTGAATGGGAATTGATTTTCTATGAGGAAAAGATTTGGATACCCATAGATGTTGCTCTATGTATAACATTGTTAGTAGAGACACATGATTCACCTATTGTTGGTCATGTATAAGTGGGGAAGATCATTAAAGGCATCTAGAGGATAGATTAAAATGAAACATCATATGCTATGTTCGAAGTTTCATGGTATGTCAATAGAACAAGACTATCAATCATAAACCAACATTTCTACTACAACCTCTATCAACACCAAGCAGAAGATGGGAGCACATTAGTATGGATATTGTATGTGAATTATTAATGACGTCTATTGGTTATGATTTGATAGAAATTTTTGTGAATAAACTAAGCAAGATGATCCATGTTAGGCCCATAACAAAAATAATTACTACACTCGAACTTGCTTGCATTTATATGGATATAATTTTTGCTCAAAATTATTTAGCTATAATTCTCATCACCAATATAAGCATTCAATTTACTAGCATGTTTTGGAAAATCTTATTTGGGCTATTCAAAACAAAACCGACCATGTCCACAGTTTATCATGCTCAAACATATGGACAAACCAAAAGAGCAAATATAACTATTGAGGACATACTTAGAGCTTTCAGTTTGGAGGGGCAAGAAGGTTGGAATGTGCTTTTATCCTTGATTGAGTTTGCTTATAATATCTCAATTAATACATTAACAAAAGTCATCCATTTCTTCCTTATGTATGAAGACCATCCTCTCACATCATCTACTTTGGCTATAGTAAACATGCATGAACCATCAATCCTAGTTGAAGTTGTGAATGAGTTTGTGGTATGAGTACAACAAGGAGTGCATCAGGCAAAGCAAAAATTAGCCATTGCCAAGAATTGACAAAAACAGTATGCATATGTTCATCAATGATATGTGGAGTTTCAGGAAGAAAATCATGTGCGGTAATCTACCATCAATATGGCATTAACATGGATTTGAAAGTTAAATCCATGATTTATTGGCTCTTTCTTGATTGTTCAACGGAATGAAGCAGTTGCATTCAAGTTAGAATTACTGACACATATGAAAATACATCTCATTTTTTATGTGTCTCTCTTACGGAAGTATATTCCACGATCTTCTTTCTTTGGCAATCCACATCAACCACCTCATTTACCATCAATGATTTATGATGTAGAGGGATATGAGGTAGAAAGAATACTCAAAAAATGTACTAGAGCTCAATGGAATCCAAAAGTGGAATATCTATTCCAATGGAAACGTTGCCCACTTTATGAAGCTACTTGGAAATCTTACAAATACCAAGATACTTGTAGAGACTTTTTAGACTTTTTGCAATGATGACGTTGCATCTTAAAGGTGTATAACATATTGGTTAACTATTATTAGTTTAGCCAAATCTTAGATTGTTCACTAGATCACTAAGCGACAAAATATTGGTGTGTATGATCCAAAGTTTGGCTTGTATGGATACATGACAATGTGGCTACCATACATTGATGGATTAAATAGGGTTAGTATAAGATAACGAAACATACAACCTACGCATATTAGCCATGTGACATAGATTAGATTTAGGATTATTCTAGTTCTATAGTATATAAAGCAAAGAGAGATTTTGATAAGGAGCTCATCTTGAAAGCCATTCCAAAGTCTTTGCCTTTAGTATTACAATATGGTGTATCACAAACCACGGTAGGTGGCCCCATGAGAGGACATGAAACCATAATTAACACAAAAAGATTAATAGTGACACAAGTTATTCTATCATGTATCTTCTCACTTGCAAAATCACAACCCCATAACATCACACTTCACATGAGAAAATGCTAACTATCAAAACCTTAAAATCTAAAAATATTTATAACTTTCTATTCATATCTCTATAATTTTTCACCTATGTTCAAATAGAACCAAGACATGAAAATGAAAAGATTTGAATAAAAAAACCTCATCCATTCAATTTGAGAAAATTCACTCGAAACCATAAAAATAAAAAATCAATTCATATCTCTCTATACAATTCTCAATAATTTTTTTATTTAGATATCAATGGAACCAAAATTTTAAAAAAAATTCTTTATTATTCTTATGTTATAATAAATATAATTTCACAAGTATTGAAAAACCATTAGCTTCTCCTAAACTACTCTAATGATCTCTCGATCTATTACTCCCAACCCTCATAAGGTTCTTTTGGGGAACAGTGAGCATGAAAGAAGGGGATGGGGAACAACGGAATGTAAACTCGAGATACAGGAGTAGAGGCATTCGAGGGGAACTGAAAACCGTACCAATCAATGTCCGGAGGTGAGAGCCTCACGTCACCATCGGAGGCATCAGATTTAGTAGCGCGGGAAGGGAACATATAAGCCTTAAAGGATTCGAGTAATATGTGCTTGTGTGAAACCTATGTTTTCCTCTCTTCAGGCTCGATCATTTCTCTTACAATGACTTTGACATGTGCGGCCAAGGTTTCCAACTAGAGTGGTATGCGGATATATCTCTAACTTTGGACACTAATTTCCACATGTTCATGAGAGATAGCATGTGGGAATTATATATACTACATGACATGACATGGGGTATCACTTTTTTAATTCATTATATAATTTATTTTAGATAACGTGTTTTCGTTATTATACAAAAATCACTAGTGAATACAATCCATAAAAAATACTCACATATATATGTTTATGTCATAAATATATATATAAAACATTTGACATAAATAATTAGGATATGTATAATTACATATTATTGTGATATTTTTTGGCCTAAACCCATGTTTCCGTTTTGGTTTCATCTACGATGGGGCCTTCCCTTCCTTTACGTTATTTTAATTTGTCCTTCCTACTTTGACGTGTGCCAAGACTGTGTTGACGAGTCGATCAGAACTGCTATTCTGATGGCCTACAGTGGCCAGACTCTAGACTGAAGGACTCTCATGTACCACAAATTTCGGTCATGAGTGCGCTCCCTCGTCATCTAAATGCATTCGCTGGCCAAAAGTCCTTGCAGAGGAAACCGAGAAAGCCGCAGTCCAGAGAAAAAGTTAGCAAAGCAGTACAAGACCAAATTTCAGCTTTCGGCTGATACTAAGCCGAAAGCTCAACTTGTTAGCCGATACTGTTGCAGCATAGCTTCACTCCTTTTTGAGCCCTTTCAAAGTTGCCGTCGCCCTAATCGGTGCATGATCGTCCGGGAGCCCGTACTTCCTTCATTTATATGGTCCTGCGTAAAAGTGACGAACGTGTGTGTGTTCACAGAATATAGTTATATATAAGTTATACACATAATCATAAGCGCAGTGGAACGGATCTTCGCGAGTACATTTAATTACATCGGAATATCAGGCCTCGGTTTGAATTTTCTGTGGGAAAATCAAAGAGTCCGGACGCTTTAAAGGAGCACTGAACGCATCCGATGTAGCTTCTCTTCCTCGTATAATTAAGTAAGCGAATTTCAAGAGTTAGTAGGACACTAATTTATGGCTCTTCAATGGGCATTGATCACAAAGGCCAGAGCGCTGAGATCAACCAACAGGAGAAAACTGTGCGCAATGCAGTTTATGTCCGAAACTGCTCTACACATGATTTCCACATACGTTTTTCCAATCTCAAGAAACGCTGTGTTCGAGAGAAGCGGTTTGCTCAATGTTCTGTGGGCGATTCTTTTTCCGTATTTCTCCTTGATTCATTCTGTGAGTTCTGTCTTGATCCTGGTTAAGTGAGCGAATAAGAATTGGATGTCAGCAGAAAAGGTGCAGAAGATGAAGAACACACCTTCACAATCGTAAACGAATCATCCATTCAGCTTCTCTTGGCTCCAAATACCATGACCTTCCAAATATATTTTCTTTCCTTACGTCGAATTTCTTGTACATATAAATATATATGTCTGTGTGTTTAATCATCTGTAAAAGCTGATTGGAGGCTTTGACCGATGCTACAATATGGAGCTTCTGTACATGTTCAGGATATCATGATCGACTCTTTGATGGAGCAAGACCGCACAGTAGCATAATCAATGTACAATCCCTTCTCTAAACTTACACTAAAAGTTCATCTATGGTTTTTGGCACATTTCTTGTGTTTCATGTAAGATGAGTGTTCCTACGTGTGCATCTTAGCGTATCGCGTCATCAAAAGAAAGCCACCTCGCGGGTGTCCAGTCCGCACAGTGCAATGCAATACAGTGCAGTCACTTTTTCATGTTTTCTCTAGAGAAGGTGTTTCTTCTGTCGTTATTTCTTATCCATGAAGATTAGCTCAAAAAACGAAACTAAGAAGGTTAATGACATCGTCCGTTTGAGTAAAAGATCCACTCTTCTTAATGCTCTCATAGAAGAATTAAATGCTGAGACTAGCATGATCATTATGATGTTTTGCAACTTCTTAAAAAAATTCAGAGATTGGCTTTCTCATACCCTTTTTAGTCATAATTTTCTTACTCGTACACTTCGGAACATCGAGCTACTTACTCAGAGCATGGAACTGGACGTGATGATGCCGGGTACCGGTCCAAGGCTCCCTGTCAGGTTGATTACTGTACAAATGTCTTTCCTGGAGTGAAACTTCTCGCTTTCCAGCTGTGATCATGGCGTTTCGCCATCTTTCCAGGATGTTAGTTGGGTGTGAGCTGAACATGCGCGTGTCTGCTAGAAAGATGAAGTTTACGGCGGACGTTGGATTTTACCTAGCCCGCCTCCAGTCTCTCTCACATTGTCAAAACACTGATCTCCCACCTTGGGTCCTCTACGCGTTCTATCAAGTCACCCATTCTTTCTCCTTCACTCGGTTATTGCAAGGGGATTAAGTTCTCACAAGTGGAGTTTGGGTTACAATCTTTATGCATTTCCTTGAGTTCATTTTTATCATTGCTTTCTCATTTCATGTTCTCTGTCAGTGCTCAACATTCAGATTTGAATCAGCCATATTCACTGTTCACGACACGAGGATAGGGACACTTACTTCAATCGAGGCCAAGAAGGTGAACTGGGTCCAAAAGAGATGAACTCGGTCGATGAAGAGATTCTCCACTCAACTGGGTCATTTCTCTTCTTTCAAATGGACCCTCTTTGTTCAGTGACAACATCCATGCCCTGACCCAGATACAAGGAAGCACCTCGATATTTCAAAGAGTACGAGGAAGATAATTAGGCGGAAAACAATTTCCGTGACAATATCCATGCTTTGATAGAAATCAACTCGATGTGTAAAGTTACAAGGAAACGAATTATGAGGAAATACATTTCTGAAAAAATTTGCCACTGGTACCATGAAATTAAGGGAATCTTGCAGCCTTGCAGTCTTCAGATCATGCAATACCATCATTGTCAGCACGAACAGTTCGTCGGTAGTTTGACTGTCAGACTTTTGGTTCAAACATTCATCAACAGGCAGCTTTCACCAGCCCTTGCCGTTAGTGCGGACCAAGGCCACCGTGAGAGAAAAGGAAGCTTCAAATGGAACACACGGACTACGCATACCCAGTAAAAAAAATAAAAAGGAAGAAGGAATTACCGTATTCTAATCTGGGGATTCCAAGAAGCGAAAGCACAAACTTGGCTCTCGTGAGTCACCACAGAGAACGATAAATTGAATTTGTCCAGGGGAATTTGTTCCGAGGAGCGATCGAAGCGAGGGGCCAATAGCATCCACAACCCTAATGATCCGTTGAGAGCTCGCGCGTGTACAAATTCCATTTGCACCACTTAAGTCCGACCGGCCGGAAGTCCCCTGCCGGAGTAAAGACGCGTGCCTTGCTTGAAATGCACACTGCAAAATCATATAAAATTGCAGAAAAGAACTACATGGACGGCGGATAAAGGGCGAAGCAATCATAGTCGGGCACGCACTCGTCAGATGTAACAGGCCCAATGGGGAAAAGCTGGGAACGCAATCTCTGGGCAAAGGCGGGGCTGTCTGTCTGGGTGGCCTTCGATAGGCAGGGAGTGGAGCAATCGGTCCGGATTACCCTGGACGAAGGACGAGGACTGAAAGACTACACTACGCTAGAGCCAGTGGCAGTGTCCCATAAAGTGGCAACGCGATTTTGTCACGACCTACCGATCGCACAGACTTTCACGGACTTCGGAAGACTTTGTGTGTATCAGCACCGTGGACCTCAACTCGTCCGTGAGTGGAAGTCCTTCTCGCGTGGGCGGGTCCTCTGCCCGTCCCGCTCCCTCTTCGTTTCTGTGAGGCTGAAACAGCAGGTGCCCGGAACCTACAAATGGTCCGCAGACATGTTGTCCCTTCAGGATCTGGAAAGGCGACCCGACCGTACCAAGTCTTTGCTGGTCCTGGCCTCTGGCACATAGTCCTTCCTCCCTCCCCACACACTGGAAAGCAATAATTCTATACTTGGGAGCATCTCATCTGCATTTCCTTGTGCTTTTCCTTTGCTTTCATTGTAACGGAGAGGATAGTCAAACCTCTCGATAGAGTCTGATAAGACATACCATGAAGAACCTTCTCTCGAGTAGTCCCTATGGTACGACAAAAATTGACCCGACTTCGGAGAGACGTCGCACCTTCCTCGGATCGTTGGCACATGCGGGGCACTTTTCTTGGTTGGAAACCAAGTGGAACAGACAAGAAACAAGACCCAGAAACATTTGCCAGCGTTCGCGGTGAACACACAGACATCAAGGTGAGCTTTGACACCATCATAGTTGCTGTTCGAAAGAATGTACACGATGCGCTTCCCTGCTTGCAATCAATGACTAGCATGAGGGAGGACTCTGGTGCTCTTCCCACGACACACATGGATCGACCTGTACATTGGCCATATAATCTGCAGTCTGAGTGGTGCTTAGGCATCTGCACAAGGATATTTATGCAAGCTTTAACAATCCACACTATCCACCATCCGCACATAAGAGTGATGCGCTTTACACTCTGCTGTAAAAGGTGAGACAGGCGGAAAGAGAAACTGCACAAGGTGCATGGTCCCTTCGTGCGTAGAGGCATGTGCGCTGCTCTCAAGAACGCTCTTTTTGTGAGCCCAAGCATGACGAAAGATTTTGAAGCCCTGTTGGGCTGATATCATCGACGACGCATGACGAGTTGACAGATGAAGCAAACACCTCTTAAGATATCATATGAGAAACGCAGACAGGAAAGAATCATTTCTCACCAACTCACGGATAGAGGTGTTTTCAGGCTGGTTTCATTCCGGAGAAGTGAGAAGCACTGCTTGAGGAAAGAAAGATGAAAACGCATGAACTACCATGACCATACATCGAGTAGAGAAGACTAAGACATCCATGGCCGTTCACTTGTAAACCGAAGCAATGTGCGACGCAAAGCAAGCAGGAACGAAGAATGATTGATGGACGAACAAACTCGTGCATTGTGCTGTGCAGTTTATAGCTTTTCTGGTGCTCTTTAAGCAGCTCTCCAATACAGAAGGATGGTCCTGTCCTTGTTCTACATGGAAACACTTGAACTGATGAAAAATCATTGAATCACCAGTGCACGCTACAATTTTTTTTTGATTTGTTTCTGTACCTCATCATCAAGGCCACCATCACGAGCAACCATATACAAAGGAAACGTGAAAAACAGACACTCAGAATCCTACTCCTACCCCCACTTGTGTTGGCCCTGCCTAACGTTTCTCTTCATCTAGCTCTTCATGAGGACATTGTCCATACAAACATCTTTACAAAATGGAAAAAAACTTCCGAAGAAACCTCTTTCTGTATCTTTTCACCTAAATCCACCACAATCAGTGGACACTGGCCTGACAGATATCGCTTCATCTCCTGGCGGTCAAACAGCGTGATCTGACCATGTGTCCCCTTATCAGGCTCCTCTGCGGAGTAGCCTCAACCATAGAACATACTCGCCTAAGAACAGTCGGCAGGAAGAAAGAAGCTTGCAGCACAACTTCTGTCTTTGTTCAGTCCTTCAAGGATGCAGACCATTTCTGTCGGACATCCACATCACACGAAGAACTTGTCCTTTGTAAGCTCCTCAATCTTGTGATACGGGGCCTGAGTTCTATATATCTCGTAGCATCGAAATCTGACCAAAGCTAGCAGCAAGAGCGGAGCTGAGAGTGACACACGATTAAAAAAACCACGCCCCTCCCACGTAACGTTTCGTCGCGGAGAATGCTGAGATTCTATGCGTGAACCAAAGAGACAAAGTGCTGCTGTCACACTGAACTCGTTATTTATTTCATAATTGTTAATAATTGAAGCACTCGAATTTCAACCCTTTCTTCCAGCTGTCGACCTTCACCTTTTTCACAGAAGGGAACTCCTGACGGAGTCGGAGGAAAAATTCCGGACCAACTTTGCTGTCCTTGTGCACGTACACCTCCAGAGTGGCTAAGGTATCCACCATGGCGTTTACCAGCCTCGCCAACAGCCCGTAGCTCAGCTCGGCGTTCTCCACTACCAGGTGCAGAATTAGTTGCTTCATCGAGGACCATTTGGGATATGTGATGCCTGCACGCCTGCTCATATCCTGCTCCAGTGAGTACCAAAGGCCAGGCCCCACGCTCAGCACTTGCAAACTTGCGCAACACGTTATGATGTCCTCCATCAATGGAAGCGATGTAGGTGACGGATTCCTGACTCCCTTGAATCCTCCTGTGTCATCAAAATGCAGGCAAGGGACGTCCAAGAACACCCTCTCCAGAGTTCGATTGGCTAGACTTAATTTTTTTAGAGTGGAGATCTCGGATGCCCCCATGAGCAGCTCCTTGAGCTTACTGACTCCCTCGAATTCGATGACTGCGTCGTTACTTTTATTCATCGAAAGAGCCAGAGCCAACAAACTGGGAGCAAAAACCTTGAGTTCGTCAGGGCACGCCATCTTGAGCTGCAGTTTGTTAAGATGAGGCACATGGAGCTTGACTGCAGTGACCCTCGTGGCAAGGCCGAGACATAAGACCTTCAGAGATTCCGATTTGAAAACTGCTTTTTTAAGACCCACAACGGTGACTAGAGTGACCGTCTCAAGCTTAGGCATGCACTCGTTGATGTCTTCGAGCCCGTTCTCCATGAGTTTGACGCATCGGAGATTCAAAGTGTCAAGTTTGTTAAACTTGCCACAGCCCTTAGTGTCCAGAAACATGTTTCGGAGCTCGAGGTGCCGCAACTGCTTACAATGGACAGAAAGGAGTTGAAGAAGTGGAGTTGTTTGGAAGATGGCCTGCTGCCCATAGTCGATAAGTGTAAGGTGCTGAAGTGTATCACCCACACGCGGTAACCATTGTTCAAGGTAGGAGCCCTCGCTGAGCCAGAGACTGTTCTTCTCCAACACGTCATCCTTGAACCTGTTCGCTTGCACATCGTCCTCGATTTCGAAGCGCAACCGTTCCACACACTTAAGGTTATTCACAACGCTGAGCAGAGTTTCCTTGAAGGGAATGACAGGGACACTCGCCTCGCCCGGGGACTTGAGAATATTTTTCAGTCTACAGATATGGCTCACATACTTGACATATGCTGAGCTCCTGCGGAACGAGGAGTTGACCAGAGCAGCCTTGGCCAAATCTCGCGCGTCAGACAAGTTCGAAAGAATCTCCCCAATCAGTGCCTCCGGAAGAATACTGATACTCAAAGGCTCATCCACAGCGAAATCTCTGTCCTCATTCATCTGCATCGCCATATCCAACGAATGGTGAAACTGATGCACAAGATCGTGCTCGACTGTCGTCGCAGATGCCGCTGCCATCCTATGAAATGTACTCCCAGGCGACTGCAATCTCTGCAGCTCCGGAGTTCGATAAGCACAACACTAAAAGGACAGCCCCTGGCCAACTCAGTTCGCTTCCCGCACGAATTGCCCTACCAGTGCACCTGAGGCCGTGTCGGACGACTGTTGTACGAATTTCCCGAGCTTGAAGAGGATTCGGTCTATGCGCCAGAGATCACGGCAGCCAACGTGGGAGGAATGAGAAAGGCCATCACACGAGTCCGAATCAAAATGAATCCCTCGTACAGGCAGTACAGTAGTACTTGGTGATTAGGCACAGAATAGGGTTGACAAGGGTAGGCAACGGTTCCTTCGACTCACGAAAAAAACTACGAATTTCTACTTCCAAGGGTCTAGAACGGGAAAGACATGGGCGTCGTATAGGGCACCCTCGAATTGGAGCCTAATGGAATCACTCACAAATTTTTGAAGCGGAAGAACAACTGAAGATGAAGACATGTGGCTCATAACATCAGACTATCAGAAAACTAGGATTGTCCTGCCCTACGCGGCATAAGGCATGATGTAGAGAAATTCCGTAGAAATATATCTCATCTGACGGAGCAAACCCTCAATCCGATGGGCCGATCTGCTTCTCGGCACACATCACCACGCACAGCAATAGGATTCTAAGGCTGCTGAAGCTGCTTCTGCTTCTGCTTCTTCCTCCTCGTCCTGTTCCTCCTCTCCGTCCGCTTTCAGTTCTTCACCCATGTCATGTCTCTCTTCCCGGCTCTCCTTCCTATCATCTCGAAGCTTTCACCTCACCACACACACATTTCTTCTTCGCTAACTGTCTAGAACTCTCTTCTCAATCAGGGCACTCGGGAAGTGCGTCTACGATACTTACGGGTATATCGGGGCTCCATTGGTGCTCCCGTGGCAAGGCTGGTCAGGCGTCGAAACCCAATCTACCTACTGGAAATCACCATGTGTCCTTCGGGTTTGACTCGGCGGGGAAAATTCGTCACTCGCTCTGGCGCAGTTGGTCTAGGGTCCACGTCCTACAACTTCGGGTCTACCTACTGTGTCACATCACAGTAGATAGTGACTCCACTTTAGATGTCGACAATTCGCATGAGCACATATCAAACTCAGAGTAGTCTCCATTGACTCGTGCCTCCAACTTTCGCTCTATCTCTATCTTAACTTGCCGTCCCTTGACTTGCCATCTTCCTCTTCTTCTTCGTCCTCATGGTGTACTTCTCGCTAGCTAGAGCTAAAGTTATTCCTAACCCACGGGGAATATGAACACGAAGGAGCTGTAGGCAAAAACGTGAGATCGGAGGCACATAGACGGTGAGTGAAATAACAGAACATATCCCGAACGTTCCTGTAAGAGCACATGTGGTCTATGAGCATAGCAGGAACGCAACTCGGTCTTCAAGCTACAGACAGGATGGACTCGAAAGTCTGGCCGGACTCCAGGACCCCACCTCGAGGGTCCACATGGTCCAGGGGAGTGGGAGTGGCAACTTGCTCTACTCCTAGCTGCTGTCTGCGATGCGATGCGATGGGAGCCAGGCCTGTCCAACCACAGACTCCCAGACCCGCTTTGTGCAAGACTGACTTTGACTCGGGACGTGCTGTAGCAGCACCCCAACATCAGAATGCTTTGTCCCATATTAGTCCAATTACTCCAACTCCAGTGGTCAGTGGATTTGGGCCCGAAGTTAGCACGATTTGGGGAGCGCTTCTATCATTCTGTATAACCGGCCACCTGCGCTAGCAGCACCCCAACATCAGAATGCTTTGTCCCATATTAGTCCAATTACTCCAACTCCAGTGGTCAGTGGATTTGGGCCCGAAGTTAGCACGATTTGGGGAGCGCTTCTATCATTCTGTATAACCGGCCACCTGCGCTCAGCCTAATTACAGTCAGGACATTCATTGTGGGTAAAGGTAACTCGGTCGCTCTTCTTCATCGGTCAGTAATGGTAATTTTCGTCTCTGCTTGGCATTTCGAGGTCCGTTGCTGGTTGCGGCCTCGTTTGGTCATCAAAGGTGGGAAAGAAAGAGGTCAAGACATGCGTTGAATATGGTTTTGAACACGAGCCTTTGCTCAGGCCAGGCCAAGCCAGGCCGAAGGTCTGATCAATCAAACCATTTTCTCGGGTCGTACCTATTAGGAACGTGAAGGAGTATCGCCGTGGTTTCTGTGATGGAGATGATATTTTATATGTTTATATAATTATTTGTAGATATGGACATTTTTCTGACACAGAACGACTTCGCAAGACTTCATAGGCATACCGCAGCACGCCCTCGTATATGAGTAGTCAAAGCCGTGGGCGAGTTGAAGATGGAATCATCCTGAAAACTACTACAGCCGAGCGGACGGAATTACACCACTAAGATGGAATTGAGCTGCTCGACTGTAGCAAAAGCGTTGCCACCACATTTCAGTCACTCAGTCTGCAAGAGAGATACGCGAAACCAAAGACGCGGAGCGGAGAACGCCGAGGCGGGGACCGTTTTGCGATCAAGTACAATCAGATTTTGGGGTCGTAGGTCTCTATTGGAGATGGCTTCAGCTCCGTGGGGATCAGTCGATTATGAAAATACTAAACGTGTAAGTCACGCCTAACTTCTCCACCTGCTCTTCAAGAAGTTCAGCCTTGCCACGCTTCTGATGAAGATGACTGATTCTTTTTCTCTCGATGACAGTCCTGTTCTCTCGGATCATCGTTTCAGTCTTTGTTCTTTTCTGACCTGTTCAATGTTCTCATCATCCGATTGAAGTTTGCAAGACTATCTGAGAGGAACTTTTGATGATTCCAGTTGGGATGAACTGTTTATGCTCATGTTGTGGATTTGCTGTAGTAGATTTCAGACGTTTTGTACGGAGTGTTGCACTAAGACCTTCTAGCGTCGAGCCGATGCAGAGCTTAATAACTTCAGGATATTCCACCCTGATATATGTAATCTAAAAATCACACTAATTTGAAGTACATGTGCAATGAATCTGTAAAGAAACCATGAGAGAAGATGACGGAGATAACAATCCTACACATGGTGTGGAGACAATTGAATAACCATGAGACATTTGATTTCGGAGAGACATTTATGGAAGAGGCACAAAATGAATTATTGAATGTGGAACGAAATGTAGTGGATGTGGAAGAATTCCAGAGAGGTGCTTGAGGATTCAAACTGGATGCACACATATGTGGGAAATGAATCACTCTGATTTGAAAGTTTATCTGGTGCTATTGACAAAATTGACAGGACATGCCACTCGTTACACACAGCACGAACAGCTTAATCCCTTAGGCCGGCTGATTGTTGATAAACTCTTTCAAGTGGACTAGTGCTGATGAAATTTGCAACCTTCAAGAAAGTCAAGATAATGGTTTAAAGTTTAAGAGGACATCAGGATTAAAATTCTATACACTTACAACAGGGACTGTTCACTATACAGTGAATCAGAGCACGAGAAATGCCTTCCTGATTACTAGTCAACACAGAGAGCGAGTAGGACTCTCACGAAACCCAAGAAGACGTGGGAACAGCAAGAAAAGCGTGCACAGAAGACTTATTGCCGACTTTCCATCCCAATTCGAGGAAGGAGTTTCCTGTAGCTAATGTGTTGGATGGAAATAGATTCATCGCAAGACAAGCCGTGATTTGGTGAACATGTAAGAAACACACATTTTAGCAGAGCGAAGGGCTAATTCTACATCCGAAGGGCTTGTTATACAATATCCTTTGATCGATCATTTCCATAGCCAGTGCTCTTGTCGCATAACAAGAGTCATGGATGACTTTATCTCGTACGCTTTGAGTTACAAACAATAGTTTGTAGAATTTCTCTGATACTAGACTCAAATATCTGAGATGATGAAACTGAGATTTGCACAAGTCTAAGTCATCCCCTTTGAATGTTATGACTACGGACAGGTCAGTTGTGACTCTGAGGTTGTAGTGGTCCCAAGCCTTCAAACTTTACTCTCAAGTTCATCCTTGCACGGCTCGTAAAAAGTGTTCAAAAGGTTTGTTAGCAGGCTGGGATGTGGGACCTGACATGACCGTCCATCATAAGAAACAAAAATCCACTGTCAAAAAGTATCATGTGTACAAATGTGAGAAGAACACACTAGACTTCACCGTCATCTGAGAAGCATCTCTAACAGTGACCTCAACAATTAGGAAGTCACTAACTGTAGGTTTGTTCAAGAACCAAAAAGATGCTTGTAGAACTACACCGTTGTGTTCAATCTTAGTTGACAAGGTGTAGACCTAGTAAAGATGTGATTTTTGACAGACTATATGTCTTTTCTTTTATGCCTTAAATACTTCACACTAAAAGAAAGCTGCACGTTTGAAAGACACGATTTGTGCAATGTAATAGTACCCTATGTTGATTCACGAGACTACTCTAACATTATCCAATTTCTACGTGCATAATATGAAAATAGAAAAGAAACATGTGAGCATCTTCGCGAAACAAGCCATGTAGCCAATATTCTTGGAACAAGAGAAAAATGTGAGGAATGTAGAACAAGAAAAACAGATAATAAAAAAATATCCATCAAAGATAAGGGGCCCAAGACCCACCAACTGAAAACACCTATTATGGGCTATGATCAGTGACTTTCGTTCTTCACATAATACTCAAATAAGAGCAGGAAAATGAGACTAGTATTATTGTTATGCATCAAATTCCAAGGATTCTTCCACCTTCACCCTCATCAAGCATTGTCACTCAAACAAAGTGAGTCTGCAACTCACCAGTGTTTGGATATATTGACACCTGTAATTTAGCATCCGCTTACACAAGGCTTCGCGGAAGTAGTACACAAGATTCTCAAACCCATAAATCATCAACACATCAGGTTTCTCCCCCTGTAGCAGATTTTCCACGGTTTCTGGCAGAAAGGATGTCTACCTCCGGGAAAGAATGTATACTCCAGGTGTAAAGTTGATCCTACCTGGCAAGTGGAGAAGAGGAGAATCGAAAAATACCGATTTTAACTATTTCTAACATCGAGATCTGAATGGGTTATCTGCCCACGACTTGGCATGGAGAAGTCAAAGTTCTTCAACAAGAATGCATGTTCTCTTCTTCATATGATTCAAGGTACATCTTGGAGAGATTTTTGGTTGCCACGTGACTCACAAACCGATGCGTAAGTTGCGGGGATGAATGCGGTTGGCACAATCCTCAGCATCCATCCGGCAAGATGAACAATGACAACCGAGGAGAAGATGCCCTAGCGTTCCATGTCAAGCACTTTAGGCCGAAAACATGGCAACAAAGTTGGGCACACGATCTTCACAAACAGAGTACTCAAAGTCAAAATCTAGCATGAGAAGGATGCTGACTCAAAGAGGGCGAACAAAAATTCTCCAAACTCAACCCTCATGAAAACCAGATTTTTTTCTCGCACTACATGACTTACAAAAACAAATAAACAAAAAAAAACAACTGAGAAAAACAGAGTGATAACGGAAACGCATTGAGTGGTCACCATATTGGCACCAATGGGATAAAGCCATATATCAATGAGTTCAGATAATGGATCGACTCCCTGCTAAAGCCTAAGAAAAATGTACACACTTCACATGCAAGTTCTGGATAGTGATCAATACCGCATTAGTGCAGTGCAGTGCTTCTCAATTCTCTTGCACAAAAAGCGTGCAGCGCTTGCTACATTTGAAGAACATTGCTCGTGGAACTTATTCCTTCTTCATGATGTGTGAAGCACACAGATTGTGCTTAGCCTTTTCAGCGTGCTCATCATGCGAAATCCTTCACGTTTCGAGACTGAAGAGTCTTAGGCCACCAGTACCTCCTTTATTGTTCGTGTAAGGATCTCATCTAACCACGTCTTCCTCATCCACACGACAGGTTTGAGTTCATGGTCCATCCGTTCACTTCCTTACTTGTTTACTTCCTTGCATCTAAAATAAGTGGACGGATCCAAGATGAACTGACACAATTTCAACAGTTTGGACTTGACGGCTGATTCCGTTCAACCCCCTTGTTTTTTTACATCATCAAACGCGTCAAATTTCATGGACCTAATCCAAATGTCACAAGTCAAAACCAGTTTGGGAAATTGATCCACCAGCCGTTGTCGCAATTCTTCCGCTTCAATTTTATCCTCACCGTGCACATACACTTCGAGCAGGCTGAGGTGAGGCATGGCTGTGACCAGAGAGATCAATAGGCCGTAACAGACTTCCTTGTCCTGCAGTACCAAGTGCAAAATCAGCCTCGTCAAGGACGTCCACGGATGAAATACTACTCCTGCTCCCTCAGCGCTGGCAATTATGCCCTGCTCCAAGCAGTGCCACAAGCCAGGCCCCACGCTCAAGCTATTCAACCCTGTGCAGCAACTTCTCAATCCTTCAATTGTAGGACGAGGAGGAGAACCTTCAGCCGGTATTGGAAGCGGCTTCACTCCTCGCCAGGCCCCAGCGTCATCAAATATCATGCAAGGAACGTCCAGAAATGCCTTCTGGATGGAACGATTTTGGGAGCTCAGCTTCTGCAGTATGGATAGCTCGTGGCTCCCCATGAGAACCTCTTTCAGTTTCCTGACTCCTTCAAATTCCACCACGCACCTGTCTCCTTTCGTCATCCTGAGCGCCAGAGCCTCCAAGTTGGGGGCTTTGACCCTAAGTTCAGCTGGACACTGCACCATCTTCAACTGCAACGTTTTGAGCGACTTAGACTCGAGCTTTACAGCCTGGACTCTTGTGGCAAAGGTCAAACACAGCAGCTTCAAACAATCGGACTTGAGCCTGGCCTCTACAAGACCTACCACCGTCTGGAATATGATGTGCTCCAAGTTGGGCATCATCTCGCTTATGTCTTGCAATCCATTCTCCATCAGCTTCACGCATTTCAAGCTCAAATAAGTGACCTTATTCATCTTGCTGCACCCTTTGGAATCCAAGAACATATTTCGCAGCTCCAGCCTCCGCAACTGCTGACAGTGCTTTGACAAGAGAAGAAGCAAAGGTGACGAGTGGAATATTGCCTGCGGCCCGTAGTCGATGAGCGTGAGACTGGTCAGAGTTTCACTCACCGGTGGCAGCCAGCAGTTAACGAAAGAACTCTCACTAAGCCAAAGACTAGCTCTATCAACCTCATCCTCCTTGAACCTGCTCTGCTGTACATTCTCATCGATCTCCAGCCGCAGCGTTTCCACACACGTCAGGTTCTTTACCATGCTGAGCACAGTCTGCTTGAATGGAGTGACCGGTGGCGCCACCACCCCATCCTTTGCGGATTTCTTGGAAACGTTCCGCAGTTTGCAATTGAACCGCACATTTTTGGCAAACTTGCACTGCGTGCGAAATGATGAGTTTACCAGAGCAGCGCGAGACAAGTCTCTTGCATCGCACAGGTGGGAAAAAATTTCTCCCAGCAGAGCGTTTGGAAGAATGTCCTCCATGCTCACACACTGTTTCGCGTTTGCCATATCCATGGAAGAAGACAGAATGTTAGATTCGACTGCATCGCCGTGCTCCACAGTTCTGGAGGCCAGCGAGCAGCTTCTGCCGCTGCTGCTGCTGCTGCTAGCGACCTCCATACGAGCCAACGATGAGGCTCTATCGATATCCATTGGGGAAGAAGATGAAGCCATGCCGAATAATAATTTGTGTAATCCTGCCTAGTGCTATCTGCTTGCTCTTGAAATGGCCTGAAATTGAAAAATCTCGTTACAAGCATAATTGTCCACAAAAGCCCTGCAATGCATGAATGTTCCCCGGGAACAAGGCGAAGCGTCCCCGTTTGACGCCAACGATCGAGCTAATCCTCGAATACGTGCATGGATCACACAATACGTGTCAAGGTCCTAAAGAAACAAACGGCTAAAATCCTACGCACACGCACACTGTCACACACTCTTCTGGCAGTGATCAAGATCGAACCTATGTACAAGGGGCTCTCAAACATGAAAGTCTCAGGTGGATAGATGGTGTTCGCCTGTTAAGACTACTGTTATACTTACAAGTTTATTCACATATGGAAGTCGAAATGGAACCGCACCTAAATATGAAGGTGACTGTGCTATAAACATTGGGGTGGTAGTTTATGGAAATCGGAGTTAGATGATGCTAATATCTAATTGACGAAAATCCAAACGAGACTTCCCTGCTGCCGGAGAGAATCCATTTAGTAATTGAGGTCAATCATCCATGGATGCCAGGCCAGCGAATGACTCTATGGGTCTCATCTCATCCTCGAGTCTGTTTCCGCCTACAGTAAAAGATTGCGTATGACAGCCCGTGTCATCTGTTTGACTCGTAGTGAAGTAGATAGTGAAAGTATATGGAATTTACAAGGCCATGTAATGACATCTCATTTCGGGTTCTGGACGCACATCCAAAAAAATGCATTTGGAATTCGGATAAAAATAACGAGTGCGAGACCTATGCCAATTGGTCCAAAGCACTACTCCGGGTCCTCGGCTAACAACCGCCATAGCTAGGAGGTATGACATGGAAGTCAGGCAAAGGATGGTAGCTAGCCCACCGACTGGGCAATTACTTTGCACAGACTTTGACTTACGAGGCTCTCGCTTGGCCCTGTCATGAACTTCGTGCATGGTATAGCCCTTTTCTTCCGGTATTGTAGAGGTAAGTAAGCTTGGTTTGGAGGGGAATGTTTCTCGCTCACAAATGGTTACATTTGGAATTTGATTTGTCCAGATTTTCATATTTCCGAATTTTATACGCGCATCGAAAGTCTAGGGAGACCAGTAGGGAGACATTTTCTTCTCCATCTGTCATCATTTGGTCTCTACTTTTGGTCACATCCCCCGGTATCGTGTCCGCTCAGCTTCACCGGCATTTCCAGCGACAAGGCCAGCCCGGCAGCAGGCAGGCAAGCAGGCCGTCAGTCGGTCAGCCAGTCAGGCAGGCGCGAGGTTGCGCACGGAGAATGTTCTTGATTAACGCGATTACGACTGGGGGTCTCGTCCCCCGCAGTCCGACCTTGTGCCTTCAGAAGGCGTCCGGAAGGAGAGAAAGTGGGCGACGCTCCAGCGAAGCGGAGCTGTGGCGGATGGAGATCTTCCAGTCCACGGGCGCCTCAACGCGCCGTGAGACTGCGAAAGAACTGGGACGAGGAAGGGGTCAAGGTCGCCTGTCTCCGCTTGGACCGGTCCTTTGCGAAGAATTCCGCCAGGCGGGCATATGCCAAGTTACCAACGGCCGGGGGCTTGTTCTCGACACTTTGAGTCAACGGCTGTCAGCCGGAGACAATTTTCGCTTGAAGCCTCGAGACTCCTCGCGTAGGGCGATCTCATCAGCGTAAGGGATGTTCGCTCGGGTCTTCGTGGACCGAATGCATGGTTGGCGCCGGGGCTGTGTGAACAGAGGAGGAAATTAAGAAGCGAGTGCTGTGAAGGAGGAGCGTTGCGCGCGAGGTCGCAGTTTTCGCGTTTTGTCTTCCCGCATCACTCCCCAAGGGCCCAACCATTCTCATCAATCTTCCGGATGTCCTAAGAGCTAAATTTGGTGTCAAGTGTTGCGCCTCTTGTCTCCATTTAGAAGAGAGAGCAGCAACGGTCACCGAGACATAGGATGATAGGACCCGAGTATGAGCCGACCGGTTGCGATTTCTGTTGGGGGTCCGGCCCCGGATTAAGGATTCCACCTCCGCAGAGCACATGCAAGTTTGCTGGATCAATGCAGCCGGACGGAAGACGAGCATAGAATCGCATGAGCGCCCGGAGCATCCCATGCAAGTCAATGTGAGTCTAGAGGCCGATGACAAGGGTCGACCGGACTCCGATCCGGACGACGGGAAGTTTGGTGGAGCTCGAGTCTGACAATCTTGCCCTTCGAGGTCTACTTCCCGCCACCAGGATCCCCTATCATCAAGATTCAGGAGGTCTTGCCTTGTAGGATTTGATGTCTCTCAGCTCTGTCTAGTTCAAGAGTTCGATCGATGCACGGGGTGTGGTGACGGCCCTCCGTCAAGGGATAGACCTTATCAGCCTCTGGACTTTTGTGGATCGAGGTAGAGAAAAATGGTGTTTGGTCTCTATGTCCGATTTGACCTCTGACGGTGTGAGCACAGCGGGCGCTTCCTTGCGTCCATACTTTTTTATCATTATATCATTTCCAGTGCCTCCAGGCTCACAGAAACTCGGCAACAGATGGTGCACGCTGAGGTGCACATGAGGACGAGAACGCACATACATGAGTCTTTAGGTAAGGGACCGCAGCAGCAGACCTTGCTTGCGCGATTCGGACTCCAAAAGCCTGCCCACCTAAACTCCTCGCATGTCAATTCCAGCAATAATGCTGCGCTAGCTGATCCGACTTTCGATAGACTTAACTCAGTGCACTGCACTATGTAGAGTTCAACTGTTTTCCATTTTAGGATTTGTTAGCTGGCTGATACATTTAGACTCCACTGTCTCTTGTTGCAAGAGTTTGGCAGGTTCTACTTACGGTCCAGTTCCACGGGATCCATTTTGGCTCCATACGATGAAGCATTCTTCCCTTTGCTCTTGTTTGTTGTAGATGCTACTCTGAGTGTGGCTGGCGTTGGTCCAACCACAGACTTGGATTCCTTCCGTGAGAAAAACTTGCATTCCGTATTGTTTCGAACTTCCTTGGGCAGTCTGTTCAACACCTGCTCCGAAGAGATGATTCCATGCACGGAGCTCTCTCCACTTCACGTGTGCTGTCAAAGAGAGTGAATGTTCGACTTATTCGAGGTAATCGCGAGCAGAAGGGAAATCTCGTGTACTACTACGGCAGCGTCCTCGTTAGGTCTTGGATACAAGAAAACGGCTCGCTCGGTGCTCACGATCGCAACGGAAGTGAGTAGTCTTACGACGTTAGTGCTGCTTTTCACATACGGAATTCGTCGGACTTCAAAGATTCAAGACCGCGAGGCAAGGGTTTTTTAGGCCCGCAGGGCTATCAAGTCTTCAAACGAGCCAGAAGCGCCATCACACGGTCTCACGTGCATACGAATGTCGCTTTCCAGGACTTCCCATCAGAAGACCTTTCCAGCATACAGTATCCATGCACATACTGAACAGAATCATCAGTTCGCCATCGAAAGACGGCGCAAAAGCTTACCGTTAGCATTTTTATATTATTAATATGTGGAAGTGCGCACACCCAAAGAAGCCATGCCACGCAAGCCAGGCTCTAATTAAACGGATCATCCTTAAGACCGCATCTCCAGACTCTTGGTATCTATTAGGGGCCGAATCCCAACACCAGAGCCAATTGACCAGATCCTTCTCCTCTACTATAGAGGGCCCTTGAAGTCCTCAAATCCCAAACTAGATGCCTCCAAAATGCAATGTTCGAATCGCAAGAGAGCATGGCCACGTCACGCGCGAGGTTTCTAAACTTCCACCGGGATCCAGATTCTTCGTTCGTATTACCGCATGAAGATAAACATGGATCACGGCCGAAGTGTGACTGACTTTTCTCTACCTCGCTCGCACCACCAACTCATCTAAACCAGGCTCAAGCGGAAGAATGTGAACCCGATTGACTTTGCACAATTCCAGACCGTACACCACGAACACCAAATCTTCCGGTTCCTCGCTTTATCTGAAGGTACTCATGCTATCCTCACCATCTCCAGGTTCTTGTTGTGAATCTCATATATTTTACCCTTCTCTGCCCTTCCTCTGCCTGTCCACGAGTACCTCCTCCAGTTCCCTGCCAGCCCTGTCCTTCACTTCCCTTCCCTTTCCGCCAACAGACAATCGAACTACACACATCTTTGTTTATCGGGTGGATCGGACGTGTAGCCCGGTCCTGGATTTCCACCCTTTCCTCGGCGAGTGCTATATCATTTGATCCCCAATTTTTCACGCACGAACGCTGTACATATTTCTACTGCTTGTGGCGGTATTCCGAGGAACTGTCCGTTTACGATACCATGGTAACCATACGGGGCACTGAAACGGTCCTAGCGGATGACGGTTGGTTTCCCGACCGTTCATAGGTCGTCATTCGACCAGTGTATACTCACAAGACCCATTGCCAATACTGTCCAGCGACTCCTGCCACCGCCATCATCATGTTCTTCCAAACTTTACGCTCTGCTCCGGTAAGAAAACAAACTTTTGGAATCGATGGGTGAATCTGCTGCTGATGCTTGATTCGTTTGTTTCTTCTTCCAGTCCCGAGTTTTGCGGCGTGATTTTCCTACAGTGCGGTCCCGTTACCCGATAGAGTCCACGGACGGGCCAATTGCTTTGGCTCCTCGATTCGACTGTTATACTGACAAACAATAAACAAAGTAAAATAACAAAAAGTATCGGAAGACCCATCAAGTCATACATGGATGAAACCAAACGCGTAACGTGGGGCTAGCCTCCAATGGCATCACAATGAGAAATAATCACTACAGCCCTAAGATATCCAAATTATATGCGTCAAATGGTCTACATACAACACCAGCATATTAAGAATCTTCACATGCTCTATTGAGGACTTATGGATCTAGTGCTCTATGTAGAGCAATGAAAGCACATTAACTAAAATAGGTTATACAATAACCTAAAGAGATTGACACCCAGTATGCTTGGCTCTCAAGCATTCTCTCGCGAACATGTCGAAGTTGTTGTACATAGCTCCATTTAATTCCAAAGCTAGAGTGACAAAGAGATAACTTCTCTGCATACCCCTATACT
This sequence comes from Marchantia paleacea, assembly GCA_014180765.2. NCBI lineage: Eukaryota > Viridiplantae > Streptophyta > Marchantiopsida > Marchantiales > Marchantiaceae > Marchantia > Marchantia paleacea. The sequence continues at coordinate 768,281 of MUAA02000034.1, forward strand.
TGGAGATCTTGGCTATTACCGCTCCACTCGCCGTCCATCCCGGAGGATGGGTAATTACCCCTCCAGAACAGTGTCACCGTGTAGGATCTATAACCACGACCTCTTCAACATAGTCCTCCCGAACCAAGTATAGGTCTGTCCTAATCCAAGTCGACTGCAAGGCATATAAATGGTTCCTCCATGTGGAGTATCCATCCTCTCGCTTCATAGCAAACACCACATCCCTAATTGCATCATGGGTAACTATACTTTATACTTCGAATGTACAACGAGTCATATGAACCCCTGCTACATCTATCGTAGTACCATACTCACATGTGAGTAATGAAGATGACCTCAAATATTTGGTATTAATGTTATTTTTCAAGACTCGGCCAGATTTTTAACTATTTTAATTTTCTTTTACCTCCATGATTAACTCTTATGTTCACTTCATATAAAAGCTAAGAAAATTTAAATTAGTAATAATTTTAAACAAATGATGATGAGACGTACCTAGGGAAAGTTTAATTGTCATAGCATTTTTTTAATTAATTGTAATAATTGGATGGAGTTTGATTTAGGATAAAAACCAATCATGAAGATTTTATAACGTAAGCGGTAAATATGTGATAAGTCTATTAAAAAATGAAATTATATTTATCATGAAGAAATGAAAATTTATGCAGTAAACTTGAGCATATATTACTTTTCATTGAAAAGAATGATAATTGCTTTAATACTTGTAAGATATGAGGCATATACATGAAATCTGAATGATAGTAATTTATATATATATACAATTTATACATACATATATATAAATTGGAAATAATAATTGAATTTTGTTTCTAAATGATTAAAATGATTTTAAAATGTAATGTGAATCATGAAAAAATATGAGAATGAAAGATGATAAAATCAAAAAAATTTATGATCACAATTATGTTTTTTCTGTGATATGGCTAACAATATATCAATAAGGTTCTCAAGTTTATGAATTTTGTGATTTTATATAATAAAATTTCAATCCATTTTAAATAGAAAAAAAATTGATAGTAACATCCAGTTTTATTTATATTTTATTGAAAAAAATGATGAAATAAATATTTTATTAAATAAATATAAAAATAAAATTTTAAATTTTTTTTAATAAAATATTTTATTTTTGATATATAAAAATGATATTGATTTTTCAATAAACATATATTTATAATTATTTAAAATTTTTATATCTAATTATCCAAATTTTATTAATAATTGTTAAAAATAATTTATTCAGTTAATTTTTTTAATCATTAAAAATATTTAATTAAAAATTATTCTTTAAATAAAAAATATAGACTTTCCAATTCAAAATTTTTTTAATTATTCATAAAAAAATTTCTTATGAAAAAATATTTAGTAATATTCAACAAGAAGAATTTTTTTGTTGATTAAAATAAACCAAAATATTAATTTAAAAATATTTTTAATAATATAATTTTTTATTTTAAATATATTAAATCTTAATATGTATAATTTCTATATATTTGGATTTGGCTTTATTTAATGAATATAATTTTAATTTCAGATATTATAATATAAACATTTTCTTTAATATCTATTCCATTTATGTTTAAAGAAAAATTAAAATGCATTTCGTAACAATATAATTTATAACAAGTCTAAGGTTTTATTATTTAACATCTCTGAGAAATTTTAATAATGATGAATGAGTTCGATATTGGTGTTGCAAAATAGTATATGGAAACATTTGTACAAATGTAATGGCACATTCTTAATGTAATTCTCAATCCTCCATGTCAAGCACGTAGTTGCAGATCAAATGGCAATCTTCAAAGTTTCAAATTTTATTCTACTTTGAAGAATTTGATATATAGCTTGGATGCAGGTGCTAGGAAGAGTAATGAATTATAATGTGAGAAAGAAAAAACAAAATCTAGACAACCCCCACAATCTGCCGTTCATAAAGTAGTGATATAATTACTTCATGAATTGTTTGCAAGCTATTTTTCACAATAAGTTCTAGCAGTTTGCTTACTTCATTTCAAATATTTTTTGGAATAATTTTATTCTGCAAATAAGTACTGAAACTTTTTTCTCCATTTTGTATATAAATCACAATAAGAGTATCAACATGAGACAAGGGTAGAGATAATTGCCCCCACTTACATTTGAAGCTATCCATTTCCCATTTTTATTCTATATACTTATATACTGACCCATATGAAGCTTCCCAAGACGTATGAAAATGAACAAACTAATGCACAGCAAAAGCATTTCTTGTTGTATCTTGTTGTACCACGCGAAGGAAATGAATTTATCGTTATTTTCATAATTTTTGAAAATGTGTGAAGCATATGCTTAAAATGGTGTGATATTCTCGACCGTGAAAGTCAACCACTTCCCAGATTCCAACTAGAAAAATTCCAGTAAAATTTCTCTTGGTGTAGTGTCTGGTGTCCAGGGTAAACGGAAATCTACTCTCATATTCTAGTAGATCGGATTGGAACCCGCACCATGTGATTGAGTCTTGCTACGGTAGATTGTTGTCATGGGGTGCATATGATTTAGTATATTCAGCTTGAACGCGTATTTCCCAACAACAAACGAAAAAACTACAACGCAGACAAATTTCTAAACACTAAACATCTATTTTGCATAATAGTAGAAGCAAATAGAGATGAATTTGTGAGGGTGATCGGACCTCACTAAACAGGTTCCATAATGTCTGCAAATTGTCTAACAGAAGACGAGGCGGACGCATTAGAAAAGTCCTTCCCTGTCAAATTGAAAACATAGCTAACATCGTCATTTTCAAATATGTAAAATCGTATGTTATACAACAGTTGACCAGAGTGTTTGACAAATAGTGTAATGAGAACACCTGAAGAAGACACACAGTAAGAGTAACAAAAATTCAAACCTCAAGAAGTAACTTTAGGCAAACGCATGAATTGTGTACGACCTTGATAAGTGCGCCAGAGATCTCTTCCGCCCCAGGTCTTACCTCTTGTTGGAAAAGCAAATTGAAGTAATGTAAGTGAAAATCTATACCTCAAGCATTTTGTGATAAATAAAGTCAAATGGGTGAAAAATGTTCACATCACCAACCCCTCAAGATCTAACCATTTACGTTTCTTTCATAGAGGAGTTTCAACATGTAAATCAATCAGTAAGTGGAAAATAAAACTAAACTTCTTAAAGTCATGTTTGATCTACTGCAATACATGAGAGAGAGAGAGAGACAGAAATTTATCATGTGAATAATCTAGTTATCAATATTCCTCATCCAAAGAGTCATTCAATGGATGTGATTCTTTTTTTATTCCAATCTGAAAATTTTACTCAACCAGCTAATAAACCAAAGAATCAAATATCAAGAATAAAAATAATTAAATGTAAGAATTTGGCAGCCTAATGAGATTCAATGAACCATTAGGTGATGATCATGTCATACGGAGAAAACAATTACTTGATTGTAGATTTTCATTTGGTGTGAAAGAGTGACAAAGTTGAGCTTTGTGATATCTTGGAGTGTAGTCCTACACTATTGTTGTGGGGGATGGATGATATCTATGGGATCATCAAGGAAACTATATGATATTCTTGTACCATGAGTACCATTGAGCTCAATCACTTCATTCAAGAGTTCAACTCACGATGCAATTTTTAATATATGCGTAACTCTTTGTTGTTTAGTTCCTTTATGGATATTTTTAGCATCAAAAAGGCTCTTCTAACATTCCAAGGTTCCAATTATGAAAAATTATCATAAGTTTTGGCATGAACTTCATGAGAAGGTTGAGTTTTAGGGACAATATTGGTCTCCAAACTATATCTTTACTACTTTTGATATAATGTTTGATGATGCAAGTTCACCTTCTCTACTAGTCATAGATGATAAATTTAGACTTGTTCAAAGTATGAAGAGTTTATAAGAGTTCCAACCTTCAATCCTATTTTGGAATTCTTTGCCCTATTAATAAAAACTACTAGGGATAAAACTGATAAGCTAAGAGGATTGCACAAGTTCTAACAAAAGACTAGGGAGAGTCTTTGAGAGGCATAAATTTGGATGTAACAATTGATTAGAATTTTCCATGGGGTAAGAAATGCACAAGTTTTTTTTTTATATTTATATGATATACTAGACAAGGAGGTGGAACATAGAGTATGATATGCTATCTTACTACATGAAACATCATCTATACTGGCCATTATGTTTGGTCATGTTGAGTATACTCAATTCAACATGCAGATTGTGAGTGTGGTGATGGTTGGTTTAACAATGAGTCAACATCTTGGTCAACCCCTTCACGTAACTAGTCTACAACATAAACCTTGAGTGGTTATAGTATACATGTGGGATAATCTTGACCATCAAGATTAAATGATAAAGATTTCATACCAAGACTATTGCCATCATTTTCATATCAATGATCAATTATTGCGATAGTATGTTTGACATGTGGTGGTTGACATCATAAATAGGATTACCTTTAAGTTCAAAAAATGAATCTTGTTGGATCAAAATCATATGAAATCTATGTTTTGGTATCCATCTAGAATTGCAATCAACAAAATTGTTATGACGATTCTTGAAAGTGAACAAGGAGTTCAACGTAATAAGGATGGTGGTAAAGATCAACCTCATATCAATCGATAGTCCATGAGACTACTCATGAGATAAACATGATATCTCAATTAGAATAATTGGAATAGAAGATAGCTAGTATGGCTATGTCTCAACAATGATTAAATTCTAAAGCTTGTGTATCTACTTCCTACAATGAAGATGTTGTAGAATTAATGTATGTAACGATACAATGATATGCAATTGTCATGACTTGTATTGCAATATAGATTATTGAGTCAAGAGAATCATCATTGGATTTGGATCAATAAAGAGTAGAGGCTAGCCAACAAGTCAGATTTTCTTTATCTTTGTGTGTTTGAATCACTAAATATTTCATTCATGGCTCATATACGGCCTACAAGAAAGATAACCTGTGGAAACTAGTGTTCATATTCCCAGCGTTGGAGCACGTAGGATCCAAATATCAACATCTTTTAAAGTAACATTTAACCCAATGTTGTGTGGAAATAAAGATTCTTGTTCATTGTGCTATTTTATCAATAAAGGATTTATTGTAGTTAAGAGTAATAGCATCCCATATATTATGATTGGCAACCACACCTTGCAAAAGCAAAATGAATATGATGGTTATTTCATGTACTAACAACACTAGTTTGTTGCTCATGGGCCATGATTGTTATTTGTGGATATTAGCAAATTGTTACAGCTAAATTGATAGAATTAACATCAAGGCTTACATAAAAACGTTACAAAGTATCATCAAGTACGTTGATGTTGGATGACAAGAGTGATAATTTTTGTTTGGTCAAACCTTCAAGAAAGGTTTATTAACAACAACAGTGTTGTTGGATTCTTATGTACAACTCTTTATATAAGATTAAGGAACACTTTTTGATCTTGATTTTCAAAAGATCAATGTGGAAAGATGTTCATTTAAGATTAAACATCTTTTGGAATTTATAGTGATGCACCACCACCAAACATCATTCAAATTGAATTGACTGCGCAAGTTATTCTATATTGGATGAGATACTATGCTATTGAGCTACAACATTTGACTAATCAACTTATACATCAAGCTTGGAATCAATCTTTTGCTCTAGAGATGGAGGAAACAATGAAGTTATTTCCACTTATGTTATGTTTTTACCTTTGGATACAACACCTTTTTTTTAGCAGTATCTTGAGGAGACATATGTGTGATCAATCTGTTTGGAGGGATGAATATATTTACCTATTATATTTCAATCTAGCACACCATTACATTTATATTTTTATGTGGAGCAAGATGAGATTGTGACATGTGTTTCATTACGCCATGTGAAATAGTTAGTATGTTTATACCCTGATCTTCTACTATTTTTTACGGTTCAAGGATATCAACACCAATTGGATGCAAAAACATGCATGAAGTATGGAGAAAATTCAACATAGACAATTGAATGAGAACTCTCCGGCTCCGATAACTATTAAAAATGAATCACATAAACTATATGATCAAAAGATTGTAGAGAAATCATCTAAATTGTATTGAATTATAGCATTTCAAATGCATCTCCATTAGTTTTATGGACTTCTAAAGTAAGTATCCACCCACACTTACAAATAAAATTTCCGGATAATAGATTGACATCCAAAAATTATAATTGACAACACCAACATCACCCTATGAGATCTGTAAATTTCACTCATCTAGAGTTATTAAATTGAAATTTTCTAAGTCTATTAAAATAAGTTTGTTGACTAAGGAGCTTATCTAATGGAAATGGAGCGGATGAGCGATATGGATAGAGGACATCATGATCCTCCACATATATCGATGTCTAATCCATTTGTGATCAATATTCGGTGTCTTCATTCCAATCACTTTTGGGCATGATTAGTATATCACTTTGGAGATAATTTTATACAATAAATGATGAACTTTTTAAACTTGATTATTCTTTCAATTGTTCCGTACAACGTAATTTTGGACCTAACAATATATATTTTGATTTAATCTCAGCGTTATGGATTTGAACTTACTAGTAGTGGTGGTTTTTAACATGGCTGTTCTAATTCATCACTATTGTTTACCAAAAATAAGCCATATGTACTTGATTGTTGAAAATTTTGACAAGGAATATTATTCTTATAAAGTCTCTGATTCTATTTGTTGTTCCATTGTTACGACTTATATAGTAACATTGCTAGTTAGATAGATGCGCATAAAAAAGTAGATACAATAGTTAGAGCCAACTGTGCAGTTAGCACCATTCATACTAGAATTACGGTTAGAACTCACAACATGTTAGGAGACCTAGGGCTCAAGGAGTAGAGTTCAAATTAGGGCTTCTTGGGGTGCAATTTTTGAAGTTGAACCTTTGAGACTGTGGCTATGATGAAGAGTAGCTAATGCAGAAACCTAGTATTTTTGAAGCACAAAGTGGGTTTGGCTTGGTTGTAATCACTTTTTATACTATGGTTATGAACGGAGTGTTCATGTGGACGTTTTGAGAATAAAAAAGATTACTTCAAAAACTTAAATTGGACTTTATGGTGAGAACTGTGAGGCTTTAGAACATAGAAGTTATTTTGGCTAGTTATGATCGATGGTAGCTTCGATTTGTTTATTATAAAGTGTGCAAGATGTTGATGGAGTGAAGGCCATGGTGACGATCTAGAAGTGATGATTCAAAGTTTGATGCGATCAATTTTGAATTTCTGTATTTTTTGTTTTAGTGTGTAAATCCGAATCGAGAATTTTTGAGGATGCGAGCACTGTTAAAAATTGAAAAAATGGATCGATGCTTATAGTTATCTTGGGGCTGAAAATCAAGATTGGCTAAAATAGATTTCAGATTTAAGTGCTCAAAGTCTAAGATTTGATGTTTCAAAGTTATAGGTCAAAAATATGAGCGGCATGCTATCAGATTATCATATAGTGTACGTTTGATCTAAAATTTGATGGGGATGATAGAAGATATAAAGTATCTTGCGTTTGAATAGAAATATTTGTCATAGAGCTGATAATGTCATAATTGTGAAATTATGAAGTTTTACGGGTCTCAAATTGGAGTTGAAGATTTTCAAAGTCTTGAAGAAGTTTCAAATGTTGTATGTTTGCGAGAGTATCACATTTGATGAAGAATTGAAAATGTTGGATAACATGATTGATGTATTTTGTTTGGTCGAACCTTCAGGAAAGATTTATCGATCTCAACGGATGTTGTTAAATTCTAGTGCACAACCCCTTATGTTGGGTAAGGATGCATTGCTTGCTCTTGGTTTGCGAAAGACTGATGTGGAGAGATGTTCATTTCAGATTCAGACATCTCCTGGAGGTTCTAATGATGCCCCAACACCATACATCACATGGATGGAGTTGACTGTGCAAATGCAACCAGAACATGCCACAGATAGCTCTACAACATGATCACTTGTTGTAATTACAATTGCAAAGTCATATGATGTATTGGTGGATGCGGCAATGTTATATTTGATGGGGTTTAGCATTGATTATTGCAAAGAGACATCCTCTTATCGGCTAGGTTGGCAATTTGATGATGGTCGAGTGAGTCGATTACTTGTACAATTCATTACCGGTTCTTATACTTTACCAAGTGGAGGTTTGGCATATGTTGCACCTTCAATACTTGTGTTACTTGGCCATGTGATTTGTTAGGTCTTACGTCCCCAACAATAAAATATCTGACAGCAAGGCCTGTTGATATCCTTAATCGTGTAGGAGCATACTTCTTAGGATAAGTACGATTTTTTTTTGGTTTTTGTGAATAAAGAGTTATATTTGGTGGAGAGTATTTTGGATATGAATAGACACTCCCAGATAGTGGTCTATGCTGACAAATCACCCATGGTGGTGGTGAATCTTGTGGGTCAGCCAAGACATGCATTAACCACGTTGTTGAGTTATCTAGCTTCCCATGCCTACAAAGGGGGAGGACCTAGACTTGTATGGGATTCTTGCTTGCAGCGGTTGGTGGAACCCATCGCTGAAGAGAGAGAACGAGCCATGGGATTTTGTATGGATACTACATCAATACCTACATTGTCGAAGGCATCACAACGTCAATTGTTGGATCAAGCTATGGACATGAACTATTTGACATGGATTGTGAGACTCAAATTGGTTGAGCAAAGATGCATGTGGTACACATGTGTGATTGCAAGACCATTGGTAAGCTCTTTGCCTATCAAAACGGTGGAGGCAAAAGCTAGGGATGAGAAGTGACCAAGATCTCATCATTGGTTTTATGGGGATGTAAGAGAAGGAGAGGTAGAGTATTCTTCAAGAATGGTTGGAATTTTTTTGCGTGGAGCAAGCAATGGTTAGACCTTTATTATACAACACAAGAGGTTACAGCTAGAGCAGATGGAGTTGTTCACACTGAGATAGTGGAGCATGGTATGAGAGAGCAATAAAAACTTTTTGCTCAAGAGGTTATCGTTTAGTAACCAGATACTACATCTTCTATCTCTAGTGTCGATGAAGAGGAGATTTGGGATATTGAGATTGGTTTCAAAGTGAGAGGAGGAGAAAGATGTAGGGGTGGAGGTGTCCGAAAAGTTTTAGAAACTGTTTTGCCTTTAGTATGAAGGATTTAGGCTGTTTGAAGTGATCTGGTATACGTATGGACTTGACAACTGATGCAATAGTCGTCCGTCGTCCCTATCAATACAACAATATGGATAGAAATATGATCCAAAGAAGGTGTCATGATCTTCTTGAGGATGGATTAGTGGAGATATCATATGTAGAATATGACTCTGTTGTGGTGATGCCAGTCAAGAAGGATATACATGGCAATTATACACATAGACGTATGTGTGATGACTTGTAATAGCATGGTAGGTACTATTCAGTCCGAATTCGTATAGATTGATTCGTTCCCAAGGGAATGAGGGATCAAACCACACTAGCGAAGAAGGGAAATAAGCATTTAGACATCTTTCTAACTCTAGACTGCAAAGTCCGAAGAGCATTCACAAAGAAGGTAATCGATTCAATCTCAATCCCTTCACAAACCCATCACATCACCAATTCCACAGACACAACAAATAGAGTTCAGCAATTTGCTTTACTTCGGGATGGGGATCTCTCTCATTACAAGTTTGCGTCTCGGCGAAAACACCCTCTAGAGTACTTATGATGCTTGCTGCATGCTGCTCGTGGGACGAATATCCGGGTAACTTCACAGATACACGCTTCAGTCGTCACAATGTCAGCCTGCAGACACCAGCTCTTTGAGTTCTCATTCTACCCTGACTACAATTTGCAATCCAATAGCTTGGACACTTGCAAAGATGAAGAGATCCATCACTTTATTTCCTACGACTATTTATAATGAATGTTCTAACTGCTACTCCTAACTATCGAGCTAACCGTCTCCTACACGGATCGCTCTCTCCTAAGTCTTCTACTCTGATCTAAGCTGCTCGATCGCACCTCCGTTGCTTGCGTGAATGCGTTGATTTCTAATTGCATTTCTTGTACATCTGCCGCGATCTCCTGTCGATGAAGAGCCATGGCTTCCTGGAAATCTCGACCCAATGCCTTGTACATCTCCTTTCTTCTGTCCTTCGAGTCGCCGGGATTCTCCATTGTTGCCACCAATTGCTCTAACCGTTGCACTTCAACTCGATCACACCGTGTGAACAGATGCTGTGCACATCTGTTAGCGAGGGTCTCCAACTTTGCCGGTGCCTCCACATCCACCTGAATCAGTCTTCGCTTCGGGTCTAGCACCGTCTCCTGAAGATGTGCATTCTCCTTCTCCACAAAATGGATCTCCGCACCCCGAATATGACAGATCTCTTCGTAGGCTTTCTTCGCCTCTTGAACCTTCTTCTCCATCTCAGATTTCTCTTTGGACAACTTGTCCACATTCTCGGTTAACTCTCTCACTGTGATAGATTGATCTTCCTTCCCCAATGCCAGACGGTTCATCATCTGAATCAATTCCATATACCCGTCTGCTTGAGGGTCCCATCCTGGCATATACATCGGTCCCATCTCGTTCAACTCCAGTAATACCGGGACCACCACAGCTTCCAACTTCTGCGACAGCTGTAACACCGATGCCATAGGTTCCGCAATCTCCTTTGAGGCTTTCGGCCCTGACTTCACTGCCATCATCTTCGGACGAGAGGACTTTGCCGGTCCTACTTCTTCCATCTTCTTCTTTTCTACATCTCTTCGAACTGCTAGAGTAGCTGGTGGACTATCTTCCACTACTCTCTTCCTCTTCCTTGAAGTGCCAATCACTTCAGTGCGAGTCCGAATCGGGCTTGCTCAAGACCTTTGCCGGGTCTCACTTCTCCCGTTCTCTTCGGCTCAGGTGGTGCAGTCCTTCCTAGACTCCTCGTCAACCCACTGCTAGCACTGTCGATGTCCGCATCCAAGTCTGACTCTCCAACCGATACAGCTGCCTCTCCCTAGGCGTCAGCCACTCCAACTTTGCATATAGGTGTACTAAGAAAGACGAAAGATAGACTACACTCTTATCGTCTTCTCTCAGCTTCATTGCCATGGCCTGCACATTCCTCGCAAAGATCTCTCCCCAATTCACTCGGATAGTTCCTCCGATGAACCCTTCCACGATCCTCACCTTGTGCATGCTTACGTAGGTTGTTCGCTGCGGTGAAAAAAGCTAATTTAAGGTGAGGGCCACCTTTCTCCTGAATACATCCTTAATCAAATCGAGCTTATAGCCATTCGTCCTCTTTCTCTCCCTAGGGTTGAACCACTTCCGCTCGTTGAAGGTGAATGCAGTGTGCATTGCCGATCCCTCCCAATCGACGCCGCCTTTGTCCTCTTCGTGGTTGCGTCCTAAAACCTTCGTCCATAACTTTGCATCCCACTTCTCCGGCTGCGCTCTGCTTCCAATTGGTGTCAGCGGCTTCCCTCTCCGGACTTCATCGCATAGCTCCGGGCACACGTAGTCCCATCGTAGTCTCTTCGTAGGCCTTCTTCGCCTCTTGAACCTTCTTCTCCATCTCAGCTTTCTCTTTGGACAACTTGTCCACATTCTCTTTCAACTCCTTCACTGTGATGGATTGATCTTCCTTTCCCAATGCCAGACGGTTCATCATCTAAATCAACTCCATATACCCGTCTGCTTGAGGATCCCACCCTGGCATATACATCGGTCCCATTTCGTTCAACTCCAACAATACCGGGACCACCACAGCTTCCAACTTCTGAGATATTTGGAGCGCCGAAGCCATAGGTTCTGCAATCTCCTTTGAGGCTTTCGGCCCCGGCTTCACCGCCATCATCTTCGGACGAGAGGACTTGGCCGGTCCTACTTCTTCCATCTTCTTCTTTCCTACATCTCTTCGAACTGCTAGAGTGGCGGATGGACTGTCTTCCACTACTCTCTTCCTCTTCCTCGAAGTCCCAATCACCTCAAGGTCCGAGTCCGAATCAGGCTTGCTCTGCACCGCCGGTCTCACTTCTCCCGTTCTCTTCGGCTCGGGTGGCGCACTCGTTCCTAGACTCCTCGTCGACCCACTGCTAGCGCTGTCGATGTCAGCATCCAAGTCCAACAACCCACTCTCCAACTGATACAGTTGCCTCTCCCTAGGCGTCAGCCACTCCAACTTTTGCGTATTGGGTGTACTAAGAAAGACGAGAGATAGACTACACTCTTATCGTCTTCCCTTAGTTTCGTCGCCATGGCCTGCACATTCCTCGCAAAGATCTCTCCCCAGTTCACTCGGATAGTTCCTCCGATGAACCCTTCCACGATCCTCACCTTATGCATACTCACGTAGGTTGTTCGATGCGGTGAGAAAAGCTGATACAAGGTGAGTGCCACCTTTCTTCTGTTGACATCTTTGATCAAATCGAGCTTGTAGCCATTTGTCCCCTTCCTCTCCCTAGGGTTGAACCACTTCCGCTCATCGAAGGTGAATGCCGTATCCATTGCCGATCCCTCCCAATCGACTCCACCTTTGTCCTCTTCGTGGTTGCGTCCTAAAGCCTTCGCCCATAACTTTGCATCCCACTTCTCCAGCTGCGCTCTACTTCCCACTGATGTCAGCGGCTTCCCTCTCCGGACTTCATCGCACAGCTCCGGGCACACGTAGTCCCATCGCCATGACAGAAACGCTCCACCGAGGTTCTTCAACCTCAGCAACTCCGCTGGAGTCCAATCCGCCATTAGAATGAACGGTCGAATTCTCCCCATCGTCGCACTTCTTCATGCTGGAACTCCTCTAGTTCGACGCTTCGACATTGCAGCTAGCTTCCCTTGCTCCGGCCGCTCGACAAGTTCTTGGCATCAACTTTCTCTCGATAATTCCTCAATCCGCCGCCCAAACGCGCGCTTAAATTCTCTCGCAATTCACTCGTGTGAACTCCGTAATGGTATTCCTAGCTAACAAACATATATTTTCGGACGAATACCTTCAAGAGAACCCGAATATAACTCTTTATTCACAAAAACCAAAAAAAAATCCTACTTATCCTAAGAACTACGCTCCTACATTAGCTGATTTGGTGTACTAGCGGAAGTGTTGACTGATTGCCAAGTGATTGGAGAGACTAACGATGATGATAAACACTCCTTGCGACTTGAAAGAGAAGCAAAAGAAGATGTACAAGACCATGGGCCATGAATGCTAGGAAGCGATGCGCGTCCATTCAAGGGAGATAGTAGAAGACAACCGTGAATTGCAGATAAGCCTTGATGTTTTTTCCTGAAGAGAAGAATTATCATCGAAGGATGTAGCAATTCCCCGGGCGTGATCCGTGTAGTAGCAATTCAGATAGGACGTTAGAATTATGTATAAATAGTACCAAAGTAGTTAGGAAGAATATCTTGAATTTGCAAGAGTGAGGTAGGAATTGTTCCTAAATAGCTAGGGTAGAACGGAAACTCTCAAAGCAGAGAAGAGATCGTGGTGGCCTACTTGATTGGAGTTCGAATTCTTGCAAAGTTATCTTAGAATTCGATCCATGAGTTTGATCATCGAGGATTTTTCCAGAAGAAATTCTGCGAGCTTGCGTCTGGACACATGTAATCCCATCTCCAGGACAAAAAAACACTTCCCAATTCTCTTAGCCTCAATAACTCTGTTGGTGTCCAATCCGCCATCGGAATGAGAGGACGAATTCTCCCCATCGCTGGTTTATGCATCATAGGTACTCTCATCCTTCGTTGCCTTGACATAAAACACTTCCTCGATTCCTTGTTTGCACTAAGTTTGCATATTCTTGGCACACTCATATACCAACTCTCAATCTTCCACAGAAAACCGTCCGCCGCCTTAACAATCCTAATGCCTATGGGATGCGAATCTCCGTGTGACTTCCTTCCTATCCTACACGTACACTCTTAAAACAACATATTCGTAAGAATACACTTCGCATTCCTCCGAATATAACACTTTATTTATAAAATATAAAAAAAATCCTACCAACACGTCTAACTACGCCCCTACACGTAGGTGTAGGGGCGTAGTTAGACGTGTTCATGCTTCAAGTGAATCAAAGGACAAGGAAGAATCGTCTATTGATGTGTTTCCTAATCAGTGCACATTTGAAAAGGGAAAAAGCTTTTTGAGTTGAAGAGTAGATATTCTTGCACATGAGAAGAAGGGAGCAAGATTTGCAAAGGAGCCACATCAAGGGAGGATAAACCAAGTTGGAGCACTCGATGCCGTGGTGTGAATCAACTAAGAGGACCGATGTAGGATCTTAGTTAGGAATTTGAAGAATGTTTTATGATTTTTTGGAATATAAAGAGTGATATTCGGAGGAAATAAGGAATGCCGAATACAAATAGGCATTTTAGTTTGAATGTGAATGCTATGAGTGAGTTGATAAGCCATAGAGGGCAGGAGAAGTTTTGATGTTTAGAATAATAGAAGTTGATAACCGTATCGACAAGCACTTATGTGTAGAGGACCCCGTTAGAGATATATTTTGATTATTACGGATTATGCTACGAAGATGGTAGAAGTTGTTGCTACTAGAAAAGATGATGTAAAGTTAGTCCTTGAGTTTTTCTTCAACAAAGTTATTTGTAGATATGGCTATTCGTTGGAGCTTGTAAGCAATATGGGCACTCATTTCTTAAATCACTTGATTGAAGAACTTACCACCTACTTGTTAATATCCCAAGCTCATCGAGTTGATATAGGTCGATCTTTGCCTGATGACTACAGGCCGTAGATCTAGGGTTGTTACGTACTGATGGTACAGATCTGTTTTGGGCTAACCCAAGATTAGGGTTTCCCTGTTCTCACCCTATATATACAGGGGGGCGAAGCCTCCCACATCTCATTCCTGTACACTCTCTCTATTGTCTATTGGTGTGCTCTCCTCTTCTTGGAGTGATTCCTGAAGAGTCGTTTTCTCAACATGGTATCAGAGCTTGGTGGGAGCATTAGTTTTGTAGATTAGACATAGTAGAGTGCTGGAGATCAGTGAGGAGGTTGTCCCGCTGAAGCGAGTAGATTGATGGGGAACCATTTCGTGTTTTCTCAGAATCTTCAATCGCGTTTTTGGAGGTCAAGATGATCGTTTTTGATCAATTTCTGATCGCCCAACTCCCTACGGAGTTGTCTTGCTCAGAATAGTCGAATTTAGTAGGCATGAAGTTTTCGTGCGATTTGGAGCTGTTGGTGGTATTTATCGCCTTTTCAAAAATATTTGAGGTTTGTTTGGAGGCCTAAACGAGTTTTTTTGGAGATTTGAGTGTTTCTACCGTGTTGGGATCGTGATTTCCGCTCATGACCACAACCATGGCAGAATCCGTGAGCATGATCACTGGAGAGAAACTCGACAAGAACAATTTCCAAACGTGGAAATTTCGAATGAAGACCTTTCTTCAAGGTCAGGGACTATGGGAACTTATGACCGGGAGGAGAAAGCACCAATAGTGGTTGCTGGTGATCTTCGCAGTGAGCAGACATTGCGTGAGTGGAGAAAGCGGTCGTATCAAGCTATCCACTACATTGCGCTCACGATTGCAGGCTCGATGATTGGTCACATTCAAGACTGTGACACACCCAAGGAAGCTTGGGATGCGTTGTCACACACGTTGTTCCATTCGGGAACAGAAGCTCGAAAAGCTGCGATTCTTTGCAAAGCAATTCAATCTGATCAAGAAAGGCTCGATGTGTGCTAGTGACTACGTCAATCACATCAAGCAACTGGCAGATCAGTTAGCATCTGTCAATGTTCAACTTGATCCGACTGTGATTATCGGTGCGACATTGCAGGGACTGCCTACCGAGTACAAGCAGTTCATTACGTCCATTTCGACAAGAGAACCTCTTCCGAAGTTCGACGAACTGGTCCCAATGATGTTGGGAGAAGAAGTGCAGGAAGGCACTTCTGGTGCTTCGTCCAGCCTGCAAGAAGGTGTGTTTTTTGCAGGTTCTAGAGGTCGAGGTAGAGGTCGTGGCAGAGGAGCCGGATATGGTGGTGGTAGAGGTCGTATGCAGAACAAGGCCCTCAACCAGTTAGGTGCGCCACCGGCTGCCAGAAGGCAGGTTAACACCTGCAACTACTGTCACAAGAATGGCCACTATGCCAAAGATTGTTACAAGCGTCAAAAAACGATCTCGGGGCCGAGACCAACAGGGGCCATGTAGGCCGAAGAACGACTACTCGTTGTGACACACCGGAGTTATCTTCGCCTCGAAACGATCTGATTGGGTGATCGATTCGGAGCTACCACCACATGATGCCGCATCAAGAATGGTTTGCGTCGCTTCGACTTTGTGGAACTCCTCGGTTCATGGAGACCGGAGATGATACCAAGCACGAGATTAAGCATAAGGGTAAAATTCCGCTTGATATTCCGGGATCTAAGTTTTTACGGAATTGGAAAGCGTTTTACATGTTCCTACTCGATTTCGAAATACATTATCAAGAGGCGGATGGTAGAACAAAATTTCCAAAGTGCGTTTCAACAAAGATGGATGCTTTGTTGAAGACTCCACAGGTAATGTCGTAGCTCGAGGTAGCAGGAGTGGTAGACTGTTCAAGCTAGATGCTACGGTTAATGTCGATAAGCTTGACCAACTCTTGTCATTACAGAAAGTGGCTTTGTAGTATCTGACATAGATATTTGGCACAAGAAAATTGGGCACATGAACTTTCAGAGACTGAAGACTCTTCCGAGTTCAGATCTAGTCACGAGGTTTGCCCAACTTCACTACGCTTTCCCCTTTGCGCAAAGGTGTGTCCAAACTTGTCGGGTTCGGCAAGCAAGCTAGACAACCCTTCAACGGATCAAGTAGGAGAGCGACCAAGCTTCTCATTTGGTGCACAGATGTATGGACTTCTTCTCAACCAAGTTTATCTGGTTTTGAGTACTTCGTGTCCTTCATTGATGATTTCTCTCGCTACACACGGGTTTACTTTCTCAAGAACAAGAGTTCTTCAGATGTGTTGTCGGCTTTCCGGACTTTCCACACCTTGGTGGAGAAACGATGCGGACAATCTATCCTTTGTCTACGTTCGATGGAGGAGGCGAGTTTCTATCGGAGAATTCACGCTTACCTACATAAGCATGGCATACGGCGCCTTAAGACTTGCAGTTATACTCCACAACGGAGAATGGCGTTATGGAGAGGAAGAATCGTCACATAGCGTAAGGCGCCGTGCTATGTTGAGCGAGATGAACACGCCTATACCATTTACAGGTTAAGGTTTCCGTTGCGGTGTATTTGATGAATCGGACTCCTACAGCAGCAGTCCACAACAAGACCCCGATGGAGGTACTTACAGGCCACAAGCCTGACTACTCATTTCTGAAAGTTTTCGGTTGCATCTGTTATGTACACATTCCGGATGAGAAGCGCAAGAAGCTAGATACGAAAGCTGAGAAGTGTATTTTCCTTGGATATGCCTTAGATACGAAAGGATATCGATGCTATAATCCTTCCTCTAGGCAATTCTATATCAGTAGAGATGTTGTATTTGAAGAGTTGCAATCTTGGTATGCACCTACGATTGTTCCGGTCATACCCACTTTTCCTGCTGAAACTACGCCAAGGAGTCCGTCCACTATACCTTCACAGAGTGGAGTTTCTGGAGTCACACAGTCTAGAGCTGAGTCTACTGTACCTGGAGTTATTACGGATGAAGTTCACCGAGCACCATCCAGACTGACTCCTAGTCTTGAGGATCATCTTATTTTGCAACATATGATGTCCTCACCACGGATTACCGATATTCATCCGTTAGATGAAGCGTCCCAGAACGACGTATTTCTTTGGAACCTCAGATCCGAAGCAAGGGGAGACAAACGGTACATCGATACGCCCTACGAAAATCTCGAGAGAGTTCGGCATCTGTTCAGCGATTTATGCATGAAAGTTTCCTTGCGATCATCATGCATACATGACTCACGTTCTTCCGAGCCGTAACCGAAATGCGCTTGAGGAGGCAATGCACAAAAATGAGTGGATTGAAGCCATGGAGACAGAACTTGCTTGCGCCGTCACCAACAAACATGGGAATTGGTGGACTTACCTCAAGGTAAGAAAGCGATTGGTTGCTAATGGGCCTTCAAGGTCAAGCACAACTCGGATGGCACTGTATCTCGATACAAGGCCAGATTGGTAGCCAAGGGCTACGCACAACAAACATGGAGTGGACTACGAAGAGGCGTTTAGTGCGGTTGCCAAGATGGCAACCATTAAATGCGGTGGTTGCTATTCTTTGTCAACAAGGGATGGCGGCGCATCAAATGGACTTCAAGAACGCCTTTCTCAATGGAGATCTCGGCGAGGAAGTCTACATGCAACAACCACCTAGTTACGAAGATCCAAAGTTTCTTTCCCGAGTTTGTAAGTTAAGGAAATCCCTCTATGGGTTGAAACAGGCTCCGAGAGCATGGTATGAGAAGATCAATTCCTTTCTCATGTCTCTTGGATTTGTAGTCTGTCATTCCGACTCATCGCTATATTGCATGAGATCAGGAGTTCATGTAGTGATGATTTCCATCTACGTAGATGATCTTATTATCACTGGGAACCATGAGGAGATGATTTCCCGCATCAAGAGTATCTTATGTTCGAATTTGAGATACAAGACTTAGGGGTATCTTAAATTCTTTCTTGGTGTGGAGTTTATCACGAGAGGGAAAGGATATGTGGCTAATACAATGCCAATATGCTTTAGATAAAGCTTAAGGAGTTCAAGATGTCGATTGTAAACCAATAGACACTCCTCTACAACAAGGTCTAAAGCTAGAGTTAGGCGATGGAGAGTTACTTGCGGATCCCCCGCAATGCATGCATTGATGGTTGGGAGTTTGATTTATCGACTATCACTAGACCGGATTTGAGCTATCTTTGTTGGTCTAGTCGGTCGGTTCTGCATGCTCCACGGGTACCGCATATGATGGCGGTTAAGCGGATTCTACGCTATGTGAAGTCCACACTTCATTTTGGACTTCGATCTGATTTGGAGGTGGTGAACGCATGGCTACACCGATCTTGATTGGGCGGGGAGACATTTACGGCGGGGAGATCCACGTCCGGATATGCGTTTGGACTTGGGAGTGCGGTGTGAGTTGGGCTTCTAAGAAAGCAACCGACCGTGGCACTATCTTCCACGGAGGCGAGTATCGTGGTGCTATGAATGCCACGTGTGAAGCGGTTTGGCTTCGTTCCTTGCTTTTCGATATTGGAGTAGATTATCCTAGTCCCTACGGTTATCCTAGGCGATAACATTAGCGGCATGATGTTAGCCAACAATCACATTTTTCATGCTAGGACAAAGCACATTGAGGTGCACTATCACTTTGTTAGGGAGAAGGTCCTTTCAGGTGTAGTAGATCTTAGATATATACATACGAGGAGATCGGGTTGCGAATATCTTCACCAAAGCTTTACCTAGAGAGTCGTTTGCTACATTTCGACATTGTCTAGGAGTTCGGGATGTCAGATTGAGCTTGAAGGGGAGTGTTAATATCCCAAGCTCATCGAGTTGATATAGGTCGATCTTTTCTTTCGATGACTACGGGCCGTAGATCTAGGGTTGTTATGTACTGATGGTACAGATCTGTTTTGGGCTAACCCAAGATTAGGGTTTCCCTGTTCTCACCCTATATATAGAGGGGAAGGCGAAGCCTTCCCTATCTCATTCCTGTACACTCTCTCTCTTGTCCCTTTGGTGTGCTCTCCTCTTCTTGGAGTGATTCCTGAAGAGTCGTTTTCTCAACACTACTTTCAGATTAAGCATCGGAAGACTACTCCTTATAATCCAAAGGCGAATGATTTTACATAGAAATCTAATGGGTAATTATGCAAAATTCTCAATAAAGTGACTTTTAATCACATTTATGATTGGCATAAGAAGGTTTCAGCAGCGTTGTGGGCCTTCCGCACATCAATGAAGATTACCAAGAGATAGACATTCTATTTGACATATAGGATGCACCCTATCACACCAATTGAGTTCAAAGTTCCTACTTATTGTGTTTTGGTGGCAGATAGGTTGTGGGTAGAGGAAAGTGAACTTCATAGGTTGCTAGAGTTAGCTCGGTTGGAAAAGTCACAAGATGAAGCGGAGGAATTGACCAAGGTCATTCAAAACAGAAAGAAGGAGAAATATGACAGTTGATTGTTACCTCACAAGATTATGACGGGAGATAAAGTGTTGTTGTATGACAGTCGTCACATGAAGTTTCATGGAAAGCTACACTTACGATGGATGGGACCATATGTGGTGAAAGAAGTTTTTGAGAATGGCTCATTGCAACTACTGGATTTGGATGGTGCTCTATTCGCTACACAAGTGAATGGCTAGAGAGTGAAGAAGTATTATGAATGAAGATGTTAGCGGGGACTGCTCACAACTAAGGGCAGACGTATATAAGATCTTAGTTAGTAATTTTAACTCTGCTTTTTTGTTTTTCAGAATAAAAAAGAGTGGTTTTTTGAGGAAATAAGATGCCAAATATAAATAGGCATTTTAGTATGAATATGAATGCTATGAATGAGTTGAGTAGACTAAAGACGGCGGGAGCTGTTTTGATGTTTAGGGTAATAGAAGTTGATAATCATATCAACAAATAGTTGTGCACCAAACTCTCGAGATTTTCATGATGAAGAAACGTACGGCAATTTGATCGGGAGCAAGAAGGCTATTTGATTACCTCCAATGGAGAAGATGTCATCAGGGGTAATCATACCTTTCGTGCCGAAGCCAAATTGGACACTAGATGAACTATTGAGATAAAAGACTCTTGGAGGTGTATTCTTGTAGAACCATAGTTAGGAATTTTAAGCTTTTTTTTTTTTGTTTTTCGGAATAAAATGCATGATATTCGGCGGAATTGAGTATTGACAAATACAAAGATGACTCTTAAGGTGAATATGCATGTTGAGAAGAGTATGTGTAGATTGAATCCGGCAGGAGCAATTCTGTTTCGGTTAGGCTAAAGTTGTAACTGTATCTAACGGATGCGCAACTCTACGTTGTTCAGTCCGTTTATGGCTTCGAAGGGATTATTCAAGCATTTGGAGGGTCCGCCGATGGATGATTATCATGAGTTCCGGGGTGAACACCTTGAGGAGATAGAGTTATGGAGACAATATTGGTCTCCAAAGTACATCTATATTACTTCGGGTACAGTGTTTCGAGATGCGAGTTCATCCTCTGTACTTGGCACTGATGATACGGTTGGAGCTAGTAGAGTTGGGAAGAGTTCAGAGGTCCCAACCTTTAACCCTATTTTGGAGTTCTTTGCACGGTTGAGGAGAGACTACCAAGGGTTGAGAACTGACAAGCTACAAGGCTTGCAGTAGTTTCAATGGAAGACTGGGGAGAGTTTTCGAGAGTCGTATATCCGAATGCGTCGGTTGATTAGTGTTATCCATGGGGTGACAGAGGCACAAGTTGTCCAATATTGGATAGGGAGTTGAGACGTAGAGTGAGAGATGCTACCTTACTACAGGAGACATCACCTATGTTGGCGATTGCGTTTTGTCTTGCTGAGCGTATTGAGCTCAACATGCAAGAAGAGAGGGGTGGATTCTTTGGGTTGACAAGGATTCACCATCTTCATCAACTTCTTCAAGTTACCAGTCTACAACACAAACCTGGAGTGGTTATGATAGACATGTGAGACAGTCTGGACCATCTCGACAGAGTGGTGAAGCTGCAACATCCAGACCATTACCATCGTTTCAGGTCAACAATCAGTTGTTGGAATGGTGTGTTGGACATGTGGTGGACCTCATCACAAGAAGGATTGCCTTCAAGGTCGAAGGATGGATCCTATTGGATCAAAATCATGTGAGCATTGTCACAAACATGGTCACATGATGGATTGATGTTTTGATCTCCATCCAGAATTACAATCAACAAGAGTTGCCATGGCAGTACCTGGAAGAGGACGAGGAGTTCAAGGTGGTAGGGATGGTGGTAGAGGACCAGCCCCTACTTAAGTGTTAGCCCATGAGGCTAGTCATGAGGTGAACATGGCATCTCGACTAGAGCAATTGGAGCAGAAGATAGAAAGTATGGCTATAGCCCAACAAAGATCAGATTCTTGAGATGATGCCTCTACATCAGATAATGGAGATGTTGTGGAGTACATGTGCGCAGTTGCTATGACTCATAGTGCAACACATACTACTAAGTCAAGAGGAGCGTCAGTGGAATTGGATCCACAAAGAGGAGAGGCTAGCCGACAGGTTAGACTTCCTCAGTCTTTCACATTGTCTGAGGCATTGAACACCTCATCCATGGCTCCTAGACAACCTATTGGAGAGATTGTTAATATCCCAAGCTCATCGAGTTGATCTAGGGTTGTTACGTACCTATGGTACAGATCTGTTTAGGGCTAATCCGAAATTAGGGTTTCCTTGTGCTCACCCTATATATATATAAGGGAAGGCAAAGCCTTCCTCATCTCATTCTTGAACACTCTCTCTTGTCCCTTTGGTGTGCTCTCCTCTTCTTGGAGTGATTCCTGAAGAGTCGTTTTCTCAACATGGTATCAGAGCATGGTGGGAGCATTAGTTATGCAGATTAGACATAGAGGAGTGCTGGAGATCACTGAGGAGTGAGCCTCAAAGTTGGAGGTTGTCCCGCTGAAATGATTAG
Organism: Marchantia paleacea; assembly: GCA_014180765.2. Lineage (NCBI taxonomy): Eukaryota > Viridiplantae > Streptophyta > Marchantiopsida > Marchantiales > Marchantiaceae > Marchantia > Marchantia paleacea. The sequence continues at coordinate 790,945 of MUAA02000034.1, forward strand.
ATTGTTGGGGAACCGTTTTGTGTTTTCTCAAAATGGTCGAATTTGGTAGCCATGAAGTTTTCGTGCGATTTGGAGTTGTTGGTGGTAGTTATCGCCTTTTCCAAAATCTTTGAGGAGCTGTTTGGAGGCCTGAACGAGGTTTTTTAGAGGTTTGAGGGTTTCTACCAGAGCAAAGGCTCTGCCTAAGCGCAGGTAGAAACGGAACTTTGCTCATCTCTATCAGAGCTCCTACCACGAATAGAAAGCTCAATCCGAGCTTTCTTCGTCATTTTCGCTTAAGTACTGCGCAAGCGCAGAATCGCAAACATATTTCATTCTTTGTCTCAAGGGTCAAGGCAAAGGCACATTTCACCAATTTCTGGAGTTTTACATGTTTCTTGATCGAGGTGTAGAGGAGCTGTTTTTCCGCCGTAGTCACGAAGGTGTTCTTTCTGTTCGTTTTGTGTCTGTGCAGATACTTGCCGTGTTGGAGTCATGATTTCCGCTCGTAACCACAACCATGGCAGAATCAATGAGCATGATCACTGGAGAGAAACTTCGACAAGAACAATTTCCAAACGTGGAAATTTTGAATGAAGACCTTCCTTCAAGACCGAGGGCTATGGGAGCTTGTGACCGGGAGGAGAAAGCACCAATCGTGGTTCTTTGGTGATCTTCGCAGTGAGCAGACATTGCTTGAGTGGAGAAAGCGGTCGTATCAAGCCATCCACTACATTGCGCTCACGATCTTAGGCTCGATGATCGGTCACATTCAAGACTGTGACACACCTAAGGAAGCTTGGGACGCATTGTCACAGATGTTCCATTCGGGAACAGAAGCTTGGAAGATGTAGTTGCTGCAGCAATTCAATACGGTCAAGAAAGGCTCGATGTGTGTGAGTGACTATGTCAATCACATCAAGCAACTGGCAGATCAGTTAGCATCTGTCAATGTTGAACTTGATCCGACTGTGATTATTGGTGCGACATTGCAAGGACTGCCTGCACAGTACAAGCAGTTCATTACATCAATTTCGACCAGAGAACCTCTTCCGAAGTTCGACGAATTGATCCCAATGATGTTGGGAGAAGAAGTGCGAATTCAGGGCAGTACTAGTGCTTTGTCCAGCCCGCAAGAATGTGTGTTTTTTGCAGGTTCTGGAGGTCTAGGTAGAGGTCATGGCAGAGAAGCCGGATATGGTTGTGGTAGAGGTCGTGTAAAAAAACAAGGCCCCAACGAGGCAGTAAGCGCCATTTGCCGCTGGAAGGTGTTAACACTGCAACTCTTGTCACAAGAATGGCCACTATGCCAAAAATTGTTACAAGCGTCAGAACGATCTACGCGCTTCGGGCCAATAGGGCCATGTAGTTGTTGAAGAACAGCTACTCATTGTGACACACGAGTTATCTTTGCTTTTCGATCTGATTGGGTGATCAATTCGAGCTACTCACCACATGATGCCGCATCAAGAATGATTTGCGTCGCCGACTTTGTGGAGACTCCTCGGTTTATGGTGACTGGAGATGATACGAAGCACGAGATCAAGCATAAGGGTAAAATTCCGCTTGACATTCTAGGATCCAAGCTTTATGGAATCGGAAATGTTTTACATGTTCCTACTCTGACTCGAAATCTGTTATCAGTAGGACATATGGTAGAACAAAATTTCCAAGTGCGTTTCAACAAAGAGAGATGCTTTGTTGAGGACTCCACAAGTACTGTTGTAGCATGAGGTAGCAGGAGTGGTAGACTGTTCAAGCTAGATGCTGAGTTAATGTCGATAAACTTGACCAACTCCTATCATTATAGAAAGTGGCTTTGTAGTATCGACATAGATATTTGGCTTTGTTTAATTGGGCACATGAACTTTTGAAACCGAAGACTCTTCCGAGTTTAGATCTAGTCACGGTTTGCCCAACTTCATACGCTTTCCCCCATTGCAAAGTATGTCCCGCTTATCAATTCGGCAAGCAAGCTAAACAACCCTTTAAGGAATCAAGTAGGAGAGCGACCAAGCTTCTAGAGCTGGTGCACACAGATGTATGGACTTCTTCTCAACCAAGTTTATCTGGTTTTGAGTACTTCGTGTCCTTCATTGATGATTTCTCTTGCTACACAGGTTTACTTCCTTGAGCAAAGAGCTCTTCAGATGTGTTGTTAGCTTTCCGGACTTTCCACACCTTGGTGGGAGAAGCGATGCGGACAATCTATCCTTTGTCTACGTTCCAATGGAGGAGGCGAGTTTACGTGCGGAGAATTCACTTTCGCTACCTCACGTAAGCATGGCATCTGGCCCCGTAAGACTTCATAGGTTATACTCCCACAAATGAATGGCGTTGCGGAGAGGAAGAATCGTCACATAGCCGGCCGCCGCGCGCTATGTTGAATGAGAAGAACCTGCCTAGACCGTTCTGGGCAGAAGTTGTTTCCGTTGCGGTGTACTTGATGAATCAAACTCCGACTGCATCAGTTCACAACAAGACCCCGATGGAGGTATTCACAGGCCACAAACTTGATTTCTCATTTCTGAAAGTTTTCGGTTGCATCTGTTATGTATACATTCTGGATGAGAAGCGCAAGAAGCTAGATACGAAAGCTGAGAAGTGTATTTTCCTTGGATATGCCTTAGATATGAAAGGATATAGATGCTATAATCCTTCCTCTAGGCGATTCTATATCAGTAGAGATGTTCTATTTGAAGAGTTGCAATCTTGGTATGCACATGCGATTGTTCCAGTCATACCCACTCTTCCTGCTGAAACTGCACCAAGGAGTCCATCCACTGTACCTTTAAAGAGTGGAGTTTCTGGAGTCACACAGTCTAGAGTCGAGTCTCATTGCACTGAGTCATTACGGATGAAGTTCACCGAGCACCATCCAGACCGACTCCTAGACTTGAGGATCATCTTATTTTGCAACATATGATGTCCTCACCACGGATTACAGGTATTCATCCGTTGGATGAAGCATCCTAGAACGAAACTGATGGTACCTCAGATCCGAAGCAAGGGACGACAAATAGTACATCTGATACTGCCCTACAAAAATCTGAGAGAGTTCGGCATCCTGTTCAGCGATTTATGCATGAAAGTTTCCTTGCTGATCATCATGCATACATGACTCACGTTCTTGCTGAGCCAGAACCGAGTACGCTTGAGGAGGCGATGCACAAAAATGAGTGGATTGAAGCCATGGAGACAGAACTTGATGCACTTCGTCACCAACAAACATGGGAATTGGTGGACTTACCTCAAGGTAAGAAAGCGATTGGTTGCACATGGGTCTTCAAGGTCAAGCGCAACTCAGATAGCAATGTATCTCGATACAAGGCCATATTGGTAGCCAAGGGCTACGCACAACAACATGGAGTGGACTACGAAGAGACGTTTAGTGCAGTTGCCAAGATGGCAACCATTCGTACGGTGGTTGCTATTGCTGTCAACAAGGGATGGAGACTGAATCAAATGGACTTCAAGAACGCCTTTCTTAATGAAGATCTCGGCGAGGAAGTCTACATGCAACAACCACCTGGTTACAAAGATCTGAAGTTTCTTTCCCGCGTTTGTAAGTTAAGGAAATCCCTCTATGGTTTGAAACAGGCTCCGAGAGCATGGTATGAGAGGATCAATTCCTTTCTCATGTCTCTTGGATTTATAGTCTGTCATTCCGACTCATCCCTATACTGCATGAGATCATGAGTTCATGTAGTGATGATTTCCATCTACGTAGATGAACTTATTATCATTGGGAACCATGAGGAGATGATTTCCCGCATCAAGAGTATCTTATGTTCCGAATTTGAGATACAAGACTTAGGATATCTTAAATTCTTTCTTGGTGTGGAGTTTATCACAGAGGGAAAGGATATGTGGCTAATACAACACCAATATGTTTTAGATAAGCTTAAGGAGTTCAAGATGTCTGATTGTAAACCAATAGACACTCCTCTACAACAAGGTCTAAAGCTAGAGTTAGACGATGGAGAGTTATTTGCAGATCCCCACCTGTATAGACAGATGGTTGGGAGTTTGATTTATCTGACTATCACTAGACCGGATTTGAGCTATGTTGTTGGTCTAGTCGGGGTTCGTGATGCTCCACGGATACCGCATATGATGATATGTTAAGCGGATTCTCCGCTATGTGAAGTCCACACTTCATTTTGGACTTCGATACAGATTTGGAGGTGAGCTGAACCTGCATGGCTACACCGATGCTGATTGGGCAGGAGATATTTATGGCAGGAGATCCACGTCTGGATATGCGTTTGGACTTGGGAGTACGGCTGTGAGTTGGGCTTCTAAGAAACAACCGACCATGACACTGTCTTCCACAAAGGAAGAGTATTGTGGTGCTATGAATGCCACTTGTGAAGCAGTTTGGCTTCGTTCCAAGCTTTCTAATATTGGAGTAGATTATCCTAGTCCTACAATTATCCTAGCTGATAACATTAGCAGCATGATGTTAGCTAGCAATCCTGTTTTTCATGCTAGGACAAAACACATTGAGGTGCACTATCACTTTGTTAGGGAGAAGGTCCTTTCAGGTGTAGTAGATCTTAGATATATACATACATGAGATCAAGTTGCAGATATCTTCACCAAAGCTTTGCCTAGAGAGTCGTTTGCTACATTTCGACATTGTCTAGGAGTTCAGGATGTACAGTTGAGCTTGAAGGGGAGTGTTAATATCCCAAGCTCATCGAGTTGATCTAGGGTTGTTACGTACCTATGGTACAGATCTGTTTAGGGCTAATCCGAAATTAGGGTTTCCTTGTACTCACCCTATATATATATATATAACGGAAGGCAAAGCCTTCCTCATCTCATTCCTGTACACTCTCTCTTGTCCTTTGGTGTGCTCTCCTCTTCTTGGAGTGACTCCTGAAGAGTCGATTTCTCAACAGAGATGAGGTGCAAGCCAATGTGGATGAACTTGGAGATGGAGCAAGTAGGGACCAGCCATCAACATCGTCTGAGGTAGCATCTAGCATAATGTTGGGGGTGGCAAAGACTCTTGTTCATTCTCCTGTTTTCTTAGCCAAGGATTTATTGGCGTTGGGGGTGTCGTCATCCCATGTACTACGATTGGTAGCCATACTTTGCGAAAGCAAAGAGGATATGTAGGTTGCTTCTAGTAGTGTGAGCACTAGCATTGTTGATCATGGGATCAGGACAACTACTAGTGGAACTTGGCAAGCTGTTGCCGCTCGAATGATGGAGTTATCAGCGAGGCTGGCATACGAGCGTACCAGGGTGTCACCAAGTGTAGTGACATTGGATAACAGAAGTGGTATCTTCTGTTATGTCGGACCTTCAGGAGATTTATCGACCTCAACGTGTGTTGTTGGATTCTGGTGCACAACCCCTTATGTTGGATAAGGATGCATTACTTGGTCTTGGTTGGCGAAAGACCGATGTGGAGAGATATCCATTCCAGATTCAGACATCTCTTGGAGGTTCTAGTGATGCCCCGGCACCTTACATGATCCGGGTGGGGTTGATTGTGCAAGTGCAACCGGATCATGTCATGGATAGCTCTACAACGCGAGCACATGCTGTGGTTGCACTTGCAGAGTCCTATGATGTATTGGTGGGTGCGGCAATGTTATATCCGATGGGATTTAGCATTGATTATTGGGAGGAGACAGCCTCTTATCGGCTAGGTTGGCAATCTGGAGAGGGCTGAGTGAGTCGATTACTTGTATGATTCATTACCGGTTCTAGGCCTTTACCAAGTGGAGGTTTGGCGTATGTTGCAGCCTTCAGTACTTGTGTTACTTGGCCTAGTGATTTGTTGGAGGATAACATGGATGCTCATGATAGTCATGGTCAAGAGGATGTGGCTATCATGCCAAGTCTTAGTGGAGTAGTGTCATTCATGTTGGATAGAACACTAGGTATTTCATGTACGCAGCTACAACAGATGGCTGATCAGCTCATACATCAAGCTTGGAGTGAGTCTTTTGCTTTGGAGAGGGAAGAGACAAAGGAAGTTATTCCCACTTCCATTATGTTGTCACCTTTAGATACAATGCCTATTGCTTGGTAGTATCTAGAGGAGGGTATATGTTTGCTGGATCGATTTGGAGGGATTAGCACAGGTTTGGTTGTTATTTTGCAGTCTGGCATACGAGTACATCGATACTTGTATGTGGAGCGAGATGAGATTGCAAGGCGCGTCTCATTACGCCATGTGGTATAGTTGATGCGGAGATACCTAGATCTTCTACCAGTGTTGGTAGTTCAAGGATATCAGCAAATCTTTCCATCATATATTTTTTTGCTTGGGCCGCAAGACCTTGCTTGGCATGGCATCATACATTTGGTTATTGCTGGATGGCCATGTCAGGGACACACATGTGCTGGTAATAGTCAAGGGCTACAAGATTCACATTCTGGCATGTTTTGGAAGATGTTACATGTATTACGTTCTCTTCAGTCATAGCAAATCTATTCTCCGGCATACATTTTGGAGAATGTTCCCTTCTTGGATGATCCACGTGCACGGGTGATGAGGAGTGCACATCAGGTGCGGTCATGGATTGGACCAGCGGTATTGTTGGATGCAGCAAGAGTAGGATCTCGTGCACACCGTCCACGTCTATGGTGGACAAACCTTCTTCCAAGGGAGGTTTTATTGCGAGCATATGACAGAGTGGAGAGGCCCTCACATCTCACAATGGAGAGTATTTTGGATGTGGGCAAACACTCCCAGGCAGTGGTCTATGCTGACAGGTCACCCATGGAAGTGGTGAACCTTGTCATGACTTATGTAGTAGCATCTCTAGTTATGTAGGTGCACATATGCATGAGCAGATACAACAGTTAGAGCCGGTTGTGCAGTAAGCGCCGTTCGCACTGGGACTGCCGTTAGGGGTCTTAGGGCTCAAGGGGTAGAGTTTGAATTAGGGCTCCTTGGAGGGCAGTTTTCGAAGTTTAGCCTTTGAGAGTGTGGCTATGGTGGATAGTAGCTAGTGCGAGAACCTAGAGTCTTTGAGCACAAAGTGGATTTGGCTTGACTGTAATCTCTCTTTTATGCCATGGTTATGAGCGGAGTGTCCTTGTGGACTTTTTGAGAGTAGAAGATTACTTCAAAAACTGAAATTGGATTCTGTGGTGAGAACTGGGAGTTCTTGGAGCGCTGAAAGTGTTTTGACGAGTTTGGATCGATGGTAGCTTCGATCCGTTGGCTATTGAGCATGCAGGGCATTGCTGGAGTGCAGCCCGTGGTGCTGATGTAGAAGTAGAGTCGATTTGAGGTGGATCTTATCGATTTCAAATTTCTGTATTTTCTATTTTAGTGTAAATCCGAATCAAGAATTTTTGAGGGCGGAAGCGCTGCTTGAAATTGACGAAGTGGGTCGATGCTTATAGTTGTCTTGGAGCATTAATTTGAGATTGGCCGAAAAATATTTCGGACAGAAGTGTTGGAAGTCCAAGATTTGGTTTTTCAAAGTTTTCGGGTCGAAAATAGCATCAGCATGCTATCAGATTATCATAAAATGCCCGTTTGATCTGAAATTTTCTACTCTCAAAATGTCCACAAGGACACTCTGCTCATAACCATAGCATAAAAGAGAGATTACAGTCAAGCCAAACCCACTTTGTGCTTCAAAAACTCCAGGTTCCCGCACTAGCTACTATCCACCATAGCCACACTCTCAAAGGCTCAAGTTCGAAAACTGGCCTCCAAGAAGCCCTAATTCGAACTCTACCCCTTGAGCCCTAGGACCCCTAATGGCGCTATCAACCCTAACGGCAATCCCAGAGCGAACGACACTAACTGCACAACTGGCTCTAACTGCTGTATCTACTGTCGTGCACATACATATCGCATCACAACATACATCGCTATCACATCAAACATCACAACACATAGATCGTCATACACCAACACAAGTGTACCACAATAATCTTTTCTACTCTCAAAACGTCCACAAGGACACTCCGCTCATAACCATAGCATAAAAGAGAGATTACAGTCAAGCCAAACCCACTTTGTGCTTCAAAGACTCAAGGTTCCCGCACTAGCTACTATCCACCATAGCCACACTCTCAAAGGCTGAACTTCGAAAACTTGCCTCCAAGGAGCCCAATTTCAAACTCTACCCCTTGAGCCCTAGGACCCCTAACGGCGCTGTCGGCCCTAACGGTGTCGCATGGACATTTCTTTGCTCTGAGAACGCCCGAGCGCCTGGCTGTAGAAAAACCTTCTAGAACCTCGTGTGAGTTGACAATCTCTTCTTCTTCTCCTCAGAACTCCACATTATAGCCGGTAAAACTTCAGCGGAAGAAGATTATGATATCTGATGATTCGACCAATAACTTTCGCTCAAACTTTACAGAAAATTGCTCCACAACCCTTACTATCACTCAAAAAAGTTTTAGATGTTTTTCTTTTATAGATCTCTCAGAAAAATTGGTGATTTCACACTGTAACACAAGGCGATATGCATACCCCTGTGTACAAAACCCATCACATATCCCAATCCTTGACTTCAATTCCTCCCATATTTTATGAGAAGGTCACTCATCATCAAAACTTGAACTGTGCAAAGTTTTATTTCTGATATCAAAAGATATGATCTCTGTACTAACTTCGTGACAGTCAGTGCAGTCCTGCAATTCTGACTGTATACACAAATTTCAAGCTATCACTCCGTACTCAAAACTCGTCCAATCGAGTCAAAACTTCAATCAAAACACAAGCCTGAGTCAAAAACTATATTTCTATTGACTCAGATCTCCCAAAACCCTTGTAAGGTTCCCAGAAACTCCCCAAATATACTCAAAGGTCTAAATTTCTCACTCTAACTTTGAATCATCACTTCAGAGTGACAAATCCTTCAAATCCATCCATTCTTGAGCCCACGTCGTAGCTCGTCCCGTCAGATCTCTAACCCAATCCTCAGATCTCCAAATGTCCCCCTGGAAGGTCTCCAAAACTCCCCAAAACCTCGAAGAAGTTGCCCAAGAGTCCTCATTGGTCCAAACTTCAAGACCAATGAGAATGAAGAGTGTTATTTTGACCTCTAGTGTGGCCAAATTAGCTCCATTTTAACAAAGAGCTTTACAACTATCCTAAACACACTACTTAGTCATTCTATACACAATAAGAGTTGCCACTAATAAAGAGTCAAAATGACAACTCGAAACCGGCTAAGTATGAACGGAACTACAAACGGAACCGGGGAGTTTATAACTTGAGAATAATACTCCTCGCCAAAGTTCCTAACAATCAACTCCCTATGGCTTGTTTTCGGTAAGCAATAGTGATGGATTGGAACACATGTGTTGAAAGCCACCACTACTGGTAAGTTCAAATCGATAGCGCCCAAACTAAATCAAAAGCATTAATCATTACGTCCCAAATCGCGCCGTAGGAAACAAGCGGAAGAATAATCGGTGCGGAGAGTTTATCACTTGTTGCAAAAAGTTATCTCCAAAATGATACACTAACCACGCCTGAAAATGATCACGATGAAGACACCGGATGTTGATCACAAATGGATTAGGCATCGGTACATCTGGAGGAGCATGTTGTCCTCTATCCATGTCCTCGTCGGCTCCACTTCGATCAGATATGCTCCTTAGTCAGCAAAGTGATGTGTTTAGCACTCTCCCATACCCTTTCCATCTTGACTGCGCTTTATATCTAATAAGGTCCAAGATGATATCTCTTGGAGCCTTTTCAACATCCTGACCCTACAAAGTAGATCCAATGGTGGGCTCTTAATAGCCTTATAGTGCGCCGTCGGTTATCCTAACCTAAACTATCGCCGTCATGACAACAGCTCTGAAGATGACACATGTCATCATCTTCTCATAGTAGCTGCGTCACAACACGACATCCACCCCCTCTAAACCTATGCATCCTCCGGTATGCACCAAGAAGTTAACCAAGGTGTGCGCGGTGTCAGATAAGATCAACCTGATCTTCTGGTCCAGCTAGATCCTCCCCATATGACTCATCTTCACCAAAAAGGTCAAACTCCTCCTCAAGTTGGCCGAGGTCGATCTTCTTATCCCGACTTTTGAAGATCTTTATTCGCTTTCCTGCAATAGGCACCTTCAGCTTTGTACCATCCAACTCTCTTAGCGAATAAGTAGCATTGTCATGGACATTGATCACCACATATGGCCCAAACCACCTCTTTGAAAACATCCACAAGGTGCTATGTTGGTTATCCAGACTATTGTCATACACCAACACCCAATCACCTTCTTTAATCTCCTTTGGTCTCAGCCTATGCCGTTTGTCAAATCTGTCCTTGTTTTTAAGACGTGCCTCTCTAAGTCTCTCCATTGCCAATTGTACATCCTCCGTTCTCCTCTCCAGCTGTCGAATGCGTATTGCCAAAAGATCTTCTCTACTCAGATTATCCTCCCAAGGTAATACACTCCATGTGGGAATGTTTTCCTCTATTGCATAAATGGCTTTTGGCCTTGCATTAACTCTGATGGCATATAGCCGGTCACAGAGCTATGGGTTGTACGATCAGCCCATAATGCAAAAGGTAACAAACGAGGCCATTGTCCAGCCTTCCCCCTACATGACTTCACAATTGCTTTGATAATAGGTGGATGACCCCGCTCACTCTTCGCATTCCCTTCTGGATTATAAGCAGTGGTGAGAGACAGTGTAGGGACATGTTTAGAGGTTTCAGACTGGTTTTTTTGTTTTTGGAGCATAAATAAATGATATTCGGAGGAAGTAGGTATCGCCGAATACGAATAAGAGAGATAAGCGCGAAGATGGCCAAGACGAATAAGTTGTTAAGGAGGTCTAAAGCGTTGAACGGATTAGGACAGTTAGTAACAACATCGACGGGCGTAACGAGCTGCGGAGGAGCACGAACGAGTGTCAAGTCAAGTAGCCGAAATGAAGAGGAAATCGGTCACTCGATCGGGAGCTCGTGAGGCGATTCAATTGCCTGTGAAGAAGATGCCGACGGGAGTATATCGACCCTTGGTGCCGAAGCCAGAATGATCGAACGGAGAATTAGCACGATTGAAGACTCTATGAGGAGAGTTCTTAGCGTGGCGATGGGACTATGTGTGCCCAGAGTTGTGTGAAGAAGTTCGAGCCAAGAAGACACCAAATCCGATAGGTTGGAGAGGACATCTAGACTCGTGGGACGCGTTGCTCTGGGCTGAAGCCCTGGGAAGAGATTATTCAAAGGAGAAGGACGGAGTAGATTGGGAAGGTTTGGCGGTGCATACTGCGTTCACCTTTGATGAGCGAAATTGGTTTGATCCCAGAGAGAGGAAGGGTACAAACAGCTTCAAGATTGATCTTATTCAGGACGACTTCCGAAGAAAGATAATGTATACATTGAATCAGCTATTCTCACCACAACGAACTACTTATGTAAGTATGCATAAGGTGAGGATAGTGGAAGGATTCGTCGGGGGAGCAATCAAGGTCAATTGGGGAGATATCTTCGCTCGGAATGTGCAGGCGATGGGGTCGAGGGCTGCGAACGGGAGAGAAGGGAGTGATCTATATCTCTTCGTTTCTGGTGCACATGTATTCGCGTATGGGGTGGTTGACGCCACAAGAAAGGAGAAGATATCAAGTGAGCGTGGTCAGCACTTTGGGTGGGCCAGTAGCGAGCAATGACAGCAGTGGTTCGACGAGAAGTGTGGGACCCTACCAAGACGTCGGTGTGCCGTCGCCAATGAGACCGAGTCGAAGGGAGGTAACCTCGAGGCCGAGCCAAGGCAGTGAGAGATGAGGAAGAGGCCATATTCAGAAGGGAGGACTCCGGTGGAACCACAGAGAAGAGAAGTCCCAGTGTAGAGATAATTGCGGAGCCCAGCAATAAGAGGAGAAAGATGAAGGAGATCGCGCAGCCAGGAAGTCTAGTACCGAAGGCATCGCAGCCTAAGGTGAAAGCAACTAAGGTAAAGAGAAGAACCACTTTCTTCGATTGCTAGCGCTTGGCGCAAAAAGTCGAGAATGTGGTAGTGCCGATTCTGATGGAGCCGAATGAGATGGGAGGCGATTATATTCGGGGTGGAATCCGGCAGAAGACGGTTACATGGAGCCGATTCTTGTCGAACCGCACTTGCCGAGGGAAGAAGGATCATGCGGAGACTATTAAGTAGCTAACGGAGTCTGTGGAGCATCTAGAGAAGCAGAAGGCGGAAGTGCGTATGAAGCGGTAAAGAAAGCAAGCCTACGGAGAAATCTGTAGAATTCGGAGCGCGGAGGTAAAGTTTGTTGAGAGGGAGAATGAGAAGTCGCACCAAAGAATTGAAGAGGCGGGCAAAATAGCTTGCATGAAGTTGATGTTGACCGACCGGCTAGATTAGAAGATTTGGCGAGTAGGTGCTCGCAATACCTTTTTGCTTGGTGTGACGACGTGGAGGCTGAAAGGTTGGAACGGTTGACAGTGGCAATGAATACCCCTTGCGATTCGAAGGATCGCAGGAAAGAGATGTACAAAGGCATGGGACGTGAATGCCAGGAAGCGATGAGAGTCCATCGGAAGGAGATCGCAGAGGACATCAGGGAGTTGCAGATGAGCGTCGATGTCTTCGCATTGAAGGAAGAGACGTCATCGAAGGAACCTGAGATGCCCCGTAATTGTAGTCGGACGCGATCCGTGTAGGCAACGATTAGGAATCGGTGCGAGTAGATTGTATAAATAGGAGTAGTGTTAGAGTAGGATTATCGCTTTCTTTACAAGTGTTCATTGAAGAACCGCAATTGTAGTCAGGGTAGAACGGAGTGCTCGAGAAGCTGTTGAAGGTTGCGTTCGATTGGCCTTGACTGGTGCGTAATACCTGTGAAGTTACCCGGGTATTCGTCCATGAGCCATAGTCGGATTCACTTTGCAGTAGAACTTCATCGAGGACATCGCCTCGACGACAGCTTGTAAAGGAGTGATCAACTCCCATCAGTAAATTTGGAATGTAATTTCAATTACATGCGTAATACTGTGCAATGTGATGGATGGGTAATGGTTTGTTAATTTGACTTAGTGGTCCCGACTACTCTAACATAAAGACTCTTCGGACTATGCATGTCCAGAGTCTTCAAAAGAAGCATAAACAACCATATTCGTCGCTGACAGAAAGATAACACCTCATTCCTTTGGGAACGAACTATAATTCTGTGCAAATGACAAAACCTTTGTGTAACCTGTCTGTTACATAAAGAAGGAAGTTTAGTCCAACTTTTTTTCTTTACGCCATTTGCCGGGAATGAAGTTGCTATTCATCCGCGTGGGAGTTGTACAACATAGCTAGGATTTCGCTAGAAACGTGTTGACACCAGTGGTGACCAAGAATGAGTAGTAGCATCAGTATGGTGAAGGGTGTCTCTCAAATCTTCCAGAGCTTCGAAGGTTGACAGTCTCATCCTTAGGAACTGCGGTGCCAAATGAATGACAGACAAAGATCGGCAAAGCCCATCTTTCTGGTCATATCTTTGACCTTCGGCACGAGCACGACGAGCCGCAGCCCGAGAAGAGACCAGGCGGAAAGAAAGAGAGCGTGGGTGGATTCGGCCTCTAGGCCGAAGAAGGAAGAAAGCTCCGGCTGAACCCGACCTGCTTCGGCGGGTTGTGGGTCACGAGCATTCCATCTCACCATCAGCAAGAAGTCCCCGTAGCGACCGACCTAAGCGTTCGAGTAGCCCAGGAAGATTGGAGACCCAAGCTCTGCTAGAGGCCAGTACCTCATCAGACTCCTCGGAAGAAAACGGTAGTTCAAATACCGACACCTCTACGAAGGCCGTGACACCTTCGGGTGACGAAGCCAGTGACGAAGAAGAGAGGTGGTCGGCGTTTCAAGAAGGACCAAGATCGTCCCTTGCTCGACAAAGTAAGGATCTGGAAATCCTGAAAATCAACCTTGAACCTACGTTCCGAGGTCTGACTACGGAGAACCAAGATAACATGGCGGCACCAATCACCAAATAGCAGTACCCCAAGTTTAAGGGAACTTCAGATGAAGATGATGCTGACTCGTATATTCGTACCTTTGAAGCCATCTCTACGGCCAACAAGGACAATGACCCCATGGATCGGAGAAGGATCTTCCCGGGGCTGCTACGGAAAGGAGCCCGTGTGTGGATGAACAACCAAGAAGAGGGCTATGCGGCTGAAATCTCTTCTTGGGATGGGCTCAAAGCCCGATTCTTGGCGAGATTTCGGGAGATGGGCTACGATAAGGTATTGCTAAGAAGATTGGGTGCCATTTGGAGGGAGAAACATCAGAAGCTCCGAGAATACACGGAGCAGTTTCTCAGTTTGCTAGATAGGATGCCGGCCACCACTGCTAACACAAAACCATATTCGGCGGCCATGGCCATCGAATGGTATGTATCTGGTTTGGGGAAGTTCGACCCTGACCAGGAAACCTTCTGTAGGAGGGCAGACCCAGCTACGGTGGATGCCGTCATACAGGCAGCTGAAGCTTACGAGCTATCTAACATCCATCGGAGTCGCCTAAAGGAGAATCGGTCGTCGCATAAGGGACGACGGGCTAAGCACCCGAAGACCCGAAGACGCCGAAGCCCCTCCAGTAGTGAAGCGTCCACTTCATCGGACGAAAATGAATCCAGCTCCTCAGACGAGGACTGAAAACACACCCCGAAGAAGAAGGAGGGCCGGATGAAGCAGGTGGAAACTGGACGGAAAGGCATCGAAACTAAAGTAGAGGAGCTCACCAAGAGTTTGGAAGAGCTCAAGGTACATCTAGTAAACAACAAAGATAGGAGGAAATCTCCCATGCAGGGGAGAGCTAATGTATGGTGTACCATCTGCAGGAAGCCGGGCCACTCTAACTCTGAGCATCAGCCAAGAGAAGGATATTCGGCCCAGCAGGTGGAGTGGGTACCCGTATGGGACTACGGTCCATACGAAGGACTCCCAGATGACCCAGTTTACGGCATCTAGGAGGGGGGACCTTCATCTACTATACCCCCGGTGCATATCCCTCGCTACGCTCCGGTAGAAATGGCGACCAATTAATCAAAAGGAAAATGGGAGGGTTGGCTCCAATCCCTCCCCCTACTAGGCCGAATGCATGCTACAATTGCGGAGCAATGGGCCACTGGTCACCTCAGTGCCCTCAGCCTCGGCGACGCATGACATACCGACCAATGTAGCAACCGGCAGACGGCAGGGGCACGAATGTGGAGTGTGAACAGCCGCCCCAACCCCGAGAGGAGAGCGAGCGTTATCCGGCGCAAGGAGTGTGGTTCGTCACCCCACCCAAACGGGATGTAGGA
This sequence comes from Marchantia paleacea, assembly GCA_014180765.2. Lineage (NCBI taxonomy): Eukaryota > Viridiplantae > Streptophyta > Marchantiopsida > Marchantiales > Marchantiaceae > Marchantia > Marchantia paleacea. The sequence continues at coordinate 806,171 of MUAA02000034.1, forward strand.
GTACATCAAATCAGTGTGGAAAAGCAGGAGCCAATAAGCCTCCCGGAGAAGTCGAATTGGTCCGAAGAAGCCCTGGACGTGTAACGGGTCTCGACCCAAAGTACGAAGACCACAAAGATAGCGCCAGTGAGCGTCAAGGAGAAAGCGGCGGGGCGGGAAAAGAAGAAAGAAGATGTTCCTATGCCAAAGGAGCCCTCACCCAAAGAGACAGAGGAGCCAAGAGGATAAGCATTTCCAGCTGATATTCGTCAGGAGGTGCAAGGGTACCTCAAAGAACTAACTCCCCCACCTACGAAGGTGTTGCTTCGGGGCAACCCACGGAAACTAGAACCTGAGGTATTGACGGTTGCGCCACCCACCTACTATGATCCCGTGGCAGACCTGGCCGAAGTCAAGGCGAATATTTCGATGAAGCAGTTGTTGGATGATAACAAGGTGTACAAAAAGATTCTCATCCAAGCACTGAAGTCCAGCAAGCCCGGAGTCCTAAGAAGAAACAAGTTGCCTCTGATTGTATTACGTGGAGGCGGGAAGACTTAGGTGCCCCGGAAATAGAAATCAAAATCGCGGGCTGTATGTTGAAGTCCGTACCCATCGACTCGGGGTCAGGAGTGAACATCATGACAGAGGATACGGCGGTGGCCTTGGGGTACAAACATTATGAAGATACCCCCCGAATACTAAGGCTGGCAGACCAATCTTGTAAGAAACCGATGGGGCTACTTCGTGGGGTTCAAACCCGAATAGGGGGTGTACCCTTCTCGCTCACCTACATAATCCTCAAACCCCATGAGGACAGTGGGTACAAAGTGTTGATCGGGAGGCCGTGGTTGTATAGCGCCAAGGTGCTGACGAATTGGCAACGGAAGACGTTGTCCTTCTTCGATCCAGAAGCCACCGAAGCACGGCGAGTGGTAATTACATGGAAACACTCCAAGTACCAGGGGGAGACCTCATCGGACTCAAGCGTGACCGACCCCAGCGACGAGGAGACCGAAGTCCGGATATTCGTCCGAAGACCGAGTTAATTACGGAATGCTATATGAGGTAGAGGAAGAACTCCTCCCCGACGACGAATAGCAATTCTGGTCGGTGTGGGAAGGAGTGAAGCCCGACCACATTGACGGGCGTAGTTGGAGCGGATGCTTGGGAAGAAGTGATGGTAACACCTGGCCACCAGCTCAAAGTTAAACGAGGCTTGCAGGCCAGAGATCTGCAGCATCTGTTGAGTCTCCTTAGTAGGTACGAAGATGTTTTCGCATGGAGGATAGAAGATATGAAGGGCATACCCCAGAAATGGGGAGAACATCGGATAGACCTCATAGAAGAAGGAAAGCCGGTCCACATGCGGCGGGGAGGCAGTACCGTTTAAATCCCAAATACTCTTTGTTGGTTAAAGATGAAATTGATAAGTACCTGCAAGCAGGTATTATTTATCCCGTGTTGAGTAGTGAATGGGTTGCACCAATTGTAATTGTTCCCAAGAAAAATACGGGCAAGATCAGAGTCTGTCAAGACTTTAGGAAGCTCAATGCGGCCACTAAGAAAGACCATCACCCTCTGCCTTTCGCGGATGCAATATTGGATCATGTGGCAGGGCACGAGTGTTATAGTTTCCTAGATGGGTTTTCTGGGTACAATCAGATGTCCATTCGAGAGGAAGATAAGGACAAGACTATCTTTACCACTGATTGGGGGACATATGCTTACCACAAGATGCCGTTCGGATTGTGTAATGCCCCAGCCACATTTCAACGGATGATGACACACATTTTTCAAGACTACTTAAGGAAGTTTCTGGAAATTTTCATAGATGATTTTTGCGTATTCGGGTCGAGGGCAGACCATCTGAATCATCTTCAGCAGACGTTCCAGAAGTGTCGAAGTAGTCAACTAGCGTTGCACCCGGAGAAATGTTACTTCATGTAATAGCACAGTAGGTACTATTCAGCCCGAATTCGTATAGATTGATTCATTCCCAAGGGAATGAAGGATCAAACCACACTAGCGAGGAAGGGAAATAAGCATTTAGACATCTTTCTAACTCTGGACTACGGAGTCCGAAGAGCATTCACCAAGAAGGCAATTGATTCAATCTCAATTCCTTCACAAGCCCATCACAGCACCAATTTCACAGACACAGCAAATGTAGTTCAGCAATTTGCTTTACTTCGAGATGGGGATCTCTCTCATTACAAGTTTGCGTCTCGGCAAAACACCTCCTAGAGTACTTCTGATGCTACGGGCAGGGGGGCTCGGCTCGTGGGCGAATATCCGGGTAACTTCACGGATACACGCTTGATTGTCAACGTTAACTGCAGACACCAGCTCTTCGAGTGCTCGTTCTACCTTGACTACAATTTGCGGTCCAACAATTTGGACACTTGCAAAGATGAAAAGATCCATCACTTTATTTCCTACGACTATTTATAATGAATGTTCTAACTGCTACTCCTAACTGTCAAACTAACCATCTTCTACACGGATCGCTCTCTCCTTAGTCTTCTACTCTGATCTAAGCCGCTCGATCGCACCTCTGCTGCTTGCGTAAATGCGTCGATTCCTGCTTCGCATTTCTGTACATCTGCTGCGATCTCCTGTCGATGAAGAGCCATGGCTTCCCTGAAATCCCGACCCAATGCCTTGTACATTTCCTTCCGTCTATCCTTCGAGTCTCCAGGATTCTCCATCGCTGCCACCAACCGTTCTAATTGGCCGCACTTCAACTCGGTCACATTGTGTGAACAGATGTTGCGCACATCTGTTAGCAAGGTTCTCCAGCTTCGCAGGTGCCTCCACATCCACCTGAATCAATCTTCGTTTTAAGTCCCGCTTTGTCTCCGAAGATGAGCATTCTCCTTCTCCACAAAATGGATCTCCGCACCCCGAATACGACAGATCTCTTCGTAGGCCTTCTTCGCCTCTTCAACCTTCTTCTCCATCTCGGTTTTCTCCTTGGCTAGCTTGTCCACATTCTCTGTTAACTCTTTCACCGCGATGGACTGGTCCTCCTTTCCCAACGCCAGACGGTTCATCATCTGAATCAACTCCATATACCCATCTGCTTGAGGGTCCCACCCCGGCATATACATCGGTCCCATCTCGTTCAACTCTAGCAATACTGGGACCACCACAGCTTCCAACTTCTGTGACAGCTGTAGTACCGATGCCATGGGTTACTGCAATCTCCTTCGAGGCTTTTGGCCCCTTCACCGCCATCATCTTCGGGCGAGAGGACTTGGCCGGTCCTACTCCTTCTATCTTCTTCTTCTTGCCCACGTCCCTTCATTACCGCTAGAGTGGCGGGGGGCTGTCTTCTACTACTCTCTTCCTCTTCCTCGATGTCCCAATCACTTCAGTGCGAGTCCGAATCGGGGCTTGCTTTGTACCCCCGGTCTCACTTCTCTGTTCTCCTCGGCTCGGGAGGTGCACTCGTGCCTAGACTCCTTGTTTCGACCCTTTTGCTAGCGGCGGTCGATGTCCGCATCCAAGTCCGACAACCCACTCTCCAACCGTCATTTTGCCTCTCCCAGGCGTCGGCCACTCCAACCATACGGTGTACTAAGAAAGGCGAGAGATAGACTACACTCTTATCGTCTTCTCTTAGCTTCGTTGCCATGGCTTGCACATTCTTCGCAAAGATCTCTCCCTAGGGTTGAACCACTTCCGCTCGTCGAAGGTAAACGCCGTATGCACTGCCGATCCCTCCCAATCGACTCCGCCTTTGTCCTCTTCGTGATTGCGTCCCTAAGGCCTTCGCCCATAGCCTCGCATCCCACTTCTCGGATGTGCTGCTCTCCCAATTGTTGTAAGCGGCTTCCCTCTCCGGACTTCATCGCACAGCTCCGGGCACACATAATCCCATCGCCATGACAGAAACGCTCCACCGAGGTTCTTGGCCTCAACAACTCATTGGAGTCCAATCCGCCATGAGAATAAGCGGTCGAATTCTTCCCATTGTCGCACTTCTTCTACTTTGGAACTCCTCCCGCTCGACGCTTCGACATTGCGCCGCTTCTCTCTCTCCGGCCGCTCGGCAAGTTCTTGGCATCGACCTTCGCCGACAATTCTTCAACCCCCGCCCAAACGCTTAAATTCCCTTGCAACTCACTCGTGTGAACTCCACAATGGTATTCCTAGCTAACAACCATATATTCGGACGAATACCTCCAAGAGAACCCGAATATAACTCGTTATTCACAAAAACCAAAAAAAATCCTACTTATCCTAAAAACTATGCTCCTACACTTCATGATGACAGAAGGAATTCTGTTGGGACATCGAGTGTCGGCTCGAGGATTAGACGTAGATGTAGATAAGGTTAAGGTCATTAACTTGTTGGAACCCCCTAGGAACATCCGGGAACTCAGAGCCTTCCTAGGTCACACAGGTTACTACCGTAGGTACGTGAAAGCGTATGCCGCCATTGCAGCGCCTCTAACCGGCCTACTCAAGAAGGGGGTAGATTTCGTATGGACAGCAGAACACGAGGTTACCTTCCAACGGATGAAACGGGAATTGGTCATGGCGCCAACTCTGGTTCCACCTAATTGGGACAAGCCATTCCATTTGGATGTAGACACTTCCTCCATAGCTATGGGTGTGGTGTTGGGACAGAAAGATGAGAAAGGGCAGGATCACCCAATTTATTTCGCCAGCCGAATGCTGATAACAGAAGAACGGAATTACTCAACTACAGAACGCGAAGCCCTGGGAATGGTCTATGCGGTGAGGAAGTTCCGGCATTATCTCCTGGGTTATGAATTTGTATTCCATGTGGACCATTTTCCTCTGAAGTACCTGGTGCAGAAGGCCAATCTTTCGGGACGGTTGGCACGATGGATGTTATTGTTGCATGAGTTCTCTTTTACAGTGCAGACCAAGAAAGGGGTGTAGCATACGAATGCCGATTTCCTGTCGCGATTGGAAACGAAGATACCAGCCGTAGCGGTAGACGATGAATTTCCAGACGAACAGTTGTTCCAGCTTACGGAATATAAGGATACGCAGTACTATGATTTGTACCATTATCTACGAACGCTGGAATTACCGGAGGGATTGTCAATTGAGCAACGCACGGTGTTTGTACACAAAGCTGCACTGTGAACTCCGGGCTGACTCTCACTCAGGTTTACCTCCGATGGCTTTTTGGAAGCTCATCATGAATCTAGAAGGACTTAGTCCCACCCTATGACCATGACCCTATTGCTCACTCTTACACAAACTCTCAAAGTCCAAGCTCCATTATGCACATTATCACCAAGAGTAAGATATCACTCAAAAGGAAAGGGATACTTTGGTAATCAAAGTCTTCATTGAATCAAGGCTCCACTCCGAACATGACGTCTCCAAGAACCAAGCTCCCCAAAACTAAGATCACCACACTATCTTCTCCCAAAACTAACTTCCATTGAAAAAACTACTTGAGAGGTGCTTCTCAACCTCTCTATTTATACTACTTAGAATCTTACCCTAGTAACTACAAGTAATCACCATGTAACTTCCTCTTACCAAGTTTAAACGAGGTAGAGATCACAAACCCCAATGAAAAGGGTACATGGCAACATGCAATTGGTCCACTTGGATCTTCTAGAAGCCCAACTACTCCCTAATTGACTTCTAGTGTACCAAGTCAATCTCGCCCCTAGATTTAAGGGTCTTCACCAAATCCAACCAATGAAAACTAGTCCAAGTCAAGGGAAGTCAAGATACCCATGTGATGGAATCTATTTCTTGATTCCTACTAAATAACAAAATAGTAGTTCTCATCTACCACACCAAAAGTTACTCTATATTTTCCTCCAACTTAACCATAACTAGCTAAATATAGTCATGACTAAGATAAACTTAGGCACAATTTAGATATACTTACATTTTATCCTATATGTACAACCCTGGGTCTTACAGCACCCTATCAACTGGAAAGAGGAATACTTTTCAACCTAGGGGCGGACGACGTCCTAAGAAGATGCCTGGAGTCGCATGAAGTCACCAGGGTGATCAGAGCGATGCACGAGGAAGCGGCGGGCGGACATTATGCCTTTAAATACGGTAAAGAAGATTTTGGCGGCCAATTACTGGTGGCCAACCATGTTTAAAGATGTGCATAAATTCATTCAGCGATGTGACGCCTGCCAGCGAATTGGGAAACCTACGCAGACAACGCGATGGCCGTTGAAGCCCATTTTGCCATTGCCACCTTTTGAGAAATGGGGCATTGACTTTGTAGGGCCCATTTCACCAGCCAGCAGAGGAACGAGGAAGAGATATATTCTAGTGGCTACGGATTACGCGACTAAAATGGTGGAGGCAGTGGCAACCCGACGCGATGATGCTAAAACGGTAGCTGAATTTTTCTTTAATCAAGTTATTTATCGCTACGGGTGTCCACTGGAGTTGGTTAGTGACAGGGGTACCCATTTCCTGAACCACCTGATTGAAGAACTCACCACCTACTTCCAGATCAAACATCGGAAGACGACACCGTATAATCCCAAAGCTAACGGGTTGACAGAGAAATCTAATGGTCTACTATGTAAAATTCTTACCAAAGTCACGGTGAACCATACTTACGATTGGGATACGAAAGTGCCAGCTGCACTCTGGGCTTTCCGCACTGTGGAGAAGGTCACGACTAAGCAAACTCCGTTTTATCTTACTTACGGGATGCACCCGATTACGCCAGTGGAGCTGGAAATCCCGACATATCGAATTTTGGTGGAGGAATGCTTATCAGTCGAGGATAGCCAACTTCATCGGCTGTTGGAATTGTCAAGATTAGAGGAAGCTCGGGATGAGGCCGAAGAACTGACTTAGCTCATTCAGCTTCGCCGGAAGGAGAAGTATGATAGTCGGTTGAGACCACATCAGGTGGTGGCAGGAGACAAAGTGCTCCTATATGACAGCCGCTATATGAAATTTCCCGGGAAACTCCATCTTCGTTGGATGGGACCTTACGAAGTCAGGGAAGTCTTTGATAATGGGTCAGTATAGTTGGTGGATTTGGACAGTGCGTTGTTTGCCACATGCGTAAATGGGTGGCGAATCAAGAAGTACTACGAATAGGATGTTCGTGGGGGCGCTCACAACTAGGGACGGACGTATGTAGGGACATGTTTAGAGGTTTCAGACTGGTTTTTTTGTTTTTGGAGCATAAATAAACGATATTCGGAGGAAGTAGGTATCGCCGAATACGAATAGGAGAGATAAGCGCGAAGATGGCCAAGAGGCGAAAAGTTGTTAAGGAGGTGCAAGGCCGAACGGATTAGGGCAAGTTAGTAACAACATTGACAAAGGCGTAACGAGCCGTGGAAGAGCACTAAGCAGTGTCAAGTCAAGTAGCCGAAATGAAGAGGAAATCGGTCACTCGATCGGGAGCTCGTGAGGCGATTCAATTGCATGTGAAGAAGATACCGACGGGAGTATATCGACCCTTGGTGCCGAAGCCAGAATTGTCGAACGAAGAATTAGCACGATTGAAGACTCTAGGAGGAGAGTTCTTAGCGTGGCGATGGGACTATGTGTGCCCAGAGTTGTGTGAAGAAGTTCGAGCCAAGAAGACACCAAATCCGATAGGTTGGAGAGGACATCCAGACTCGTGGGATGCGTTGCTCTGGGCTGAAGCCCTGGGAAGAGATTATTCAAAGGAGAAGGAAGGAGTAGACTGGGAAGGTTTGGCGATGCATACTGCGTTCACCTTTGATGAGCGAAATTGGTTTGATCCCAGAGAGAGGAAGGGTACAAACGGCTTCAAGATTGATCTTATTCGGGACGACTTCCGAAGAAAGATAATGTATACATTGAATCAGCTATTCTCACCACAACGAACTACTTATGTAAGTATGCATAAGGTGAGGATAGTGGAAGGATTCGCCGGGGGAGCAATCAAGGTCAATTGGGAGAGATCTTCGCCGGAATGTGCAAGGCGATGGGGTCGAGGTAATGCGAAGCGGGAGAAGAAGGGAGTGATCTATATCTCTTCGTTTCAGTGCACATGTATTCGCTGTATGGGGTGGTTGACGCCACAAGAAAGGAGAAGATATCCAAAGTGAGCATGGTCAAGACTTTTAAAGAAAGCAAGCAATGGCAAAGAAGTGGTTCGACGAGAAGTGTGGGACCCCACCAAGACGTCGGTGTGCCGTCGCCAATGAGACCGAGTCAGAAGGGGAGGTAACCGGAGGCCGAGCCAACAAGGAGAGATGAGGAAGAGGCCATATTCGGAAGGGAGGACTCCGGTGGAACCACAGAGAAGAGAAGTCCCAGTGTAGAGATAATTAGGAGCCCAGCAGTAAGAGGAGAAAGCTGAAGGAGATCGCGCAGCCGGGGAAGTCTAGTACGGGAAGGCATCGCGCCTAAGATGAAAGCAACTAAGGTAGAGAAGAAGAACCACTTTCTTCGGTGCTACGGTTGGCAAAGCCGGAGAGAATGTGGTAGTGCGATTCGATGGAGCCGAATGAGATGGGGAGGCTATTATATTCGTGGTTGGAATCCGCAGAAGACGGTTACATGGAGCTGATTCAGTTGTTGAACCGCACTGCTCGAGGGAAGAAGGATCAGGCGGAGATTATTAAGCAACTAACGGAGTCTGTGGAGCGTCTAGAGAAGCAGAAGGCGGAAGTAAGGAAGCTCGGGCGAAGAAAGCAAGCCTACGGAGAAATCAGAGAATTCGTGAAATGCCAGAGGTAAAAGTTTGTTGAGAGGGAGAATGAGAAGTCGCACCAAAGAATTGAAGAGGGCGGCAGCAAGGTTGCATGAAGTTGATGTTGACCGACCGGCCAGATTAGAAGATTTGACGAAAGTAGGTGCTCGCAATACCTTTTTGCTCGGTGTGACGACGTGGAGGCTGAAAGGTTGGAACGGTTGACAGTGGCAATGAATACCCCTTGCGATTCGAAGGATCGCATGAAAGAGATGTACAAAGCCATGGGACGTGAATGCCGAAGCGCGCGCAGTCCATCGGAAGGAGATCGCAGAGGACATCGGGGAATTGCGAGATGAGCCGCCGATGTCTTCGCATTGAAGGAAGAGACGTCATCGAAGGAACCTGAGATGCCCCGTAATTGTAGTCGGACGCGATCCGTGTAGGCAACGATTAGGAATCGGTGCGAGTAGATTGTATAAATAGGAGTAGTGTTAGAGTAGGATTATCGCTTTCTTTACAAGTGTTCATTGAAGAACCGCAATTGTAGTCAGGGTAGAACGGAGTGCTCGAGAATTTGTTGAAGGTTATGTTCGATTGGTCTTGATCGGTGCGTAATACCTGTGAAGTTACCCGGGTATTCGTCCATGAGCCATAGTCGGATTCACTTTGCAGTAGAACTTCATCGAGGACATCGCCTCGACGACAGCTTGTAAAGGAGTGATCAACTCCCATCAGTAAATTTGGAATGTAATTTCAATTACATGCGTAATACTGTGCAATGTGATGGATGGATAATGGTTTGTGAATCTGACTTAGTGGTCCTGGACTACTCGGTTACAGCACTCTTCGGACTATGCATGTCCAGAGTCTTCAAAAGAAGCATAAACAACCATATTCGCCGCCGATTTAAAGATAACACCTCATTCCTTTGGGAACGAACTATAATTACAGGCAAATGACAAAACCTTTGTGTAACCGCATGCATTCTGCATGCCTTGACTCCATCTCTCAAAGAAGTCACGTGCCTCTTGAGCATTCAACTCTCCTCGATCGCCAGCTATCTTCCCAACACATCCATAACGACACACAACATCCTCCAAAAGAAATCTGCAAACCCCCTTCGTTGCTTTTTTGATCGTAGTACTCTCCCCTCCACTTGATTGGATGGATCCTCCCTTGCTAACACCAGATACCTCATCTGCCCTAATCCCATAGGCATGACCACCAAATCCACAACCCACTTGTAATGGATAGCAAGTGGATATGTAGGATGCAAACCATCACGGTGTCGGATTACCGAATACATCTGACATGTCTCACAAGTCTCCACAAATCCTACCACATCCTTGTAGATGTTTTTCCACCAATATCTCTCTTTCAATTTCATGAAAGTGGCATATATCCTCCTGTGGCCTGCCCATAAGCTCTCATGAAACTCCCGCATCAACTCCTGTTGAGCCTCCTTTCCACAAATCACACGTTGTGACATGTCACCCTTCCGCTTCGGTCTCTTCCATAGGTATCCATCTTGTAACATATAGTTGTAGGCCTTCCTTCTTACATGTTTGAACTCATGATCACTCCAACCGCTTAGATGCGTGCTAGTGTGCCGAGATATTTTCCAATATCTAACCACTCACCCTCATACAAATCCTCCGTAAAACATCTCCAAACTTTGTGTTACTCCTGTCGATGAGCCACGAGAATGAAATGTCGTTCCAACATCATCGTATCATCAACCATTTCTTCTTCTCCCTCATATCTAGCTCTTGACAACATATTCCGCCACCTTGTTATCCTTTCCTGCCACATGCTTGAACTCCGGATTAAGCGTCTTGATGTATGCTATCCACCTCAACATTGCAATATCCGGTGTATTGCAATTGGTGATCATCCCCAGCAATGGTAAACAATCCGTCTCCACAATCACATGTGCTCCAATCAGGTAGTTCCTTTCCGACTTCATGGCCGTAACAACACCCCACAATTCCTTCTTCACTTGAGGATAACTTCGTTGTATTTCACTCAAGACCTTGGCTCCAAATCTCACAGCATACCTACTCCCTTCATCTTCGTCATCCTGCCCCACGGCCCATCCTATGGCAATAGGATTGGTATCCACCGTCAATATCACTGGCTTGTTACCACGATATTCTATCCTTCGCAACACAGGAGGTGATGACATACACCTCTTCAACTTCCTCATGGCCTCCACATGTCTATTCTCCCAGACAAACTTCTGATTTTTCCTTAACAACCCATATAACGGATCTGTTATATGAGCATAGTGAGGAATCCATATGTGATAGAACACAACAGCACCTAAAAACCGCCTCACATCTGTCAAGGAGTTGCAGATTTCGCACATCCTTTGAATAGCATCCACCTTGTTGGGATCTGGTTTTCTACCGTACCATCCACACAAATGACCAACAATGACAACCTCCCGCACCCCAAATATAGATTTTGCTCCTGACAATGTAAGATGAACCTCCTCCAATCGAGATAATATCCTCTCACAACCTTGAATATGATCCTTCAACGGTTTTATACCTGGTCTCCACTCGAACTTCATGTGCTTGGAACGCCTTGATAGTGGAATAGAGCTCTCTAGAGTGAACCTCCACTATCTTATCTTCATCACCAAATCCAATTTCCATCATCCCTTTCAACGGATCTCCCAACCCAAACTCCTCATAAACTCCCAATATATATTCACCTTCCTCAAGAAGCTTCAAATCTGCAAAATCTTCTTCATATCTGTGCAGTTTGTTCTTCTCCCATCTTTTCAAATTAGCAGACTCCTTGTATGTAGCATATCCATCACGCGAAAATCTCCATGAATCCCGTACAAAATATACCTTTCTCTTGTGTAGGTGAGAGTACCTTCTCCTCCGTACCACTATATCCTCTCTCTACAGCGGTACTTCTCCAAAATCCTCAAAATCTTCAAATTTTGAGAAAGCTCCCTCTCTCAACCGTGCTTTGTTTCTCTCATGATTTGCTGGAATTGTTAGAAATTGCACCAACCGCTTCCCATCTTGGCTGCGAATTCGTGCATATGCCGATCCATCATCAAGCACTCTTGTCTCCATCCTCAGTGCTATGATGTAAGGCTGACCAAGAATCAATGGGTATGATGTAGAGTCTTGCACGAAGAAATTCTGCTCAGCTACTACATCTCCAACCTTCACCGGAATATCGAGGGGCATGCTCCATACAAGCCCCTCGAGTATTGTTGGCTGCTCTAATCACCCAACCATGATTGGTGTCTATGGGCCACTTCCCCTTCTTGTACAGCTCTCTCGACATTATATTGATCTCTGATCCATGATCGATTAGTGCTAACACCGGTTCACTGAGATCCCCTAGCTTCACAAGGGTTTCAGTAGTCGCCCTTGCCCAATGCGGTCGGGTGTAGTGGCTAGACACCTTCACACCTTCTTTTTTTGCCTCATCCTCAAAACGAACCTTCTGAAATTTCAATCCACAACACTCTACCAGCGCATATTCTTCGTCCCTTGATATCTTTGTACCCATAGTATGAAGTAGAGCAGTCTCATTGGAAATCTGCCGTTTCCTCTTGATGATATCAATGATAACATCATGAAACTCCCTCTTTGCTATTCCTAGTATCTCCCTCAAGGTAAACTCTACCTTGGCATTCAAAATCCTCTCCTCCAAGACTCCCTTCAAATCTGTCTCCGCCTTAATATCCGATTGTAGTTTGTAAGCTGGTACCTTCCCCTTGTCCTTCTCACCCCCTTTGGTTCTTTCCTCCAACCTCGAGGGACCAACTTCCTCCATAGCGTGATCAGGTGGGAGAGGTGTATCAGGTCTGATACGTTCTGTAGCCAACCTCTTCAATGAGAGTCCTTCGCCAGAATCCTCCTCTTCCCTCCATCTCTTATCTTCCACCGATGCTTCATATTGAGTCTTAGCAATATAAGCATGAACCGACATGGTTTCTACTGGATCTTCCCATCTAGTAGTAGCACGTATTTCCGCCGCTGTTCTTAGAAGAGTCTCTCTAGCTACCTTCCCTTTCTCCATCGTAGCGAGAGCACTTGACCATAGGTCATTAAGCGGTACGTGGCCTTCAAACTCCTCTCCTGCTCCTCTAATCTTAGCACCATAGCTAAAAGCTTCAACTGATGCCACTGCATGTGCACTATGGTAATCATCCACAATCCTTCTCATCCCTCCCTTACCAAAATTGGTTTGGATGATTGCTCCGGTGTCCTTGAGGGCTACCTTCCCTTCTTTCCAGAAAATTTCTCCACTTTGCAATGTTTGTGCAAAGTTCTCACAATCCCTCCGTACATGATCAGTGTTGTCACACCATATGCACCGTTGCACATACGCTTGCTTGGTGGAAGTCTTCTTCTCCCTTCCCATGTCTTTCTCTTCCAACATTGCAAATTTGATCTTAAGCTCCTTCATCCCTCGCATGATCTCATCGATGGATGATTTTTCCTTTCTGTAATTCACAACCGGAGCTTGAATGTTGGAGGTTGGAACCACTTGCCTAGTAACAAGTGCTGGAGCAATAGAAACAGCCGTGTGAAGGGGTCTTCTCATCACAATCTTCTCTCTCCTTCTTTCTCTCTTCGCCAAGAGTGCAACTGCCTCCTCGACATCCTTCCAACTACCTGTTAGCCCTTCTTCCTCATTTTTATCTTCGAGAAGCAACTCCAGCTTCTCTTGCAACTCCACATCAGCAGCTCGGAGAAACAACTCTGTTTTATGTGACTCCAAGGTGATCTTCTCCAATCGAGAGAATTGAGAGAATTGTCTCTCAAACTCCCTAAGAAGCTCAGTTGCATGAGACTTCTTATTAGGCCTTTCGACTCACTCCATGAAGGACTTCTTAGTGAGTCTATCAGAATCTTCTAAGAAGTAGTCATCCCTCAAGGCACAGGAATATGTTTCCCAACCCTCACCAATGTGTTCCTATAGGGATTTCACATGACTTCTAATCTCTGGCACCGCAGCAAGACGAAACATTTCTATCATCTCTTTTTCAGCAACACGGTTCAGCTCCATTTCCCTCACGTAGTATCTCAAGTACTTTGAGACATCCCTCCTGTCAAACTGATCCATCTTCCCCACCACATCTTGCAGCGCCCTTGTGGCTGAATTTTCCCTTCGGTTTTGCAATTGTTGCTGTTGAAGGAAGAGCGTGAACGCTTGAAACATCTCCGCTGTTGCCGGATCAAGCTGCACCTTAGGTACCTCGCTTGCTCTGCTCGACCCCTCCCCACTCATTGTAACCGTCCTTGTGATCCCGAACATCCACTCGGCTTGTTGTCAGTGAAAAGCCGTCTTGATCGTTGACCCCTCAAATTCCCCAAGTATTCAACCTTCTGATCTATCTACTCTGATCTAAATCTAGATCCCCGTGGTCTGTGCCTAATGGATTGGGCAACCTAACCTACCATCACCTCAAGCACTCTTGGGAGAGTTGGCCATCACTTCCAACTTCTCACAAGAGAAATACGCAGCACGCACTAGAGTGGTAACCGGTGATCAAGTCCGGAGCACTCCTATGGAATCAGGCGCCCACACAAATCCAGCATGGCGCACACACAAGAAGCCAGTATGGAGGGGATCCAAACACAAGAAGCAAACAGCGATCCTCCATACTTGAATTTTCCCAACCCACCCATGACTGACTCTTGCCAGCACTTGGCATTTGACATATCATAAAACTCAATGTTCTGCAATAAGCTATCACTACAGAGTTCTTACAATCTGATCCCTCACTAATTTTATATCTCAAGTCCAAACAAAACTTGAACTTGCATCCTTATATCTCAAGGCCAACCCACAACCTAACCTTGCAATCTACACCTTACTCTAAACTTGGAACATCCAACCATAAACCGAAACTCATGAAACTGAAAACTCGCAACAAGAGAACTCATGAAAGTTCCTCCACCTCAAAGGTTTCACGTCGAGTTCACCACTTATGTCGCATGGACATTTCTTTGATCTGAGAACGCCCGAGCGCCTGGCTGTAGAAGAACCTTCTAGAACCTCGTGTGAGTTGACAATCTCTTCTTCTTCTCCTCAGCACTCCACATTATAGCCGGTAAAACTTCAGCGGAAGAAGATTATGATATCTGATGATTCGACCAATAACTTTCGCTCAAACTTTACAAAACATTGCTCCACAACCCTTACTATCACTCAAAAAAGTTTCAGATGTTTTTCTCTTCTAGATCTCTCAAAACAATTGGTGATTTACCCACTGTAACACAAGGCGATATGCAGATCCCTGTGTACAAAACCCATCACATATCCCAATCCTTGACTTCAATTGCTCCCATATTTTATGAGAAGGTCACTCATCATCAGAACTTGAACTGTGCAAAGTTTTATTGACAGAAATTTCTGATATCAAAAGATATGATCTCTGTACTAACTTCGTGACAGTCGATGCAGTCCTCCTGCACTCGATTGTATACACAAACTTCAAGCTATCACTCCGTACTCAAAACTCGTCCAATCGAGTAAAAACTTCAATCAAAACACAAGCCTGAGTCGAAAACTATATCTCTATTGACTCAGATCTCCCAAAACCCTTGTAAGGTTCCCAAAAACTCCCCAAATACACTTAAAAGTCTAAATTTCTTTCTCTAACTTTGAATCATCACTTCAGAGTGACAAATCCTTCAAATCCATCCATTCTTGAGCCCACGTTGTAGCTCGTCCCGTCAGCTCTCCAAACCAATCCTCAGATCTCCGAATGTCCCCCTGGAAGGTCTCCAAAACTCCTCAAAACCTCGAAGAAGTTGCCCAAGAGTCCTCATTGGTCCAAACTTCAAGACCAGTGAGAATGAAGAGTGTTATTTTGACCTCTAGTGTGGCCAAATTAGCTCCATTTTAACATAGAGCTTTACAACTATCCTAAACACACTACTTAGCCATCCTATACACAATAAGAGTTGCCACTAATAAAGAGTCAAAATGACAACTCGAAACCGGCTAAAGTATGAACGGAACTACAAAACGTAACCGGGAGTTTATAACTTGAGAATAATACTCCTCGCCAAAGTTCCTAACAATCAACTCCCTATGGCTTGTTTTCGGTAAGCAATAGTGACGGATTGGAACACATGTCTTAAAAGCCACCACTACTGGTAAGTTCAAATCCATAGCGCCCAAACTAAATCAAAACGCATTACCTTCGTTACGTCCCAAATCGCGCCGTAGGAAACAATTGGAAGAATAATCGGGTCTGGAGAGTTTATCACTTGTTGCAGAAAGTTATCTCCAAAATGATACACTAACCACGCCTGAAAATGATCACGATGAAGACACCGGATGTTGATCACAAATGGATTAGGCATCGGTACATCTGGAGGATCATGTTGTCCTCTATCCATGTCCTCGTCGGCTTCACTTCGATCAGATATGCTCCTTAGTCAGCAAAGTGATGTGTCTAGCACTCTCCCACACCCTTTCCATCTTGACTGCGCTTTATATCTGATAAGGTCCAAGATAATATCTCTTGGAGCCTTTTCAACATCCTGACCCTATAAAGTAGATCGAACGGTGGGCTCTTAATAGCCTTATAGTGCTAGAGTCGGTTATCTAACCTAAACTATCGCCGTCATGACAACTACCAAGATGACACATGTCATCATCTTCTCATAGTAGCCGCGTCACAACACGACAACGGCAGCCCCAAAGGCGAATCGCTAAGCGCACTACCGCTCTAATCGCTATATTCGCTTCTCGCATGCGCCAAGCACCTACCTAACTAGAGATGCCACTACATAAGTCGTGACACTACTCCTGCATACGCGCACCTACATAACTAGAGATGCTACTACATAAGTCATGACAAAGCTGTCGTGCACATACATATCGCATCACAACATACATCACTGTGATATCAAACATCACAACACATAGATCGTCATACACCAACACAAGTGTACCACAATCGCCCCCCTAACTAGCGGTTAGGTCCCTCTAACACCATATAGCTATCTAGTCCATAACATGATATGCCCTTCGTGGGGCTAAGATCAGGAGGCCGGGTGCTACAATGCCCCATCGTTAGTCTCCTATCTGCAATCCATATCATGTAACGGTTAGACGTGCTTGCCTGCTAAACGCATCGAGGACATCTCCACCGCCCACTGGGCACCGTATTGAGAGGAGGTGTCAAACATGACATATGCCATCCTCTTGAACAAGAATCACAAATCAACATACTGCCGCTCCACGGTGATCCACATAACATACATCTCAAGCCTGCACGTACAACTGCTAGGCTTGGATCCATAGTACCATCAATGTTTGGAAGGTGACATGGCGCACAATTACGCATATGATCCTTCCAAATCACACCATCACGACCCTCTGATACCAAAACTCCAGAAGGTAAAACCTCACGTATTCGTAGAATTGTGCGACCAGCCGTAACATCTAATGTGGTCGGTGCACTCTACTGCAAGTAAACGTAATCACCAACATGAAATCTGACAATTGAAGGTCGATATCCACCTCCTCGGATGGTAGCATAACATAAAAGTATCTCTATCTTCGAAGAATAGCCGGTGTTCTCAAATGCCATGGGCATGACTCTATGGAAGAGTTCTGCCCTTTGAGAACACACCCTAACCCAAATATCAGGGTTATCCAAGTCCAAGACTTCATCTGACTCTCTACGGATAGTTGCAGGTAAGTCTGGATCTCCACCATATAATAAAAAGTACAGTGAGAATGACACTAGAGATGCTTGCTGGCTAAATCGATAACCCATGGCCAACCATGATAGCTGGATGTCCCAGCCTCCTAGATGATCTTTCTCCAAGCCAAACTTTCGCAGTCCTCTCTTCACCGTCTGAACAACTTGCTCAGCTAGACCATCAACCTTGGGATGATCTCTTGAGATGGTACGATGATCAATCAACGCTCGATCACACAAAGCCTGAAACTCGTCCAAAAACTCAGTACCCTGATCAGTCAACACTTGGCGGTGCACCAAATCGACTAAGCACTACAGCTAAGAACACATAAGCTATTCCCTCACTTGACTTGTCGGGCAAGGCCACCAATTCAATCCACTTGGAGAAATGTTCCACCATGACCAACACATATCAATGATGTCGTATAGTCAATGGCAAAGGTCTTGCAAAATCCAAGCTCCAACGATAACCAAGTCCCATAATCGGTAGAGGATATAGTTGTGGTGTAGAGGCATTGAATGATGCTCGAACATGATCACATACCATACATCTCGTCAAAAACTGCTGCACCTCAGTTTGCATACCTCTCTGTTGAGAAATCGACTCATCAGGAATCACTCCAAGAAGAGGAGAGCACACCAAAGGGACAAGAGAGAGTGTACAGGAATGAGATGGAGAAGGCTTCGCCTTCCCCTGTATATATAGGGTAAGTACAGGGAAACCCTAATCTTAGGTTAGCCCTAAACAGATCTATACCATCGGTACGTAACAACCCTAGATCTACGGCATGTAGTCATCAGGCACGGATCGACTATATATCAACTTTCGATGAGCTTGGGATATTAACACTCCCCTTCAAGCTCAATCACATCCCGAACTCCTAGACAATGTCGAAATGTAGCAAACGACTCTCTAGGCAAAGCTTTGGTGAAGATATCTGCAACCTGATCTCCTGTATGTATATATCTAAGATCTACTACACCTGAAAGGACCTTCTCCCTAACAAAGTGATAGTGCACCTCAATGTGTTTTGTCCTAGCATGAAAAATAGGATTGCTAGCTAACATCATGCTCCTAATGTTATCAGCTAGGATAATTGTAGGACTAGGATAATCTACTCCAATATCAGAAAGCAAGGAACAGCCAAACCGCCTTCACAAGTGGCATTCATAGCACCACAATACACGCCTCGTGGAAGAGCGGTGTCACGGTCGGTTGCTTCTTAGAAGCCCGACTCACTGCATTAGTACTCCCAAGTCCAAACGCATATCCGGGCGTGGATCCCCGCCGTGAAATGTCTCCCGCCCAATCAGCATCGGTGTAGCCATGCAGGTTCAGCTAACGTCCAAATCTGTATCGAAGTCCAAAATGAAGTGTGGACTTCACATAACGGAGAATCCGCTTGACCGTCATCATATGCGGTACCCGTGGAGCATGCAGGAACTGATTGACTAGACCAAAAGCATAGCTCAAATCCGGTCTAGTGATAGTCAGATAAATCAAACTCCCAACCATCTGTCTGTACAGGCGGGGATCTGCAAGTAACTCTCCATCATCTAACTCTAGCTTTAGACCTTGTTGGAGAGGAGTGTTTATTGGTTTACAATCAGACATCTTGAACTCCTTAAGCTTATCTAAAGCATATTGGCGTTGTATTAGCCACATATCCTTTCCCTCTGTAATAAACTCCACACCAAGAAAGAATTTAAGATACCCTAAGTCTTGTATCTCAAATTTGGAACATAAGATACTCTTGATGCAAGAAATCATCTCCTCATGGTTCCCAATGACAATAAGATCATCCACGTAGATGGAAATCATCACTACATGAACTCCTGATCTCATGCAGCATAGCGATGAGTCGGAATGATAGACTACAAATCCAAGAGATATGAGAAAGGAATTGATCTTCTCATACCATGCTCTCGGAGCCTGTTTCAAACCATAAAGGGATTTCCTTAACTTACAAACACGGGAAAGAAACTTTGGATCTTCGTAACCAGGTGGTTGTTGCATGTAGACTTTCTCGCCAAGATCTCCATTGAGAAAGGCGTTCTTGAAGTCCATTTGATGCATTCGCCATCCCTTGTTGACAACAATTGTAATAGGACAATAGGCACTATTCAGTCCGAATTCGTATAGATTGATTCGTTCCCAAGGGAATGAAGGATCAAACCACACTAGCGAGGAAGGGAAATAAGCATTTAGACATCTTTCTAACTCTGGACTGCAGAGTCCGAAGAGCATTCACCAAGAAGGCAATCGATTCAATCTCAATTCCTTCACAAGCCCATCACATCACCAATTTCACGAACACAAACAAATGGAATTCAGCAATTTGCTTTACTTGAGGATAGGGATCTCTCTCATTACAAGTTTGCGTCTCGCGAAACACCTCCTAGAGTACTTGCCGATGCTACAGGAGCAGGCTCGGCTCGTGGGCGAATATCCGGGTAACTTCACGGATATACGTTCCGATAAATCACAATGTCGACTGCGGACACCGGCTCCTCGAGTGCTCGTTTCCCCCGACTACAATTTGCAATCCAACAATTTGGACACTTGCAAAGATGAAAGATCCATCACTTTATTTCCTACGACTATTTATAATGAATGTTCTAATCGCTACTCCTTCTCGCCAAGCTAACCGCCTCCTACACGGACGCTCTCTCCAAAGTCTTCTACTCTAATCTAAGCCGCCGATCGCACTTCCCGCCGCTTGCGTGAATGCGTCGATTCCTAACTGCATTTCTGTACATCCGCCGCGATCTCCCTGGTCGATGAAGAGCCATGGCTTCCCTGAAATCCCGACCCAATGCCTTGTACATTTCCTTCCTTCTATCCTTCGAGTCTCCATGATTCTCCATCGCTGCCACCAACTGTTCTAACCACTGCACTTCAACTCGGTCACACCATGTGAACAGATATTGCGCACATCTGTTAGCAAGGTTCTCCAGCTTCGCAGGTGCCTCCACATCCACCTGAATCAATCTTCGTTTTAAGTCTTGCACTGTCTCCCGAAGATGAGCATTTTCCTTCTCTACAAAATGGATATCCGCACCCCGAATACGACAGATCTCTTCGTAGGCCTTCTTCGCCTCTTCAACCTTCTTCTCCATCTCGGTTTTCTCCTTGGCCAGCTTGTCCACGCTCTTTGTCAACTCCTTCACCATGATGGACTGATCCTCCTTTCCTAACGCCAGACGGTTCATCATTTGAAACAATTCCATATACCCGTCCGCTTGAGGGTCCCACCCTGGCATATACATCGGCCCCATCTCGTTCAACTCCAGCAACACTAGGACCACCACAGCTTCCAATTTCTCGGCGATACAAGATAGCATCGATGCCATGGGTTCCCGCAATCTCCTTCGAGGCTTTCGCCCCCGGCTTCACCACCATCATCTTTGGTCGAGAGGACTTGGCCGGTCCTACTTCTTCTATCTTCTTCTTGCCTACATCTCTTCATACCGCTAGAGTGGCAGGGGGACTGTCTTCTACTACTCTCTTCTTCTTCCTCGATGTCCCAATCACTCCCAGGTCTGAGTCCGAATCAGGCTTGCTTTGTACCGCCAGTCTCACTTCTCCTGTTCTCTTCGACTCAAGAGGTGCACTCGTGCCTAGACTCCTTGTCGACCCACTGCTAGCGCTGTCGATGTCCCCATCCAAGTCCGAAAACCCACTCTCCAACCGATCTTTTGCCTCTCCAGCTGGGCACCACTCCAACTTTGCATACAGGTGTACAAAGAAAGACGAGAGATAGACAACACTCTTATCGTCCTCTCTTAGCTTCGTTGCCATGGCTTGCACATTCTTCGCAAAGATCTCTCCCCAGTTCACTCGGATAGTACCTCCGATGAACCCTTCCACGATCCTCACCTTATGCATACTCACATACATTGTTCTCTGCGGCGAGAATAGCTGATTCTCAAGGTCAAGCGCAACTCGGATGGCACTGTATCTCGATACAAGGCCAGATTGGTAGCCAAGGGCTATGCACAACAGCATGGAGTGGACTACGAAGAGACGTTTAGTCTAGTTGTCAAGATGGCAACCATTCGTACGGTGGTTCCTATTGGTGTCAACAAGGGATGGCGATTGCATCAAATGGACTTCAAGAACGCCTTTCTCAATGGAGATCTCAGCGAGGAAGTCTACATGCAACAACCACGTGGTTATGAAGATCCGAAGTTTCTTTCCCGTGTTTGTAAGTTAAGGAAATCCCTCTATGGTTTGAAATAGGCTCCAAGAGCATGGTATGAGAAGATCAATTCCTTTCTCAAATCTCTTGGATTTTTAGTCTGTCATTAGACTCATCCCTATCTTGCATGAGATCGGGGAGTTCATGTAGTGATGATTTCCATCTACGTAGATGATCTTATTATCATTGGAAACCATGAGGAGATGATTTTCCGCATCAAGAGTATCTTATGTTCGAGTTTGAGATACAAGACTTAGGATATCTCAAGTTCTTTCTTGGTGTGGAGTATATTACAAAGGGAAAGGATATGTGGCTAATACAACGCCAATATGCTTTAGATAAGCTTAAGGAGTTCAAGATGTCTGATTGTAAACCAATAGACACTCCTCTACAACAAGGTCTAAAGCTAGAGTTAGACGATGGAGAGTTACTTGCAGATCCCCAATGCATGCGGACATATGGTTGGGAGTTTGATTTATCTGACTATCACTAGACCGGATTTGAGCTATGTTGTTGGTCTAGTTAGTCAGTTCCTGCATGCTCCACGGGTGCCGCATATGATGACGGTTAAGCGGATTCTCTGCTATGTGAAGTCCACACTTCATTTTGGACTTCGATACAAATTTGGAGGTGAGCTGAACTTGATGGCTACACCGATGCTGATTGGGCAGGAGACATTTCTGGCAAGAGATCCACGTCTGGATATGCGTTTGGACTTGGGAGTACGGCTGTGAGCTGGGCTTCTAAGAAGCAACCGACCGTGCGGACAATTGTGCGTGCAATTGTGCGGACAGCTAGATGTATGTTATGTGGATCAGCTGGTGTAGCATAAGGATGGCTAAGTCATGTTTGACACCTTCTCTTAATTCGATACCTAGTGGGTGGTGGAGATGTGCTTGATGCAATTAACAGGCAAGCAAGTTTGACCGTAACATGGTATGGATTGCATATAGGCGACTAACGATGTGACATTGTAGCATCCAGCCTGTTGATATTAGCCCCACGAAGGGCATATCATGTTATGGACTAGATGGCTACTTGGTATTAGAGGGACCTAACCATCAGTTAGGGGGACGATTGTGGTACACTTGTGTTGGTGTATGACGATCTATGAAGTGTGATATTTGATGTGACAACTATGTTTACTTAGATGCGATATGTATGTGCATGACAATTCTCACGACTTATTTAGTGATTTCCCTAGTTAGGTAGGTGCGCGTATGCAAATATAAATATAGTAGTTAAAGTCGATTGTGTAGTTAGCGCCATTCACACTAAAATTCTCGTTAGGACCAACAGCGGCGTTATTAGACCTAGGGCTAAAGGGGTAGAGTTCAAATTAGGACTCCTTGGAATGCAATTTTTGAGATTGTGGCTAAGATGGATAGTAGCTGCGGAAACCTTGAGTCTTTGAAGCACAAAGTGGATTTGGCTTGACTGTAATCTCTCTTTTATGCTATATTTATGAGCGGAGTGTCCTTGTGGATGTTTTGATAATTAGAAAAGATTAATTGTGGTACACTTTTGTTAGTGTATGATGATCTATGTAGTGTGATGTTTGATGTGATAACGATGTTTGTTATGATGCGATATGTATGTGCATGACATCATTCATACTTACTGATTTCGAGTTGTTATTTTGATTCTTTATTAATTACAATTCAAAGTGTTTTTATGATGGCTAAGCAGTGTGTTTAGATTAGTTGTAAAGCTCTAAGTTAATATGGAGCTACTTTGGCCACATTAGAAGTAAAAAAAGTCACTCTTCATTCTTAATGGTAGTGAAGTTTGGATCAATAAGGGCAGGAAGGTGAAGTTTTTTGAGATTTTGAAGAGTTTTGAAAGCCTTTCCTAGATCCATTCAGAGATTTGGTAAGACGGTTGGATATGAATTTTTCTGAAAGATTTTGAAAAGAGAAACATTAGGAAATTTATTGAGAGTACAACAAGATTGTTTAGCATTTATTTGTGAAGTTTGAGCAAGAATTAACGGTCAAATTTCTGAATATCATGATTTTCTTATGCGAGAATTTTACCACTTGCAATAGACTCGAATGTGGATTGATGAGAGGAGAACAAGAGAATAGCGGTTCAAAGAAGGGTCAAAAATATTGTTGGAGCAAGATCTTGTGCACATTGTCCATTTTTATGGTGGAAAAATACTCTTGTAACAATCAAATTACACAAGAAGAGCAAATTTTGTAGCAATTCAGATAAGTTCCCAAAGGAATAAGGTGTCATATGGTCAAAAGGAAGGCAAATGAGCAACTTTAAGTATTTTTAACAAACTCTAGACATTGCAACCAAAGAGTTTCACACACACACATCATACGAAATCTCATCAATAAGTCAAACTCAGAATTTGCATTTGATTACAAATGCAAATTATTTTATTGATATAGGGATACCTCCAAATCCAAGGGTCGATTGGTTAGCCAGATAAAAGCTCACAGAAGTTCTCCTAGAGAGATCACTAATAGCAATAGCTCTGAATTCCTTATTATCCTTTCAAGGATTCATGCATCAATCAAGTTTATCACTGTGATCTCCATCTAGCTTCGAGAGATTTTGTTCTACCCTTGATACACAAACAAGTTCATTGTAGGACACTTGTAAATTGGAGATAATCCTCAAACTAATTTGAATTTACTTATATACATTCATACATATAGTTACTCTAATCATAGGTTACTCTGATTGTGTACTCTTATGTCTTAGTGAAGTATCCGTATCATTGGATGACGACTCTAGCTTCCATGCGAATGCATCCACACTCACATGCAACTCTCTTACATCCTTAGCAATCTCTTTTTGACATTCACGACCCATAGCTTTAATCATCTCCTTTCACTTTTCTTTCGAATCGACAAAAATATTTATTGCCTCAATCGATCCAATCGTACAACTTCCGCTTCATCACATTGAGTGAAAAGATATTAAGTACATTTGCTCACTAAAGCTTTCAATCAAGTGGGTCTGTCCATATCCACCTCGTGCAACTGTTGCTTAAACACCCACACTTGATTGTAAAGTCATGCATTCTCTAATTCTACAAATTTCACCTCTACTCCATTGATTTTCTTATATTTTTGAATATGTCGTCTTCATAGCCTAAATAAACCTCCTTTCCAACCTCGGCCTTCTGCTTCTTGAAATACTCCACATTCACAATGATTTACCCAATGGTTTAAACTTGATCCTTACGTTCAGTTGCCATTCGATT
Organism: Marchantia paleacea; assembly: GCA_014180765.2. Lineage (NCBI taxonomy): Eukaryota > Viridiplantae > Streptophyta > Marchantiopsida > Marchantiales > Marchantiaceae > Marchantia > Marchantia paleacea. The sequence continues at coordinate 830,941 of MUAA02000034.1, forward strand.
CATGACTTAAATCAACTCCATGTATCCGTCATCTTGAGGGACCAACCTTGAATGTAGTTTGGAGCCATTTCGTTTAACTCCATAAATATCGAAACGATCACATTCTCCAACTTCTATGATAAGTGTAATACCGAGGAAATTGGTTCTCCACCATCAACCTTCAAAGATATAACCTTCCGCTATGATGTCTTTGATAGGGATTTTGATAGTCATTAAATGACATGATTTTTTATTTATTTATTTGTGTTGGATATATTTTGGGCTTGATACATATGTATATGTACAATTATTGTTAATGTAGTTTGTTTTGTGAACAATATGATAAGGTTTAGTTTCATTATAGATGTTGCATATTTTTACGTTGATTAAGTTGGGAGTGATGATCATATTATGAAATCATGTTGTGATGATAGATTTAGATTGCATAAATTTCTTCTTTAATATTTTTTTTCATAAATCATACTAGCAGTGCATGTTGTGATGAGATATGCAGATTGTCTAAGTATTTCCATAATAGCTTTCTTATAAAGTAGACTTCATTAGTGAAAATTGTTAATATCCCAAGCTCATTGAGTTGATCTAGGGTTGTTACGTACCTATGGTACAGATCTGTTTAGGGCTAACCCGAAATTAGGGTTTCCTTGTACTCACCCTATATATATACAAGGGAAGGCAAAGCCTTCCTCATCTCTCATTCCTCAACACTCTCTCTTGTCCCTTTGGTGTGCTCTCCTCTTCTTGGAGTGATTCCTGAAGAGTCGATTTCTCTACATGGTATCAGAGCATGGTGGGAGCATTAGTTATGCAGATTAGACATAGAGGAGTGCTGGAGATCAGTGAGGAGTGAGCCTCAAAGTTGGAGGTTGTCCCGCTGAAGCGATTAGATTGTTGGGAAACCGTTTTGTGTTTTCTCATAATCTTCAATTGCATTTTCGGAGATCAAGATGATCGTTTTTGACCTATTTCTAATTGCCCAACTCCCTAATGGGAGTTGTCTTGCGCAGAAAGGTCGAATTTGGTAGCCATGAAGTTTTCGTGCAATTTGGAGTTGTTGGTGGTAGTTATCGCCTTTTCCAAAATCTTTGAGGAGCTGTTTGGAGGCCTGAACGAGGTTTTTTAGAGGTTTGAGGGTTTCTACCAGAGCAAAGGCTCTGCTTAAGCGCATGTAGAAACTGAACAACGCTCGCCTCTATCAGAGCTCCTACCACGAAAAATTTCAGCTCAATCCGAGCTTTCTTCGTCATTTTTGCTTAAGTACTGCGCATGCACAGAATCGCGAACATATTTCATTCTTTGTCTGCGGGTCAAGACAGGCACATTTTGCCAATTTCTGGAGTTTTTCATGTTTCTTGATCGAGGTGCACAGGAGCTGTTTTTCTGCCGTAGTCGCGGAGGTGTTCTTTCTGTTCGTTTTGTGTTTGTGCAGGTACTTGCCGTGTTGGAGTCCTGATTTCCGCTCGTGACCACAACAGTGAGCATGATCACTGGAGAGAAACTCGACAAGAACAATTTCCAAACGTGGAAATTTCGAATGAAGACCTTCCTTCAAGACTAGGGGCTATGGGAGCTTGTGACCGGGGAGGAGAAAGCACCAATCGTAATTGTTGGTGATCTTCGCAGTGAGCAGACATTGCGTGAGTGGAGAAAGCGGTCGTATCAAGCCATCCACTACATTGCGCCACGATCTCGGGCTCGATGATCGGGTCACATTCAAGGCGTGACACACCCAAGGAAGCTTGGGGACGCATTGTCCGCAGATGTTCCATTCGGGAATAGAAGCTCGGAAGTCGTAGTTGCCGCAAACAATTCAATGTCTCTGTCAAGAAAGGCTCGATGTGTCCTAGTGACTATGTCAATCACATCAAGCAACTAGCAGATCAGTTAGCATCTGTCAATGTTCAACTTGATCCGACTTTGATTATTGGTGAGACATTGCAAGGACTGCCTGCCGAGTACAAGCAGTTCATTACGTCAATTTCGACCAGAGAACCTCTTCCGAAGTTCGACAAATTGGTCCCAATGATGTTGGGAGAAGAAGTGCGAGTGCAGGCGTACTAGTGCTTCGTCCAGCCCGCAAGAATGTGTGTTTTTTGCAGGTTCTGGAGGTCGAGGTAGAGATCGTGGCAAAGGAGCCGGATATGATGGTGGTAGAGGTCGTGTGCAAAACAAGGCACCCAGCTTGACCAAGTGCGCCCACTTTAGGAAAACGAGTTAATACCGCAACTCTTTGTCACAAGAATGACCACTATGCCAAAAATTGTTACAAGCGTCAGAACGATCTGCACGCTTTGGGCCAACAGGGCCATGTAGCTGCTGAAGAACAGCTACTCATTGTGACACACCAGAGTTATGCTACTTTCGCACCTGATACAGATTGGGTGATCGATTCCGGAGCTACCAACCACATCATCAAGAATGGTTTGCATCGCTCGACACTGTGGAGACTCCTCAGTTCATGGTGACTGGAGATGATACCAAACATGAGATCAAGCATAAGGGTAAAATTCCGCTTGACATTCCAGGATCCAATCTTTCTGGAATCGGAAATGTTTTACATGTTCCTACTCTGACTCGAAATCTGTTATCAGTAGGACAGATGGTAGAACAAAATTTCCAAGTGCGTTTCAACAAAGATGGATGCTTTGTTGAAGACTCCACAGGTACTGTTGTAGCTCGAGGTAGCAGGAGTGGTAGACTGTTCAAGCTAGATGCTACAGTTAATGTCAGTAAACAGCCAACTCCTGTCATTACAGAAAGTGGCTTTGTAGTATCTGACATAGATATTTGGCACTTTAATTGGGCACATGAACTTTCAGAACCGAAGACTCTTCCGAAGTTCAAATCTAGTCACGGGTTTGCCCAACTTCACTTCTTCACCCACTACGGTATGTCCCGCTTTCGGTTCGGCAAGCAAGCTAGACAATCCTTTAAGGGATCAGAGGAGAGCAACCAAGTTTCTAAATTTGGTGCACACGGATGTATGGACTTCTTCTCAACCAAGTTTATCTGGTTTTGAGTACTTCGTGTCCTTCATTGATGATTTCTCTCGCTACACCTAGGTTTACTTCCTTAAGAGCAAGAGCTCTTCAAATGTGTTAATGCGCTTTCCGGACTTTCCACACCTTGGTGGAGAAACAGCCGACAATCTATCCTTTGTCTACGTTCCGATGGAGGAGGCGTTTTACATGCTGAGAATTCACCGCTTATCTACGTAAGCATGGCATACGTAAGACTTGCAGTTATACTCCCACAACAGAACGGCGTTGCGGAGAGAGGAAGAATCGCCACATAGCGATTGTTGCTCGCTATGTTGAACGAGAAGAACCCGCCTAGACCGTTCAGGGGCGTAAAGGCATTTCCGTTGCAAGGTGTACTTGATGAATCGAACTCCGACTACATCAGTTCACAACAAGACCCCGATGGAGGTATTCACGGGCCACAAGCGATTACTCATTTCTGAAATTTTTCGGTTGCATCGTTATGTACACATTCGGATGAGAAGCGAAGAAGCTAGATCTCGAAAGTCGAGAAGTGTATTTTCCTTGGATATGCCTTAGATACGAAAGGATATAGATGCTATAATCCTTCCTCTAGGCAATTCTATATCAGTAGAGATGTTGTATTTGAAGAGTTGCAATCTTGGTATGCACCTGCGATTGTTTCGATCATACCCACTCTTCCCAATAAAATCGCACCAAGGAGTCCATCCACTTTGTTCTTTACGAGTGGAGTTTCGAGTCACACCGGATCTAGAGTCGAAGTCTATCAGTATGAGCCGCCACGGATGAAGTTCACCGAGCACCATCCAGACCGGCTCCTAGACTTGAGGATCATCTTATTTTGCAACATATGATATCCTCACCACGGATTATGGTATTCATCCGTTGGATGAAGCATCCTTTAACAATCTTGCTGGTACCTCGGATCCGGAAGCAAGGGGCGACAAACGGTACATCCGACACGCCTACTTAAAAATCTGAGAGAGTTCGGCATCTTGTTTAGCGATTTATGCATGAAAGTTTTCTTTTGATCACCATGCATACATGACTCAAGTTCAACTTGAGCCAGAACCGAGTACGCTTGAGGAGGCAATGCACAAAAATGAGTGGATTGAAGCCATGGAGATAGAACTTGCTACACTTCGTCACCAACAAACCTGGGAATTGGTGGACTTATCTAAAGATAAGAAAATGATTGGTTACAAATGGGTCTTCAGGTCAAGCGCCTTTCGGATGGCATTGTATCTCGATACAAGGCCAGATTGGTAGCCAAGGGCTACGCACAACAACATGGAGTGGACTACGAGAGACATTTAGTCAAGTTGCCAAGATGGCAACCATTATCTGCATGGTTCCTATTCTTTGTCATCAAGGGATGGCGACGCATCAAATGGACTTCAAGAACGTCTTTCTCAATGGTGATCTCAATGAGGAAGTCTACATGCAACAACCATCTGGGTACAAAGATCCAAGTTTCTTTTCCGCGTTTGTAAGTTAAGGAAATCCCTCTATGGTTTGAAACAGGGCTCCAAGAGTATGGTATGAGAAGATCAATTCCTTTCTCATGTCTCTTGGATTTGTAGTTCATCATTCCGACTCATCCCTATCTTTGCATGAGATCATGAGTTCATGTAGTGATGATTTCCATCTACGTAGATGATCTTATTATCATTGGGAACCATGAGGAGATGATTTCCGCATCAAAAAGTATCTTATGTTCAATTTGAGATACAAGACTTAGGATATCTTAAATTCTTTCTTGGTGTGGAGTTTATCACAGAGGGAAAGGATATATGGCTAATACAACGCCAATATGCTTTAGATAAGCTTAAGGAGTTCAAGATGTCTGATTGTAAACCAATAGACACTCCTCTACAACAAGGTCTAAAAAGCTAGAGTTAGACGATGGAGAGTTACTTGCGAGATCCCCGCTTTGCATGGACATATGGTTGGGAGTTTGATTTATCTGACTATCACTAGACCGGATTTGAGCTATGTTGTTGGTCTAGTTAGTTAGTTCCTGCATGCTCCACGGGTGCCGCATATGATGGCGGTTAAGCGGATTCTCCGCTATGTGAAGTCCACACTTCATTTTGGACTTCAATACAAATTTGGAGGAAATTCAAACTGCATGGCTACACCGATGTCTTGATTAGGCAGAGACATTTCGGCAAGACATCCACGCCCGGATATGCGTTTGGACTTGGGATGCAGTACGTGAGTTGGGCTTCTAAGAAGAAACCGACCGTGGCAATGTCTTCCACAGAGGCAGAGTATCGTGGTGTTATGAATGCCACTTGTGAAGCAGTTTGGCTTCGTTCCTTGCTTTCTAATATTGGAGTAGATTATTAGTCCTGGCAGCTTTATCCTAGTCGATAACATTAGCGGCATGATGTTAGCCAACAATCCTGTTTTTCATGCAAGGACAAAGCACATTGAGGTGCACTATCATTTTGTTAGGGAGAAGGTCCTTTCAGGTGTAGTAGATCTTAGATATATACATCTGAGAGATCGGGGTTGCGAGATATCTTCACCAAAGCTTTGCCTAGAGAGTCGTTTGCTATTTTTCAACATTGTCCAGGAGTTGGGATGTACGATTTGAGCTTGAAGGGGAGTGTTAATATCCCAAGCTCATTGAGTTGATCTAGGGTTGTTACGTACCTATGGTACAGATCTGTTTAGGGCTAACCCGAAATTAGGGTTTCCTTGTACTCACCCTATATATATACAAGGGAAGGCAAAGCCTTCCTCATCTCTCATTCCTCAACACTCTCTCTTGTCCCTTTGGTGTGCTCTCCTCTTCTTGGAGTGATTCCTGAAGAATCGATTTCTCTACAAAAATGAGCTCAAATTGAATAGTGACAAATAACTTATAAATCTTCTCATTAGCTTTGCTACTCCATGTATTATTGGATATTATGGCTTTGTGATCCAATGTATATTTTGATAGGATTGTAAGATACATCATATTGTTGGATACATCATAACCTTATACTTTTTTTGCAATTTAGTTAATTCTATCTCCTTTGATCATAATATAGCCAATTAGATTTTTCTTGACACAATGTAAAACTAACAATGTATATGCAATACTTTTAATAATTCAAACTTTTTGTATATTAATATATCTTGTTTGATATTTTATATCAATTAATCATTTTCAAATATCTAAACAATCAAAATAAAAATATATTTTATTAATTTATTATTTATTTGAGTTTAATAAATTTTAATATTTTTCAATATTAAATAAATATTTTTATATTTAAATATTTTATAATAATCATGATAATTTTTGAATAAATTATTTTTGATAAAATTACTTTTTAAAAATAATAAATATATTATTATAAATTATTAATATAATAAATTAAATATTAAAAATATTAATAAATTATTAATAAATAATACCAAAATGTTATTTAACTTTAAAGATTTACATAAAATTTAATTTAATTTAATTATATATTTTTGAAAAATTTAATTTAATTTTGAAATTATAAATTATAAAAATTTAACATATTATTTTATACATAATATGCTAAATTAATCATCATAAACATCAAATGAAATTAATTTTTTACTCATAAGTAAATGTTATCAATATGTGAGAATCTACTTGATATCTCTTGACATTAAAATATTAATTTGTGAAAAATAAACTTAAGTGAAATATTAGATAACATCTACTCTCCATCAAATGACATTTATCAATATTTGAATCATTATCTCATCACAATTATACATTTTGACTTTGCAATTCAACTCTGACAAAAATTTGACTATTAAGAAACACAATGAGCAATCAAATTTGAAATATATCATTAGTCATTTGACTTTTGCATTAGAAATTAAATGTAAAATTTTACTCTTCTCAGCTAAAGTACCTTATTTTTCCTACCCGAAACTGGAAGGGTACTTATTATTCAAAAAAACTAAAATAATTTATCTTTGATCAATTTTCATCATAAAATGTGTGTATATTAAAATTTTAATTTTAATTTTATTCTTGCATTTTTTGGATATATGAAAAGACAATTTTCATTTAGAGAAATAGTTTCAAATCAACATTCTAATGAGAATGAATGTTTGGACTTAGAAATATTTGTGAAAAAAGATTGAATTTCTAATGATGAAATATGTTTAATATGAAAGGAGAATGTAATCTAATAAGTTTATCTTTTAATGTGTAAATTACTTTAAATGAAATTTTAGTTAATTTTTTGGTATGCAATTAAAAAATAGATGGGAATAAATTTAACTATAGTTGTTAATGCAATTCCAAAAACTACAAAAAATTTAGTGGAATAAAAGTGATCGCCGATTTGATCACTATCATTCGCGCCAAGGGCTACAAGTTCGTTCGTCTGGATGACTGTTTCATGGACAGTGAGAGTCCTTACTGGTAGTAGACATATTTGTGATTCCTCGCTTTCAGCTCATGCATATCATGAGTCGAAGTCCATAGCATTCTTTGCATTATGAACTGTAGCGTACTTGACAATGTCATGAATAAAGTCACCACGTGTTAGCAAAGATGGAGGACATCTTCCGAGTGCTGTAGTTAGACCGTAGACTTGATAAGCATGTTCTTTACACGTGGAAAGTTCAAATGGCCACTTGGGTATACTGGCCATTTGTCAAGTTTGTAACCTGCTCCCTCGCCACGTGATTGCAGTTTCGTGCCTCTTATTAGTTCATCTCACCTATCAACCATTCACTTACAGTGTTCATTTATCACGTCCCAGTACTCAGGCAGGGATTTTGCGCAGGATTCAACTTCCAGGCCGGATTTGACTGCTGAGTATGATGAGATGAAGGGTAACAGCTAAGGCTAATACTTCACAGTAGAATTTGGATCATCACAATTTCGTAAACATGCTGTCGAAATTAGAGTCCGACGCCCCAGCTTTCCTCTGCATGTAAAACATAGGACCGAGAGGACATAAGCTGCTGATGAGCTTCCACAATACTAATGGTCAGTAACATTCTATCCAGGATTGAATCAACGCTACCCATGCCCGAGACACAGAGTGCGGCATTCATATAGTTCAACTCTAACGTCTATACTAATCATCACACAGATTGGTAAACTTGGAGACCAGAACTTGTAAGAGCTGCTGGGCTCGGCACAGGAGGATTTCAATGTGAGGTTCATTTCTGTAGGCACCAGCCTGAGTAGCAGAAGTGACTAGGTTTAACATGTTTCTACCTACTCTTCTGACGAGAGTCAATGTTATCGAATATACTTGATGGTCTGATTGCTAAACCAACACCATTCCTTGGATTTTAAACTGAGAATACTTTCTTTGGTTCATCTTCACGTCAATAAGGACCTTAATTTTAATATAGAGGTCCATAAAAGCATACATTATGTATACAAGTCAAAATATGTTGGCGAAAGGCACAATGAATTGTCAGAATAAAATACAATTCGATGGATAATGTAGCATCTGACAACACCTGAACACCTCATTATCCCAAGGTAGAATACCTTAGTGTCACAACACATTGCGCAATTAATGAATTCTATTTATATGGACATACCACAAAACGATAACAAGTATGTCCAAACTGTATTCGCGCAGGTCTGATAAAACTGCTAAATACATAAAATTATATCGTAATATATGATAATATTTTATATATTGAATTTTAAATAATATTGAAAAAAATTTCATATCCATAGGTATGATCTTTATTTATTATTTTAGAAATTTTAAAAATTATGTTAAATTCATGATTAAAATTAAAAATTATTTTTTTTATTTTGTACAATCGTATAAAAATACTAATATTATTATATATTTATAATTTTAAATAAATAATTAATTCATTAATAAATATTTTAATAAATTTTATTTTTTAAAATGATTTTAAATTTTTGTTGAAATTAAAAAATTTAACATGAAAAAATTATTCAATTATTTAAAAACTTAATACAATAAAAAATTATTTCACATTAATTAAAAAATAATGAATAAATATTATTATTTTTTTTGTAAAAAATGCTAGCATGTGGAGAACTAGATTATGTACATTGCAGTAGTAGCTTTTCTATGCCCTAGGTTTCCTTGAAATCCTTAGTGAAGATTAGATGGATAAGACTAAAATTACCCATTTCTTGTGTCAATTATGCAAAATTTTCTCAACTTCTTAAGATTGAGGATGGTGGCACAAGGCTTACCTTTTAACAAGATCATTTCTCTTGAGATTACCCTTCGCTTCTACTTTTTAGCTAATATTTTGAATGGCAAAGGTAACTTCAGCTGTATTTTCCAAGCTAAATTTTTACTTCAACATCGAAATTGAAATCAACAATCAAGTTGGAAAATACAGCAGTTGTAAGAAGTTAATGAAATTTCAATTTCAGTGTCAACATTGAGATTGAAATGTTCCAAGATAGGTCCCGAAACCTAGCATTTCAACTTTAGCAACAATCAATAAATCCCTCTCATATTCAATTTTGCTCCAAACTTTACAATAGTCCATAACTTTTCTCATTTCCTTGAGCATTTAGCTTGATTCAGAAGTGTTAATTACAAGGTTCTTTAATCGCACACATGTATAGTATTCGTCCATGGACTAGCGAGGGGTATTGTTAAGTCAATCTTGCAGGGATTCGTTAACTTCGCCATGCCGAGTCGGCGTCGTGTTGAATAAATACCTCAAAGAATTTATGAATCTTTTGCTATCCATCACGTTTGGGTATCTTACTCCACCTAGGGAGAAACCTACCCTCATTTTAATTAAATAAACTAGTTACAGTTATAGGCTCACTGGTGCTCAGAACATGTAGACTACTACTACGAACAAAGGAGGTAAAACTACAAGGAATAAACTGAAAAGGACACAGTAAAATAAAATAAAATATGTCAATAAAATATGTCGTGCGTTGACCAGTGCTGTAAAATTCGTGATGTCGTACATCTTCCAGTATGTTGTAAACCACTATGTAAATGTCCAGATCTTATAATTTTCGAAATTTACAGACAATTTGAAAACATGTGGGCATAAATGAAAAGAAAAGGACAATGTGTAAAGGTCCACACGCATTCAAATAAAACCCAATAAGTGTCCAGAATTCTCCGGCCATAGACCACAATCACGCTGGAGAGGCCTCGCCTTTTCTCTAGATGTTTCGATTGTAAGTGTTTTACGGGTTTTGATTATTTTATTTTATACTTTCAAATTATTCAAGTTTTATCCACATGTACCAAATGTGCTTGTCAAATCTACGGAAGAAGGTGCATGGACGGGAACACTGTTCGCAAAGACAGATGGTCTACGTACAGCCGCACTCTAGTGACAGAAAAGGTCATCCCTGTTTTCGACGTGTCGTTTATGCATACGTTGTGTCAACGTGTGATTTCACTGCGTTGCTATATGTGTATTGACGTAATTCCATTTGAAGCTTCTGGATTTATAAGTTTTAAATACACGGGCTAGGCCCATCAAATATATATATGCTTGGAGATGTTTGTTCTGGAATAACAGAATAAAAATTTAGTGTTCTATAATCCTTCCGGGAGTGTTTTGACACCCCTAATTGTTCATTAAAGGGTTTCAAAAACCCCTTAACTTTTTCTCTCCCCTAATAAACTATATTGGCCAAACAGTGGATTAAGGCATTTCTAGAATGTACATGGTAAAATTAAGGGCAACGTAAAATTTTTTTGTCACATTGCACACTGAAAAAAAGTATACTTACTTCTAGTTTTACAAAATATTAAAATTTTTCGCTTCTACTCGTTATTTATCCTTATTAATATAAGAGTGAAAAATATAATTGCTTTTGGATTGGAATTCATGCTAAATTTAGAGCGATAGAGATGAAAAAACTAACTCGAGTAACTAACTCCAGTTCAAGTTTCATGCATTCAGAATCATGTACTTGCATTTCACATATTAGAGTGCTGAAGGACAAAACCTTTGTTGGCTGCGGTCGAGAAGGAAAAAACCCAAACACAATAAAATAACAAAAAGGATGAGAAGACCCCATCAAGTGTACAAGGAAGAAACCAAAAGGATAACATGGGGATAGGCCCCAATAGCATCACATTGGAAAATATGTCCTACTGCACCTAAGATATCCAAACTATCTAGGTCAAACAGTCTACAAACAACAAGAGCATATGAAGAAACATAACCTAATGTGATTGTTCTCCTATGGATTGCACCAGTTAGTACTCTATGTAGAGCAATGGAAACTCGTTGCCTAAAATAGGCTATATAATAAGCTAAAGAGAGTGATACCCCATGACGCATAGTATGATAGGCTCTCACTCACTCTCTCACGAACATGTCAAAGTTGGTGTCCATAGCCTTATATAACTCAAAAACTAGAGGAACAAAAAGGTGACCTCTATGCATACCCCTATACTTGGAGACCTTGGACATTGCCGCTCCACTCGCTGCCCATCCTAAGGATGGATGATCACCCCTTCTGAAATTATGTCACGAGTAGGATCGGTAACCACTACATATGCCACAGTAACATGGTGCTCCCGAACGAAGTATAGGTATGTCATAACGCTAGTCGACTGCAAGGCATACCAATGCTCCCTCCATATAAAATATCCACCCTCTTGTGCTATAGCAAACACCACATCCCTAATGACATCATGGATAATTATCCTCTGCCCTCCGAATGACAAGTTATATGATCATTTGTTGCATCTAAAGTGATACCACACTCACATGTGAATAATGAAGATATAGATGGATGGACCAAGCCAAGACAAAATCTCATTGTTGTAGAAAAAGTAGCTTGTGTGTGTCGAAAAGCCCTGATGCATGGTCGAGCCAAGATCCACAAGCATGCACCCTTGTTGGAGCAAGAGCGTAGACGAGCCCTAGTAATACGAGGAATGGCCGGATCCACTAAGAGTGAATGTAGAGCATGCTGAAACTGTTGATCTATCAAGATAGACTATAGATCTCTAGACCAATAGTCTTTATCAAAGAGAAAAAAGACGGAAGTTCATGTCATACCTCCACGGATTAAACATCTTTCGTATGTCGTAATAATACATGTAAGGAAAATGATCTCATATCCACGTCCATCACATATATCTCAAGGATGGGCCTATTTGCAATCACAAATCGAGAAGATAACAAAGGTGCAAAGAGAGTTCAACCAAAAAAATTATAGGTGTACTCTTCTCCATTAATAATAAGCCTACTTGTCCACACACAATTGGCAAAGATATCTGTCTCAGTGCCAAATCTCATATCACACACTCGAAGATCCATGATCCGATGATGTCACCAAATACATCCATGATCCTTCTATCAAAGGCTATCAAACGTGATATGAATGTAGATGAAGGAGGAACCGTGCAAAGAAGGTAGGTGGGTCGGTGAAAGTATACCAAACGCCATTTGCGGATCTTCTTGTAGAGCAAGATCATCTACATGCAAAATATCCTCAGCAAGTGCAACATCTAGGTAGCGTGAGATAAAATCCTCGGACCCTACTGACACTTCTAGAATGCGTAAGCCGTCTATCAATATCATACATCTCTCTAGAAGCTAGAGATGAGAAGCAATGCCCAAAGGAGAACAAGCTCTACACTTTAACACCTTGACTATCAAGCCTACAAGATGAAGCTCGGTAGTCAAGTTATCAAAGATATGTTTAATGTGGTATACATGGTCCACAAGGTGTGTATTAACTTAACATAGAAAATAGACAAACGAGCTCTATAATGAGCCATGACAAATAGGGGTCCTCCTAAAGGATCCTATTGTCAAGTACTAGCAGCGGACTATAGAATGTTGACTCCCTCCTAGGAAAAGTCATGATGATAAAAGAGAGAAGAATGTGAACCGTAGAAAAATAGTACAAAATAAATGAGACTTGATAAAGGTCCACTAGCCTCTCTAAGCTCTCTAAAAATGGATGCACATGAGACACTATTATAAGCGTTCTCAATATCCACCTACAAGACAATCCAATCCAGATGGATATCTAGAAGTACTTTAATGATCAACGATACTACCTCGAAGCCTCATGGTGTGATGACTCCAAATTGGTGTGGACAAAGATGTTGATGGAAGTGTGAACGATGTTGCTGAACCACGGTACGACTGATTAAACGCAATAAAATCTCCCCAATAGCAATCGGTCTAATGCCTTCAGTGTGCTTCACGACAATTTGCCATCGCGACAAGCCGACTAGCACACAACTTCCTTACTAACTAACACCCATCACCTTACTCTCCCCTCTTGCAACTAATGTAGCCATCTGGAATAACTTTATGAAACCACTAGAGGGATCATCTTGAGCCCACCTCGTAGCTCTTGTTGTCAACTTTTCAATCTTGTTTCCAAATCTTTGAATGTTCCCCTTAAAGGCTTCCAAAACTCCTCAAAACCTAATAAAACTTGATCAAGTGCAATCATCGGTCCAAATTTCAAGAGTGTCATTTTGATCTCTAGTGGGGCCAAATAAGTTCAATATTACCTTAAAGCTTTAGAACTATAATAAACACACTACTTAGCCATCATATAAACAATATGAATTGCTACTAATAAAGAGTCAAAATAACAACTCGAAATTGACTAAGTATGAAAGGAAGTACAAACGGAGTTTATAACTTGAGAATAATACTCCTCATCAAAATTCCTAACAATCAACTCCATATGGCTTATTTTTGGTAAACAATAGTGATGGATCAGAACCCACGTGTTGAAAATCATCATTACTTGCAAGTTCATATCCATAACGCTCAACTAAATCAAAATGTATACTGTTAGGTCCCAAATTGTGCCATAGGAAACAATTGGAAGAATAATCGGGTCTAGAGAATTTATCATTTGTTGCATAAAGTTATCTATGTGATATACTAACCACGCCCAAAAGTGATCACGATGAAGACATTGGATATTGATCACAAATGGATTGGGTATCAGTACATATACATGATCATGATATCCTCCATTCATGTTCCACGTCGGTTGCACTTCGATCAAATAAGCTCCTTAGTTAGCAAAATGATGTTCTAGATCTCTCCCTTTCCCTTTTCATCATAACCGCGCTTTATATTTGATAAGGTCCAAGATAATATCTCTTGGAGCCTTATCAACATCATGATACTACAAAGTCGATCCAACCGTGGGCTCTTAACACTCTTACAATGAACCGTCAGTCATCTTGATCTAAAGTATCATCATCATAACAACAGCTCTAAAGATGACACATGTCACCATCTTCTTATAGTAACTGCATCACAACACAACTTTAGTTGAGAAATTTACTAAATGATTGTTTTCAAATTCAGGGAAACCTAGGTTGCAAAAAAAAGACAACGGTTAATGAAAAGCATGTCTAGCCTAGTCATGGAGTGCACGAGGAAGCCTATGGAATAAAAGTGGACATGGAAACCTAGTCTCGAAAAGCCCTAGAATATAACTTGCATGGGAAGCTAACCACTCCTATGATCCAATTGGTATATCCGGTGTCGTGTTGTGACGCGGCTACTATGAGAAGATGATGACATGTGTCATCTTCAGAGCTGTTGTCATGAAGGCGATAGTTTAGGTTAGGATAACCGACGGCGCACTATAAGGCTATTAAGAGCCCACCGTTCGATCTACTTTGTAGGGTCAGGATGTTGAAAAGGCTCCAAGAGATATTATCTTGGACCTTATCGGATATAAAGCGCGATCGGGATGGAAAGGGTATGGGAGAGTGCTAGACACATCACTTTCTGCGACTAAGGAGCATATCTGATCGAAGTGGAGCCGACGAGGACATGGATAGAGGACAACATGATCCTTCAGATGTACCGATGCCTAATCCATTTGTGATCAACATCCGGTGTCTTCATCGTGATCATTTTCGGGCGTGGTTAGTGTATCATTTTGGAGATAACTTTCTGCAACAAGTGATAAACTCTCCAGACCCGATTATTCTTCCTGTTGTTTCCTACGGCGCGATTTGGGGCGTAACGATTATGCGTTTGATTTAGTTTGGGCGCTATGGATTTGAACTTACCAGTAGTGGTGGCTTTCAACACATGGGTTCCAATCCATCACTATTGCTACCGAAAATAAGCCATAGGGGAGTTGATTGTTAGGAACTTTGGCGAGGAGTATTATTCTCAAGTTATAAACTCCCCGGTTCCGTTTGTAGTTCCGTTCATATTTAGCCGGTTTCGAGTTGTCATTTTGACTCTTTATTAGTGGCAACTCGTATTGTGTATAGGATGGCTAAGTAGTGTGTTTAGGATAGTTGTAAAGCTCTATGTTAAAATGGAGCTAATTTGGCCACACTAGAGGTCAAAATAACACTCTTCATTCTCATTGGTCTTGGAGTTTGGGCCAATGAGGGCTCTTGGGCAACCTCTTCGAGGTTTTTAGGAGTTTTGGAGACCTTCCAGGGGGACATTCGGAGATCTGAGGATTGGGTTGGAGAGCTGACGGGACGAGCTACGACGTGGGCTCAAGAATGGATGGATTTGAAGGATTTGTCACTCTGAAGTTGTAATAGCACAGTAAGCACTATTCAGTCCGAATTCGTATAGATTGATTCGTTCCCAAGGGAATGAGGGATCAAACCACACTAGCGAAGAAGGGAAATAAGCATTTTGACATCTTTCTAACTCTAGACTGCAGAGTCCGAAGAGCATTCACCAAGAAGGCAATCGATTCAATCTCAATTCCTTCACAAACCCATCACATCACCAATTTCACAGACACAGCAAATGGAATTCAGCAATTTGCTTTACTTCGGGATGGGGATCTCTCGGGCTCAGCTCGTGGAAGAATATCCGGGTAACTTCACGGATACACGCTTCCAATCGTCACAATGTCAGCCTGCAGACACCAGCTCCTCGAGTGCTCGTTCTAACCTGACTACAATTTGCAATCCAATAATTTGGACACTTGCAAAGATGAAAAGATCCATCACTTTATTTCCTACGACTATTTATAATGAATGTTCTAACTGCTACTCCTAACTGTCAAGCTAACCGTCTCCTACACGGATCGCTCTCTCCTAAGTCTTCTACTACGATCTAAGCCGCTCAATCGCTCCTCATTTTGCTTGCGTGAATGCGTCGATTCCTAATTGCATTTTCTGTACATATCTTTGCGATCTCTGTCGATGAAGAGCCATGGCTTCCCTGAAATCCCGACCCAATGCATTGTACATTTCCTTCCTTCTATCCTTCGAGTCTCGGGATTCTCTTTCGCCACCAACCATTTCTAACCGCTATGTTTCAACACGATCACGCGTGTGTGAGCAGATGTTGCGCACATCTGATAACAAGGTTCTCGGCTTAGCCGCAGTGCCTCCACATCCACGCGAATCAATCTTCGTTTTAAATCACGCCTTGTCTCCCGAAGATGTGCATTCTCCTTCTCTACAAAATGGATCTCCGTCCCCGAATACGTGAGATCTCTTCAGTAGGCCTTCTTCGCCTCTTCAACCTTTCTTCTCCATCTCGGTTTCTCTTTTGGACGGCTTATCCACGTTCTCTGTCAACTCCTTCACCATGATAGAGCGGATCCTCCTTTCCCCAACGTGCAGGGCGGTTCATCATTTGAATCAACTCCATATACCCGTCCGCTTGAGGGTCCCACCCCGGCATATACATCGGCCCCATCTCGTTCAACTCAAATCTTTGGGACCACCACGACTTCCAACCTGCGGCAATGCGCAACACCGATGCCATGGGTTACGCAATCTCTTCGAGGCTTTTCGGCCCCGGCTTCACCGCCATCATCTTCGGTCGAGAGGACTTGGCGGTCCTACTTCTTCTATCTTCTTCTTGCCTACATCTCTTCATTACCTCTAGAGTGGCGGGAGGACTCTCTTCCACTACTCTCTTCCTCTTTTTCGATGTCCCAATCACCTCAGTGTCCGAGTCCGAATCGGGCTTGCTTTGTACCGCCCGGTCTCACTTCTCTGTTCTCTTCGGCTCGGGCGGTGCACTCGTTACCTAGACTCCTTGTCGACCCATTTGCTAGCGATGTCGATGTCGGCATCCAAGTCCGACAACCCACTCTCCAACCGATCTGTTTGCCTCTCCTTAGGCGTCAGCCACTCCAACTTCGCATACAGGTGTACTAAGAAAGACAAGAGATAGACTACACTCTTATCGTCTTCCCTTAGCTTCGTTGCCATGGCTTGCACATTCTTCGCAAAGATCTCTCCCCAGTTCACTCGGATAGTACCTCCGATGAACCCTTCCACGATCCTTACCTTATGCATACTCACATACGTTGTTCTCTGCAGCGAGAAAAGCTGATTCAAGGTGAGTGCCACCTTTCTTCTGAATACATCCTTGATCAAGTCGAGCTTGTAGCCATTCGTCCCCTTCCTCTCCCTAGGGTTGAACCACTTCCGCTCGTCGAAGGTGAACGCCGGAGCCCGGAGCACAGCTCCGGGCACACATAGGCCCATCGCCATGACAGAAACGCTCCACCGAGGTTTAGGGTACCTCAGCAACTCCGCTGGAGTCCAATCCGCCATCAGAATAAGCGGTCGAATTCTCCCCATCGTCGCACTTCTTCCTGCTAGAACTCCTCGGTTCGACGCCGACATTGCAGCCTAGCTTTCTCTTCCTCGATAAAATTCGGCAAGTTCTTGGCATCGACTTCTCTCTCGACAATTCCTCAATCCGCCCAAAGCGCTTAAATTTCCTCGCAATTCACTTTCGTGTGAACTCCCCAATGGTATTCCTAGCTAACAACCATATATTCGGACGAATACCTTCAAGAGAACCCGAATATAACTCTTTATTCACAAAAACCAAAAAATCCTACTTATCCTAAGAACTATGCTCCTACATCGTCCGCCCTTAAATGTGAGCCCCCATGAGCTTGACTTCAATCATAATACCTCTTTACTCTCCACCCATTCACTCGGGTAGCAAATACGCAGGTCCAAATCTAACGGTATATAACGAGCCATTATCAAACACTTCCTTGACCACATAGGGTCCCATCCATCGGAGATCTTACTTATTTGAAACTTCATATACCGGCTATCATATAACAACACCTTGTCGCCCGCTACCACGAAGTGGTACAAAGTCCCGCATCATCTTTGTTCCTTCCGTTTGCTTTGAATCCGCCCGTCAACTCCTCCGAGTCTCTGCGATCCTCTTCCAGTTGTGGAAGCGTCAATAGTCTATGTAACTGGCTCTCCTCTTTTTCCAATCTATCCTCCACTAGGATACGATATGAAGGCACCTCAAACTCTACTGGCGTGATAGGATGCATGCCATACGTTATGTAGAACGGCGTTTGCTTAGTCGTGATCTTTCTCTCGCTGCATTTAAACGGCAAAGACCGTTGGCACTTTGGTGTCCCAATCATAAATATGACTGACTGTCACTTTGTTCAGGATCTTACACAACAACCCATTGGACTTCTCAGTCAGACCATTCGCCTTCAGGTTATAAGGTGTGGTTTTACGATGTTTAATTTGGAAATACAGGGTAAGTTCCTCAATTAAGTTATTCAAGAAATGAGTTCCCCTATCGCTAACAAGCTCCAAGGGACACCCCTAACGACAAATAACTTGGCTAAAGAAGAACTCCGCCACCGTCTTCGCATCATCTCTTCGGGTCGCCACCGCTTCAACCATATTCGTCGCGTAATCTGTTGGTACCAGAATATACCGTTTCTGGTCCTCGTGGTGGGCGAAATTGGTCCTGAAGTCTATTCCCCACTTCTCAAAAGATGCTAGTGGCGGGGAATAGGTTTCAAATTGGCCATCAGTGGTTGGTGTCGGTCTCCCCGTCCTTTGGCACGCATCGCACTTCTTGATGAACTGGTGCCCATCCTTGTACATGGTTGGCCACCAGTAACCTGCTGCAAGAATCTTCTTCACCGTATTTCGTAGAGCATAGTGACCTCCAGCCGCTTCTTCGTGCATGGCTCGAATTACTCTTCGTACCTCATACGACTCCAAACATCTCTGCAGTATCTCGTCCGCCCCCATTCTGAACAATATCCCCTTCTCAAGTTGATACGGCCGCCTTATGGGCGAATCTTTGTCCTGCATTCAGTGTCAGGCCCTACGGCATTTCTAAGGTCCGCAAGTAATGATACAAATCATAATATTGCGTCTCTCTGTACTCGGCAAGTTGAAACAGTTGTTCATCCGGAAAGTCATCAGCTACGGTGCTGCTTGGAACATGAATCTCCAGTCTTGACAAGAAATCCGCATTCGTATGATGAATACCTTTTTCTTAAATGCGTACCGTGAATACAATTCTGTAATAACAACATCCATCGTGCAATTAGATCCCGACAAATCCGTATATACGGACCAAATACTTAAGAGGATAATGGTCCTCATGGAATATGAATTCGTATCCCAGGAGGTAGTGTCTAAACTTCCTAACAGCATACACCATCCCAAGAGCTTCCCTCTCGGTGGTAGAGTAATTGCGCACAACTGCTATGAGCATGCGGCTTGCAAAGTAAATGGGGTGCTCTTTCCCCTGTGCGTCACGTTGTCCTAAGACTACTCCTATAGCTATAGAGGATGTATCTACATCTACATGGAAAGGCTTCTCCCAATCCGGTGGAACTAAGGTTGGAGCATGCACCAGTTCTTGTTTCATACATTCAAAGGTTTTTTGGTGCAGGGTCGCCCACTCGTACTCGATCTCCTTCTTCAGCAAAGCCGTCAACAGAGCTGCGATAGTCGCGTACGCCTTGACGTACCGCCGATAGTATCCTGTGTGTCCTAAGAAAGCCCGAAGTTCCCGTATGTTGAGCGGTGGTTCCAGTGCTACAATAACGCGAACCTTGTCTACGTCTACCTCAATACCCCGCGCCGAAACTCGGTGTCCTAACAGAATACCTTCGGACATCATGAAGTAACACTTCTCCGGATGCAAAGCCAATTGGCTCTCCCTACACTTCTGGAAAGTTTGCTCCAAGTGATGTAGATGATCGGCTCGAGATCCGAATACACAAAAGTCGTCTATGAAGATCTCCAGGAACTTCCTTAAGTAGTCATGGAAGATATGCGTCATCATCCTCTGAAAGGTAGCCGGTGCATTGCACAATCCAAATGGCATTTTATGGTAAGCATAGGTGCCCCAGTCCGTGGTGAAAGTGGTCTTGTCTTTGTCTTCTTCACGTATTGATACATGGTTATATCCGGAGAACCCATCTAAGAAGCTGTAACATTCATGACCGGCTACATGATCCAAGATTGCATCCGTGAATGGCAAAGGGTGGTGATCTTTCTTTGTAGCCGCATTCAGCTTCCTAAAGTCTTGGATGACTCTTATCTTTCCGAATTCTTTTTTAGGTACAATGACAATTGGGGCGACCCATTCACTGCTTAACACGGGGTAAATAATGCATGCTTGCAGAGATTTATCAATTTCCTCTTTTACCAACAAGGAGTATTTCGGATTTAACCGGTATTGTCTCTGCCTTACTGGGACTGCACCCTCTATGAGGTCTATTCGATGCTCTCCCCACTGGCGGGGTATGCCTTTCATGTCCGCAATCCTCCAAGCGAAGACGTCTTCATAGGCCGTGAGGAGCTGAATCAATTGAGTCAAGGTGGACTCGGCCAGGGATTTGCCTACTCTGAGAATACAGTAAGGCTTGACGCTAATCTCCCGGTATCTTGTTGAGTTCCACCACTCCGTCGGTGTGGTCGGCCATTGCGACCCACACGATCTGTAGTTGCTATTGATCCTCCTCGGGCGGATCCTCCTCCACCGTAGCACTCTGTGCATCGGGCGTCCACCGAGGCAGTGGATTCGGATTCGCTCCCGGAGTCCGACCCGTTGTGGTCAGTGACTCCCGAGTCCGAGGATGTCTCTCCTTGGTACTTCGGGTTATCCCATGAAATGGTGACCCTCCGATCACTTGTGTCATTGGGGTCGAAGAAGGTGAGGTTCCGCTTCTGCCAGTTGGTGGTGACCTTTGCGCTGTACAACCATGGTCGCCCCAACATGACCTTGTATCCGCTTTCTTCCTGCGGCTTAAGTACTATATATGTGAGGAGGAATGATGCCCCTCCTACTCGGGTCAACACTCCACGCAAAATCCCCAACGGCCTCGTCCTCGACTGGTCAGCCAGTCGGAGTATTCGGGGGGTGGCCTCGTACTTAGTGTACCCTAGGCCATGCGCGGTATCCTCCGTCATTATGTTCACACCAGAGCCGGAATCTATTGGCACTTTCCTTAGTATACACCCGGCGATCTCTATCTCGATCTCCGAGGCTCCCAGGTCTTCCTGCTCCACCGAATACACTTCAAGGAGCTTCTCCTTCCGTCCCAGCGTCATTTGCCTAGTCTTCAAGGCCTTGATGAGCATCCGCTTATGCGCCTTGTTATCATCCAGCAGCTGCTTCATGGTGATATTCGCTTTTACCCCTTCCAAGTCTGCTACGGGGTCGTAATACCCCGAATCCCGTGCTTGGGGTCTAGCGAGTATCGCTCTTGGGCCCTGTCGTTGAGGCGTGTCTGCCCCTGTCTCGGGTGGGGCCAACTCCTTCAGGTAACCCTCTACCTCCTTCCGAATATCAACGGGGAAAGTAGAGGAACTGGCTTCGGGAGCGGTCGCCTTTGGGACAGGGGCTGGGGCATTCGCCCGAATAGCCTCCCCTGCGGCTCCCTTCTTTCCCTTCTTGACTTTTCGCCGAGAGAGGAGCGGCACCCAAGCTTCGGGTAGACACTTTCAACACCTCGACCACCTCTTCCGGCCATGCTGGTCCCATGGGTAGGGGTCGGTCTTCCGGGTTTCAGTTTCACCCCCCGTCGCTTCGGTGGGGTTACAAAGCGAACCCCTTGGGCTGGGTACCGCTCTGATTCCCCTCGGGCTTGTGGGGGCTGATCGCACTCCACATTCGTATGGCCAGGCCTCCCGCAATTCTTTGCACATGGGGGCCGGTAGGGTATTCTCTTCCTCGGTTGAGGACATTGGGGGGACCAATGCCCTATCGCCCCGCAGTTGTAGCAGGCATTCGGCTTGGCGGGTGGAGGAGGCCCTCCTCCCATCCTCCTTTGTGGTATGGTGGTTGTCATGTCCACATGAGCATATCTTTGGATATGCACAGGTAGGATGGGAGTGCCCTCCTGCACTCCATAGGAGTAGTCCTCCTGGGTTGGTTCATATGATGGGGCCTCACTCGAGCTTCCCCAGCTTACTTGATGTGCCGGGTAGCTCTCCCTCAGCTGGTGCTCCGAATTGGTGTGCCCCGGTTTCCTACATATAGTACACTAGACATTCGCCCTACTTTGCATTGGCGATTTAAAATCATCCTTATTATTGACCATGTGCACCTTCAACTCCTCCAAAGATTTGGTCAGTTCTTCCACTTTGGAGGAGATCCCCTTCCTTCCCTCATCGCCTCCCTTCATGCGATGATGCTCCTTCTTCTTTGGGGTATATCTCCACTCCTCATCCAAAGAGCTCGACACCTCTTCGGACGAAGAGGAGCTAGTTGTGGACGGACTTCGTCTCCTCCTTCCCTTGCCCCGGGTCTTCGTCTGGCCCTTACCTTTGGAGGATTGCCCCGAATGTCGATGAATATTCGACAATTCGTACGCCTCCGCAGCCTCAATGACTGCCTCCACTGTATTCGGGTCCGACCTTCGACAGAAGGTCTCCTGATCAAGGTCATGCTTCCCCAAACCAGACACATACCACTCGATTGCCATTGCCGCCGAATATGGCTTGGTGTTGGCAATGGTCGCTGGCATCCGGTCTAGCAGGCTCAGGAACTGCTCGGTATACTCCCTGAGCTTCTGATGCTTCCCCCTTCGGATAGCACCCAGTCTTCGCAGGAGCACCTTGTCGTACCCCATCTCCCTGAATCGGGTCAAGAATCATCTCTTGAGCCCCTCCCATGTGGCTATTTCGGCCACATGGTTCTCTTCCTGATTATTCATCCATACCCGTGCCCCTTTTCGAAGGAGTCCAGGGAAGATTGGTCTCCGGTCCATGGGATCTTGTTCCTTGTCGGCCGTGGAAATGGCTTCGAAAGTCCGAATGTATGAGTCTGCATCATCTTCATCGGTAGTACCCTTAAACTTGGGGTACTGCTGCTTGGTAATCGGCCCCGCCATTTTTGATGATCGTCGAGCTTGATCCTTCACGTGAAGATCCGTGAACTGCGGCTCAAGGTTTACCTTGAGTTCGTTCAACTCGCTCTTGTTGGTAGCAACGATGGTTGTGGACCCTTCTTGGAAGGCCGACCACCGTTCCCCTTCGTCGGATGCTTCGTCTCCCGAAGGCGTTAATGCCCGGGTGGAGGTATCGGTATTGGCGCTCACATGTTCCTCCGAAGAATCAGAGCTACTGCCCTTTTGTCGAGTCTCCAAATGTCCAGGGCTACTGGTTCGACTTCTTCCTCTTGACGTAGACGCTTTGCTCTCCGTGGACGGCGGAAGAATGTGACCCCTCACGTTGGTTACCTCGTCCGGGTCTGTAGGAGTCTTCTTCCTTCGACGACCCAAGGGTCGGATCCACCCTTGCTCACGTTCCTTCTGTCTTAGTTCTTGACGTGCAGTGGCACGCCGTCCTCTGGCCGTGAGTTCAGGGGTGTTCTCTTCTTGGTCCGTCGATAGGACATCCACCGTTGGCTCCCTCTCGGACCGATTAGTGAGAAGCCGGTTCTCCGTCATGCACGATTGAAGATCTAATAGAAGGCGTTGGCCATACCCAACAATCTCTCACCCCTCCCTTCTCTCCCAGAGGGGTTGAGCTCTTTCACAAGCAATGGAAAGGTGGGCTATAGAAAAGCAAAATTGTGGCCACAATTGCGACCTGAAACTTCCCTTCCTGGCTAGCTGTCGGATCAATTCATTCCCCGGCAGCGGCGCCAAGAAAAAGTTAGACTTTTATGTAATAGCACAGTAAGCACTATTCAGTCCGAATTCGTATAGATTGATTCGTTCCCAAGGGAATGAGGGATCAAACCACACTAGCGAAGAAGGGAAATAAGCATTTTGACATCTTTCTAACTCTGGACTGCAGAGTCCGAAGAGCATTCACCAAGAAGGCAATCGATTCAATCTCAATTCCTTCACAAACCCATCACATCACCAATTTCACATACACATCAAATGGAATTCAGCAATTTGCTTTACTTCGGGATGGGGATCTCTCTCATTACAAGTTTGCGACTCGGCGAAACACCTCCTAGAAAGTACCGATGCTACAGAGGCGGGCTCGGCTTCATGGGCGAATATCCGGGTAACTTCACGGATACACGCTTCCAGTCGTCACAATGTCAGCCTGCAGACACCAGCTCCTCGAGTGCTCGTTCTAACTTGACTACAATTTGCAATCCAATAATTTGGACACTTGCAAAGATGAAAAGATCCATCACTTTATTTCCTACGACTATTTATAATGAATGTTCTAACTGCTACTCCTAACTGTCAAGCTAACCGTCTCCTACACGGATCACTCTCTCCTAAGTCTTTTACTCTGATCTAAGCCGCTCGATCGCACCTCAGCTGCTTGCGTGAATGCGTCGATTCCTAATTGCATTTCCTGTACATCTGTTGCGATCTCCTGTCGATGAAGAGCCATGGCTTCCCTGAAATCCCGACCCAATGCCTTGTACATTTCCTTCCTTCTATCCTTCGAGTCTCCAAGATTCTCCATCGCTGCCACCAACTGTTCTAACCGCTGTGTTTCAACACGATCACACCGTGTGAACAAATGTTGCGCACATCTATTAGCAAGGTTCTCCAGCTTCGCAGGTGCCTCCACATCGACCTGAATCAATCTTCGTTTTAAATCCTGCACTGTCTCCCGAAGATGTGCATTCTCCTTCTCTACAAAATGGATCTCCGCACCCCGAATACGACAGATCTCTTCGTAGGCCTTCTTCTCCTCTTCAACCTTCTTCTCCATCTCGGTTTTCTCTTTGGACAGCTTATCCACGTTCTCTGTCAACTCCTTCACCGTGATAGACAAATCCTCCTTTCCCAACGCCAGACGGTTCATCATTTGATCAACTCCATATACCCGTCCGCTTGAGGGTCCCACCCTGGCATATACATCGGCCCCATCTCGTTCAACTCCAGCAATACTGGGACCACCACGACTTCAACCTGCGGCATTTTGCAACACCGATGCCATGGGTTCTGCAATCTCCTTCGAGGCTTTCGGCCCCGGCTTCACCGCCATCATCTTCGGTCGAGAGGACTTGGCCGGTCCTACTTCTTCTATCTTCTTCTTGCCTACATCTCTTCGTACCTCTAGAGTGGCAGGAGGACTCTCTTCCACTACTCTCTTCCTCTTTTTCGATGTCCCAATCACCTCAGTGTCCGAGTCGAATCGGGCTTGCTTTGTCTTGCCGGTCTCACTTCTCCTATTCTCTTCGGCTCAGGCGGTGCACTCGTGCCTAGACTCCTTGTCGACCCATTGCTAGCGATGTCGATGTCCGCATCCAAGTCCGACAACCCACTCTCCAACCGATATTTTGCCTCTCCCAGGCGTCGGCCACTCCAAAGATCTGGTGTACTAAGAAAGACGAGAGATAGACTACACTCTTATCGTCTTCCCTTAGCTTCGTTGCCATGGCTTGCACATTCTTCGCAAAGATCTCTCCCCAGTTCACTCGGATAGTACCTCCGATGAACCCTTCCACGATCCTCACCTTATGCATACTCACATACGTTGTTCTCTGCGGCGAGAACAGCTGATTCAAGGTGAGTGCCACCTTTCTTTTGAATACATCCTTGATCAAGTCGAGGCTTGTAGCCATTTGTCCCCTTCCTCTCCCTAGGGTTGAACCACTTCCGCTAGTTTCGTCGAAGGTGAACGCCGTATGCACCGCCAATCCCTCCCAATCTACTCCTGCTTGTCTCTTCGTGGTTGCGTCCTAAAGCCTTCGCCCCATAGCCTCGCATCCCACTTCTCGGATGCGCTCTGCTCCCAATTGTTGTCGGACTTCCCTCGCCGGACTTCATCGCATAGGGCACACATAGGCCCATCGCCATGGCCAGAACGCTCCACCGAGGGGTTCTTCAGCCTCGGCAACTCCATTTGGAGTCAATCCGCCATCAGAATAAGCGGTCGAATTCTCCCCATCGTCGCACTTCTTCCTGCTAGAACTCCTCCGGTTCGACGCTTCGACATTGCAGCTAGCTTTCTCTTCCTCCGGTCGCTCGGCAAGTTCTTGGCATCGATTTCTCTCTCGACAATTCCTCAATCCGCCGCCCAAACGCGCGCTTAAATTTCCTCGCAATTCACTCGTGTGAACTCCCCAATGGTATTCCTAGCTAACAACCATATATTCGGACGAATACCTTCAAGAGAACCCGAATATAACTCTTTATTCACAAAAACCAAAAAAATCCTACCTATCCTAAGAACTATGCTCATACAGAAGTGATGATTCAAAGTTAGAGTAAGAAATTTAGACCTTTGAGTGTATTTGGGGAGTTTTTGAGAACCTTACAAGGGTTTTGGGAGATATGAGTCAACAGAGATATAGTTTTCGACTCAGGCTTGTGTTTTGACTCGATTGGACGAGTTTTGATTACGGAGTGATAGCTTGAAATTTGTGTATACAATCAGAATTGCAGGACTGCACTGACTATCACGAAGTTAGTACAAAGATCATAACTTTTGATATCAGAAATTTCTGTCAATAAAACTTTGCACAGGTCAAGTTCTGATGATGAGTGATCTTCTTATAAAATATGGGAGCAATTGAAGTCAAGGATTGGGATATGTGATGGGTTTTGTACACAGGGGTCTGCATATCACCTTGTGTTACAGTGGGTAAATCACCAATTGTTTTGAGAGATCTAGAAGAGAAAAACATCTGAAACTTTTTTGAGTGATAGTAAGGGTTGTGGAGCAATTTTCTCTAAAGTTTGAGCGAAAGTTATTGGTCGAATCATCAGATATCATAATCTTCTTTCGCTGAAGTTTTACCGGCTATAATGTGGAGTGCTGAGGAGAAGAAGAAGAGATTGTCAACTCACACGAGGTTCTAGAAGGTTCTTCTACAGCCAGGCGCTCGGGCGTTCTCAGAGCAAAGAAATGTCCATGCGACACCGGAACGATCAACAAAAGAATTGATGTAGTCTGCGTGTTTCCCGCAGTGACAAATGTTGATGTCAATGTGATCGATCTCCTCACGTGCGCAACCCAAGTGATCCAATCATAATCTTTGTGCATCTTTTCTACGTGAATATTTACCCATTGGGAGTTAAAGAGACAATGACATACCAGACATAGTGTATGACACACCACTTTTGACAGTCCCATGAGGGAAAGTGAAGCTATAACTATCACAAAGAGAATGATAAGAACACCGAACACTTCATCATGTATCTCCTCACACATGTAGAACCACAACCCCCTACACCCCACCTCACATGGAGAAATGTTAACTATGAAATCATTAAAATCTAAAAATATTCATAACTTTTTATTCAGATTTCTATAATTTTCCTACAAGATATCAATATAGTAAAAAAAAAAAATTAAAAAAAAATCATATCAATATATTTAATTTAAAAAAAATCACTCAAAATTTAATCAAAACCCTAAAAATCATTAATATCTATCTATAATATTATCTATAGTATTCAATTTAGAAATCAATATTACTCAAATTGAAAAATAATTATTTATTAATTTTCCATGTTAATCAAAATATAACTATAAATATGAACAAAAATAATACTATCTTCCTACCGCATTCTCTCCCGGTAGTCCATATTCCCAATACTAGATACATAATATACAGATTTATGTCTTGGAATACATATCATCCTGTATAGGGTGAATCAGCGAATCGAACTATCATTTAGATCACTTCGGGAGTCGTGGGGAGGTAAAAATCTATCGGTTTAAACATAAGATAAAATGTGAATATATAGGATAACTGAAAATGCCAGTAAAGTTACTTTCATTTAAAACAGCATATGCCAACTCACTAAATCTGACGGTTTGGCCTGAAATCAGGGGTGCAAAAAAGATGACACGTTGAGAAATTAGTCGTACCCGATCGAGTACTGTACTTTGAGAGGACAGAACATTTGCTGACCGCAGGCGAGAAGATAAAAACACACATGTCAAAGACTTTGTTCTCGAGTTTGGGGCCTAGCCCCATGTTACCGGTTTGGTTCCATCCTTGGGATCTTCCCATCCCTTTTGTTATTATACTTTCTCGGATAAGAAGACTTTGTTCTCGAGTGTCATGACGCGCAGAAAACACTTCATGGAACCTGAGCCATATAAGCGCCAGGCGGGCAGTCTCCCTCCCGGCGATGCAGTCAAAGGTATCGTCTCAAAGGTTCCAAAACGCGGTCTTTGTCAGTTGTCTCGCTGCTTACAAACGTGTGCCTAACCTCCTTTACTTTGTCAGCGAGCCCCTTTTGAACCAAAGGCTTTGGCCCTGTCAAGGAATCCTCGTGGAAAGGTTCAGACTAGTTCACGTTGAAAAGCAGATTCGAGTCCATGCCGTTTCGTTGCTGAACTGCCAATTAGAATTTAATAATCGCTCTGGAGTCGCAAGTGGTTTGATATATCTTTACAGTGATCTCCTGCAAGCAACACCTGCTCCCACAACGTTTGTCTTTTGACGATTCGTTCGCTCAAAACGTTTGAAATTCTCCTGTCACGTTTAGCCTAACATCTATAACTTCGGAGACAAAAGTTTTGTGAAGCAGAGTGATACTATTCTGAATATTAAAAACGACCCAGTTTTGATTAGGATATCAAGAAGTATTGAGATCATCTTCGCGAAGTACCCCAGGTATGAGTTGTGATTGACCATTCGCAATTGTGCAAACATAGCAGTAGCATCCCTATATGGGGACGTTACGATTCGTCTCTCTCCGTTTACAGTGATAGAGCAGACTCATCAGTCACGAATTAAGAAAACTTCACAGTCAGCAGTTAAGATGCTGTGTCGTTGTGTCTCTATCTACATATTTAGTTTTACGTCCTCACAGTTGGTGACAATGCAGCTTGTCTCTCTCTCTCTCTCTCTCTCTCTCTCTCTCTCTATTATGGGAACTTGAGGATCGTCATCTTGCGTAAGAACATCCAGAGAGCGTGGAAGAGAGTGAAAATCTGAGCTCATGAACCATGTATATATCTGTCAATTACATCAATGTCCGCCATTAAGTAATATTTCTCATATCACGTACCTGCAGGGTGAGGATCTGCAGATCGAGGTTTATCCTAGTTAGATAACCGCGACCTTATCTAACTAGGATAAACCTCGTTAGAGAACTGCGACGACTGGTGGCTAGTTCTCCTGTGCAGCTCACTATAATTTTCATTTCGTGTGGGTTTACGTTACTTTAACCGTACACTGTAATTGCTGTATGGTACTTTCTATACCAAAAGAAACCCTCTTGCTGTTCTAATTTCGATGATGCCCAAGAGTTGGGACTTACCTTTTTTTCCTATAGAACGAATGTAAACGTTTCTGTGTAACGTCTTCTGATATGGTTTCATGGTCACAAGAAGTTTGAGGACGCTCTAGGCAAAAATGGGAACTTTCTTCGCTTGATGGCCGAATGGTGCCTTCCACACTTTTTTCAAGCAAATACTCCAAACTCAGTCTTAGCTTTACAGGTCAACTGCATCCTGTATATGAAAACTCGGTGGGTAGGTTGATCAGGAGTCATCTGTTGATTCTGTAATTCGTCAGCCGACGCACGACTGTCAAATATATAGTTGTGATGCGGAGTTATCTTGCGAGAATGATGCATGTGCTTCGATACTTCTTCGTACTAACCAATTGAGTTAGTCCGTGAGTTTGAATGGTTGGTGGACAACGGTTACCAATGTACCACATAGATCAGTCAATACAAAAGTGCTTGCCTTATCGGTATATCAAATTGTATTATGCAATTTGTTTCTTAGTTTGAATGTTACTATCGATTGGATCTAATCGCTCAAAGTCTCAAAGCTCTTCATCAAAAACTGACTCAGAGCAAATCAACTGGATTCAGTTCGGTCTCAACGACATCGGGATCAGGAAGCGTCTGTCAGCCATACGACTTTAGACATGATGTTACTACCCCGAGAACATCTCAAACCGTAACAATGTGACAGTCGTACGATACCTTAGCAGCTTCTCTTTCGACGGAATCTATGCGAATTTCAACCACATCTGACTTCATTTGCAACTACATTTTTCGAAGAATGTATCGTCACAGTTGGATATGAAACATATAATCAGACCTCAACCCTTATCCATATGATCCCAGAGATTTGCTCACATTCTTAGAGATTAACCGGACGTGGTTTACACTTCCCGTCAAAATCCCAGAGATCTACTTCCATATCAGCTTGGAGGGTTATCGCCAATTTGCCTCTTAGCATTAAGGTCTTAAACGCAAAATTCAAGAAATTTCTTTGACAAAACGTCGGAGTTTCAAAGCAATTAAATTTCATAAATCAGTATTTGACATTCATCTAAATTTCACCGTTCTGTCTGGTACTCATGAGTATTATGTTGAATCAAAACCTGACAGCGTTGTCTTTGCAGCCTGCAAAAGGGTCTCTCGTCGCTCTCTCGCCGAACTATTGGCAGTATGCAACAACAGGAATGAGCGGTAAGCACACGCACAATCGAATCCATCTGTTGTTACTCCTGAGTTTAATCAAGGTACCTACCTTATCATATAAACATCTTTTTCATATCAAGCATTCGATTCACTTCAGAATATCGATTGTGCACAACAATGTGAGATCAATGTGTTCAATCTCAGTCGACTCCAATCTCTTCTAGATTGGGGACCTTTCAATATACCACGTATGATTGAAACTCTTCTTTATCTTCTTAGCTCGAAGCTTCTCCAAAATCGAACATTCGGGATAAATTCCGTGTGCTGAATCTGCCTACCAACGCAAAGAAGTTTGTACAATGCCCGCACAATCCCGGATGGTGCGTACTGTAGCAGGGACTCGCTCCGCATTCCGCGAATCTCTAACTAACATTTCCGCTCGTAATCTTGTATCATTCAAAAACCAGCCTCATGGCTGGGCACATTGAAGGAAAGACCTTTGTACATGATGGACTCGGGACCCGGTTGCCTCCACCGCAGGGCGATGCAGGGAATGTAGTGACTGTAAACGGACTAAAGCTCCAGGCGAAAATATGCCTCAAGAAAAATACGGCACGCAATGACGTTTCTGTAATATTCAGGCACGGTGAAAATAAAATTATGGCATAACAGGATGTTCTGTATTTTTGACGCGTCAGGAAGTTTGATGTGATACTTTTATGGTTGTGAAGGTCTGATTCATGGGAAGCTGACAAAGTAGCTGACAAAGTAGCTGTGTAGACCAGTCATGATTTGACGCTTTTGCAATGCCCTCCGATAGATTTGCATGTTATTTGAGAAAGGAAAGCCACGATGAGATTTGACACCTTTTTGTCGGGTGCTGCACTGAATTGCAGGTGAGTACAGACAGTAAAGAGGACCACTCAAGGTGGCCAACGCCGGAGTCAAAACAAAATTACACTATCCGCTCATCTACAAGGGCCAAAATTAAAGTGACGGGAAATCGAGATCAGGTTTGCATACACCCTTGCGTGGTTCTGTGGGTGAAATTGTTAGGTTTCTTCATGGCACGGCTAAACAATAGAACGACCAGTGAGAAATAAAATATCTCATATGGAGCTTGACACTTTACGAAGAATGCTTGTAACTAGATTTCCAGTCCATCGTCTCTCGAGCATAGTAATGTTTCGTCACATATTAGAACTCTGTACCAGTTCTGATCGAATACTAAACTCAGCAAGTCTAATGAAAGGGCTTTTAGAATATTCGCTTATTTCAGTGTTCTTAATAGTAGGTTGAGGGTCACTGAGATCCATCAAAAATCTGTTTTGCATCGGTCGTCTTTGACATATGAACCCGTATGTAAATGTTTATGAACTCGTTTAGAACTTGCTTATGTCAACACCCGTACTTATGAAGATCAAGAACTTATGCTCATGATTGTTGCACAAACAATCGCCCCACGTGGAGCAAAATTTTTCTTTGGAAAAGTAAGCGCATCCACGTGAACGCCAAAAAAGTCAGGTGAACAAGCAATGCTCAGACACGGAAGTTTCGTGTTGGAAGTGAAATATCATAGACACTTCCAGCTACTTTTAAGTTTCATAATCCGATAGTTATCATAGCGAGTGCTGAAGAGAATCAAAATACTGGGAATATTCAGAATGTGGATGACACGATCAGTTGCTCAATATTTGACGTTGTGCTCACTAACGGATTCTAATGTACCTGGTGCTGTGCTTTCTTTACCTCAAGGCAATCCTGAATACCCATTTAAGTTGCAGTTTTAAAACAACGCAATGGCCTTGTTTTGCTGCTGGGGAGCCCTTCCTCTCTTCGAGATCCCTATTAGATTGATTACATCGTTTATTGACCAGACACATTTGAATATTTCTACACGATGTTGTGAGCTGCTTGAACCTTTGAGCAGCTCCTGTATGAAAAGCCTTTCAATGATGTGAATTGTGTAGTTTCAGAATCGACTCGGTAAACAACGCAGGGCAATACAATGAACGACAAATTGTCCATGTGCGAGCATGGTCATGAGTCTACATACGCACTTGGGACAATCGGTTTCTCACAGCCTTGTCCGTCAAGGCTGTGAGAAAGGAGGACCGCGGGACATCACACCATTGTTAACAGCAGCGGATGTCGCAGGCATCTTAGACGCAAGAATGCTCGCACATATTGCCAACGAGCTCGTGAGGACGTTCAAATTAAACGCTATAAGCTTCACTTGCTCTGTGCGCCTACAGTAGTTCAAATTATGAACGAGGACTGAAATTCAGACAAGCAAAAGGGTGTTTAGAGTTTTATACAAGAGCTCATAGATGAGATTCTGCATCTAGATACAAGTAAAGAACTACCGAAACGAAGGGTAGTTACCTTCATCAGTAGATCCAGAGAATAGACGGCCCCCCTTGACCTAGGACTTAAATCCATCAGGTCTTCAGTTCTTCCCTGAATAAGAAACTTGTGCAGATCTTTGATAACGTTCCTTCCGTAATACCATGTTATTACTTGGTTCTGTAGGTTTTTCTGCTATGTTATCGTGCATATAGGATGTGATTGTTTGCTTACTTGCTCCGACCGAACTTTCTGCTTACGGCCAGCTGCTTCCAAACTTGAGGCATATTTAGAGTCTCTTCTGATCTGCGAAACATGAGTAAAATGTTCATCTCCCAGCTACAGGTTAAAAAAAACGTTCAAAAAGTTAGTTCTGATCAAGAGTGTTTTACATTCATTGCACTATGGATCTGCATCATCTTCAACTCGGACAACAAACCTTCACGATAACCCTAATTTTTAAACGATGCTGCCAAGATAGAACATGACTGCAGCGAGGGCCTTCTAGCTGCTGATTTGCCGACGGATGAATTATTTGTGTACTCCCCTGAAATTTTTATCCTTACCGTCGCCAAAACAGGTGATCCTCCAATTTCCCGTCCAGAAATTACACTCGATGCCTTCGTAAGTTGTATCGTGATAAATCAAGCGGAGGTCGACGAGATACAGAGGAACACATAAACTCCTGATCGATTCAACCATCATTAGGATTCACGAAGAGACCATCCACAAAAAACGGGCAAGTTTTAGTTGTTGTATATGCAAAATAATACCTGACAGAAAATTAAGTTACTAACAAGTCTTCAAGGCTTTGGTGGTAGATGATGGATCCTTGGTACTGACGATAGAGAAACCTCAGAACTTTGACGCCGGTATGAGGGATGGAAACCTCGAACTTCTGATTCTCTCCATCTTCCTTCGCAATCCGGGCTGTTTTGCTCCGATGATAAATTTTCTATGCCTTTGTTTCGTACCATTGTCATTGTGAATAGCCATGCTTATTGAAGGAGGCTTCAAATCAGAAAAATATGAAGAACTGAAACAGGCCAATTGTTCGACCGGAATCAAATTGGTCGGTTGAGGCTTTAGAGGAGACGAAAAATCAGAGACTGGTCTTAGTCTTCAGATAGGCAGCCGGCACACTTTTGTATTCTGACTACCATGAGCAACCGTTTCTTAAGAGACAAACGCACAGCCCGAAAAGGCTGCCAGTACAAAACGAATAGAGATAGAACTCGTAGGTTTGGGAGCTGGGCTAGGGTTTAGGGTTTAGCTACAGTAGACAGAACCTAACGTAACCTGTGGTAAGGTTTGGTACCAACGCATCCGGTTAGATGAGGTTCAACTTGGAGAACTCGAGCAGAGAGGGGAGCTTTTCCCCACTGTACTCTGAGAGACCACACTTTGCGGAATCCACCTCGACCTTAGCGATTATGTCATTGCGATCTGTGACTTACTCGACATTAGGCCCAAGGATGGAGATTAGGGTTAGAGGAGTGATATAGGGAGAGAGCGAGAATAGTTTTCCATACTCTATGATTTATATTTGATGTAAAGTGAATATTCAATTCTCTTGGGTTTTCAATTTTGGTCTATTGGTATCTAATTTAAATACTATGGAAAATTGTATAGATATCAATGAATTTATTATTTGTCGAGTTTCTAGTTATTTTTTTCAAATCTGACATATGGGCCAGATTTTTTTTGGTCCAATCTATTACTTTTCATGCTTTCATTCTATTCCAAACTAAAAAAAATTCATAACTTTATATTCTCATCTCTATAATGTTTATTCTATAGGTTCTTTCATGCGTTCCATGATGAAGTTAGACGGGTTTTTTGCTTACCGCTTAATCGGTTGGCACATGATATCATGAATGAGTTAGCATGATTTTTGTTTCTCTTACTTACAAGATGGTATCTACGGGACATGCTAGACATAGGGAAGTGGACACTAGATTTCGTAGATTTTGAGCATGAGATTAGGCTAATTGCATAAGGAGTCTGTATGGTCCACACATGTTAGGAGTGAGTTTCAACCACATGATATTTCAAATTCGGCTCGATTATGACAGTGTAGGATTTTGGGGCAGGCTGGGGAATATTGTAAAGTCGCATGAGCCCTTCATCCTTTGTATATGACTAGTACTATAGATTTTGGGAGATGTTACGTGTGTTTGTTCTCTCCAGTCATAGCAGACCTATTTGTCTGGCATACATTTTGGAGAATGTTCCCTTGTCCTTGTGAATGACGAGCATCCTCGAAAATTCAAATCATTGTCAGCCGAGATGTATTGGAGATTAGTATTTGAAGAAAGTAATAGTAAGAAATATTCGGGAAGTCTCTTTGGGCTAGAAGTATTTTGGAACCATGTACTTCTTTCAGAAGATAATATTTGTAATATGGATGTTTTCATGATTCAATATTCGGTCTTTTGAATAGCTGAAGTAACTTGACAAGTTATATTCACTATTATCATGATAAATCCTACCGCCATGTGCCTATTTGTATGTGACTATTTCTATTATTAAAAATTTTTCTTTGACAAGACATGTGTGTATATGTTTGGATTTGTTGTGCAATAATAGACCAAAAAGCTCAATTAGAGAAGCAGCCATAATGATCATTGCCAGTGCCACATATTCTTTCAGGAAGGGTAATGCCCATGACATTTGAGAACATGACTATTGCTCAACATAGAGATACTTTGCATTATACTACCATCTGAGGAGATGGATATCAACCTTCAATTCACAGATTCCACGTTGGTGATTATGTTTACTTGCAGCTGAATGCATTGATCACATTGGATATTATGGTTGGTCGCACGATTCTACGAATATATGAGATTTTATCTTATGGGATTTAGGTATTAGAGGGTCGTGATGGTGTGATTTGGAAGGATCATGTGCATAATTGTGCAGCATGTCATCTTCCAAACATTGATGGTACTATGGATCCAAGTTTGACAGTTGTGCAGGCAGGCTTGAGATGTATGTTATATGGATCAACTGGTGAGCAATCAATAGGTTGATTTGTAACTCTTGTTTGAAAGGATGACATATGTCATGTTTGACATCTCCTCTCAAATTGGTGCCCAATGGACGGTGGAGATGTCCTTGATGCAATTAGTAGGCAAGATGGTTTGATTGTTACATGCTATGGATTACATACATGTTGGGCTAACAATTGGACATTGTAACATCCGGCCTCCTAATCTTAGGTGGTCTGAAAAAGGTGGTATGTCAACTCGTCCTTTATGTAATAGTATGGATATGCATTACTAGGTCCAAATTCGTATAGTTAGATTCGTTCCCAAGGGAATAAGGGATCAAATCACACCAGCAAGGAAGTGAAACACGCATTTAGTCATCTTTACAATTCTTGACTGCATAGTCCGAAGAGTGCACGAA
Source organism: Marchantia paleacea (assembly GCA_014180765.2). Taxonomy (NCBI): domain Eukaryota; kingdom Viridiplantae; phylum Streptophyta; class Marchantiopsida; order Marchantiales; family Marchantiaceae; genus Marchantia; species Marchantia paleacea. Next base: position 867,193 of record MUAA02000034.1, read on the forward strand.
TAGAAAGCAATCAATTCCGCTCGATTCTTTCTCACTTCCATCACACAATCGATTCCATAGACAAGGTCAACATGGTTTCAATGAATTCCTTTACTTCAAGATGGAGATCTCTCCCTTTACAAGCTTGCGTCATGGCGAGACACTCAACAAAGTACTCTTGGTGACCACAAGCAGGTCCGGCTCATAGACGAATATCCAGATAAGTTTGCATAAGCACGAACCAGTCAAGGCTATTCTAGCATGAATACACCAGCTTCTCGAGCGTTCGTTCTACCCTAACTACAATTTGCAGTCCAACAAAATGGACACTTGCAAAGATGAAAAGATCCCACCACTTTATTCCTATGACTATTTATAATGAATTTCCTAACTTCTAGTCCTAACTACTACCTACACGGATCGCTCTCTCCTAAGTATTCTCTGCCTATCTAAGCCGCTCGATCGCACCTCCGTTGATTGCGTGAAGGTGTCGATTTCTAACTACATCTCATGTACATTGGCTGCGATCTCATGTCGATGAAGAGCCATGGCTTCCCGGAAACCTCGATCCAAGTCTTTGTACATCTCCTTCCTTTGATCCTTCGAATCTCCCAGATTCTCCATTGCGGCCACCAACTGCTCCAACTACTGCGTCTCTACCCTATCACACGGAGTGAACAGATGTTGCGCACACCTGTTGGCAAGGGTCTTCAACCTTGCATGTGCCTCCACGTCCACCTGATTCAACCGCCTCTTCAGGTCCTGCACGGTCTCCCAAAGATGCGAGTTCTCCTTCTCTACGAAGTGGATTTCTTTAGGAGCGTAGTTCTTAGGATAAGTAGGATTTTTTTTGGTTTTTGTGAATAAAGAGTTATATTCGGGTTCTCTTGAAGGTATTTGTCCGAATATATGTTTGTTAGCCAGACATACCATTAGGGAGTTCACACGAGTGAATTACGAGGGAATTTAAGCGCGCGTTTGGGCGGCGGCTTGAAGAATTATCGAGAGAAAGTCGATGCCAAGAACTTGCCGAGCGGCCGGAGCAAGGGAAGTTAACTGCAATGTCGAAGGGTTTAGGAATCCTAAACCTAAACCTAAACCCTAAACCCTAAACCGGAGGAGTTCCAGCAGGAAGAAGTGCGACCATGGGGAGAATTTGACCGCTCATTCTGATGGCGGATTGGAATCCAACGGAGTTGCTGAGGTTGAAGAACCTCGGTGGAGCGTTTCTGTCATGGTGATGGGACTACGTGTGCCCGGAGCTGTGCGATGAAGTCCGGAGAGGGAAGCCGCTGATAGCGATTGGGAGAAGAGCGCAGCCGGAGAAGTGGGATGCAAAGTTATGGGCAAAGGTTTTAGGACGCAACCACGAAGAGGACAAAGGCGGAGTCGATTGGGAAGGATCGGCAATGCATACGGCATTCACCTTTGACGAGCGGAAGTGGTTCAACCCTAGGGAGAGGAAGGGGACGAATGGCTACAAGCTCGAGAGATAGACAACACTCTTATCATCTTTCCTCATCTTGGTGGCCATCACTTGTACATTCTTATCAAAGATTTCTCCCCAATTTACCCGAATGGTTCCCCCTATGAACCCTTCCACAATCCGCACTTTGTGCATGCTGACATACGTCGTGCGTTGAAGAGAGAAAAGCTGGTTCAATGTGAGAGCCACCTTACGCCTAAAGACATCCTTGATCAAATCGAGCTTGTAGCCATTCGTCCCCTTCCTCTCTCTATGATTGAACCACTTGCGTTCATCGAACATGAAGGCCATGTGCACTGCTCATCCTTCCCAATCAACTCCACCTTTATTCTCCTCGTAAGAAAGTCATGGCACCTTTGCCCACAGTCTGGCATCCCACTACTCTGGATGCGCTCGACTCCCGATTGCGGGCGATGCTTTCCCTCGCCGCACCTCATTTCACAACTCCGGGCACATATAGTCCCATCTCCATGATAGAAACGCGTCGCCTAAGTTTTTCAACCTTAGCAATTCCGCCGGAGTCCAATCCGCCATCAAAATAAGCGGTCGAATTCTCCTCATGGTCGCACTTTGCCCTGCTAGTACTCTCACGGTTCGACGCTTCGACATTGCAGCTACTTCCCTCTCAGGCCGCACTTGTTTCACAGGTTCTTGGCATCGACCTCCCTGCTCGACACTTCTTCAATCCGTTAACTGATTGCGCAACCTAATTCCCTCTCAATTCACTCGTGTGAACTCACTAGTGGTATTCATATGTAACTAACTACCATATATTCGGACGAATACCCACATCAGATCCCGAATATAGCTCTTTATTAACGAAAATTAAAAAAATTCCTACTTATCCTAAGAACTATGCTCCTACATGCGGTCAGGCTTGAGATGTATGTTATATGGATCAACTTGTGAGCTATCAATATGTTGATTTGTAACTCTTGTTTGAAAGGATGACATATGTCATGTTTGACACCTCCTTTCAAATTGGTGCCCAATGAGCGGTGGAGATGTCCTTGATGTAATTAGTAGGTAAGATGGTTTGATTGTTACATGCTATGGATTATAGACATGCGACTAACAATTGGGCATTGTAGCACCCGACCTCCTGATCTTAGCCCCACGAAGGACATTTTATGTTAATAGACTAGATGACTATCTGGCCTTAGAGAGACGTAATCGTCAATTAGGGGGACGGTTGTGGTATACTTATGTTTGTGTATGATGGTCTATGTATTATGATGTTTGATTTGATAGCAATGTATCTTGTGATGCGATATGTATGTGCACGATAGATTTTAGGACTTATGTAACAGTATTCATAGTTAGGTCGGTTCATATATGTAGGAGCAAATACAGCAATTAGAACTGATTGTGAAGTTAGTGTTATTTGCACTAGAACCGCCATTAGGATCAACATTGCCATTAGGAGACCTATGGTTTAAGGGGTAGAGTTTGAATTAGGGCTCCTCGAATGTAGGTTTTGAAGTTGAGCCTTTGAGAATGTGGCTATGATGGAGAGTACCTAGTGTGGGAACCTCGAGTCTTCGAAGCACAAAGTGGTTTTGGCTTGACTGTAATCTCTCTTTGATGCTATGGTTATGAGCAAAGTGTACTTGTGGACTTTTTGAGAATAGTAAAGATTATTCTGATACAATTATGTTTGTGTTTGATAGTCTACGTATTGTGATGTTTGATGTGACATTGATGTATGTTGTGATGCGATATGTTTGTGCATGATATAGCCCATGACCAACCATGGCAGTTGGATGTCCCAAATGAGCTTTCTCCAAGCCTAACTTTCTTAATTCTCTCTTCATCGCATGAACAACTCTCTCTACTAAACTATCAGCCTAAACTAAACTCTATAATGATCTCTTGAGGTGTTTACTTTTCGAAGAAGAGATTTCTAATGTTAGTAGTGGGTACACCTATATATGAAAATGTTACCAATGAGGTTCAGAAAAGATTATGTTTTGGTGTCGGAGAGTGATAGAGCTGAGCTTGATGATAACTTGAAGTGTGTCCCCACACTATTACTATGGAACATGGATAATATATATGGGGCCATCAAGAGTCTCAGACGATATTTTGATATAGTGGGTACTATTTGTTAATATCCCAAGCTCATCTAGTTGATATAGGTCGATCTGTGCCTGATGACTACAGGCCGTAGATCTAGGGTTGTTACATACCGATGGTACAAATCTGTTTAGGGCTAACCCGAGATTAGGGTTTCCATGTACTCATCCTATATATACAGGGGAAGGTGAAGCCTTCCTCATCTCATTCCTATACACTCTCTCTTGTCCCTTTGGTGTGCTCTCCTCTTCTTGGAGTGATTCCTGAAGAGTCAGTTTCTCAACATGGTATTAGAGCATGGTGGGAGCATTAGTTTTGTAGTTAGACATAGAGGATTGCTGGAGATCGGTGAGGAGTGTGCCTTAGAATTGGAGGCTGTCCCACTGAAGCGATTAGATTGTTGGGGAACCGTTTCGTGTTTTTTGAGAATCTTCAATCGCATTTTCGGAGGTCAAGATAATCATTTTCGACCTATTTCTGATCGCCCAACTCCCTAACGGGATTGTCTTGCGCAAAATGGTTGAATTTGGTAGCCATGAAGTTTTCGTGCGATTTGGAGTTGTTGGTGATAGTTATCGCCTTTTTCAAAATCTTTGAGGAGCTGTTTGGAGGCCTAAACGAGGTTTTTTAGAGATTTGAGGTTTTCTACCTGAAGGTGGAACCTTAACTTTGCTCGCCTCTATCAGAGCTCCTACCACGAAAAATTTCAGCTCAATCCGAGCTTTCTTTGTTGTTTTTGCTTAAGTACTGTGCATGCGCAGAATCGCGAACACATTTCATTCTTTGTCTGCGGGTCAAGACAGGCGCATTTCGCCAATTTCTGGAGTTTTGCATGTTTCTTGATCGAGGTACAGAGGAGCTATTTTTCCTCCATAGTCACGGAGGTGTTCTTTATGTTCAATTTGTGTCTGTGCAAGTACTTGCCGTGTTGGGGTCGTGATTTCCACTCGTGACCACAACCATGACAGAATCCGTGAGCATGATCACTGGAGAGAATCTTTGTTGAGAAAACGACTCTTCAGGAATCACTCCAAGAAGAGGAGAGCACACCAAAGGGACAAAGAGAGAGTGTGTGAGGAATGAGATGGGGAAGGCTTCGCCTTCCCTTGTATATATAGGGTGAGAACAGGGAAACCCTAATCTTGGGTTAGCCCAAAACAGATGCACCATCGATGCGTAACAACCCTAGATCTACGGCCTGTAGTCATCGGGCAAAGATCAACCTATATCAACTTCGATGAGCTTGGGATATTAACACCCCCCTTCAAGCTCAACTGTACATCCCGAACTCCTAGACAATGTCGAAAAGTAGCAAACGACTCTCTAGGTAAAGCTTTGGTGAAGATATTCGCAACTTTGATCTCTGTATGTATATATCTAAGATCTACTACACTGAAAGGACCTTCTCCCCTAACAAAGTGATAGTGCACCTCAATGTGCTTTGTCCTAGCATGAAAAACAGGATTGTTGGCTAACATCATCTTTGCTAATGTTATCAGCTAGGATAAGCTTTGTAGGACTAAGATAATCTACTCCAATATCGGAAAGCAAGGGCGAAGCCAAGCGCTTCACACGTGGCATTCATAGCACCACGATACTACGCCTGTGGAAGATAGTGCCACGGTCGGTTGCTTCTTAGAAGCTTGACTCACGACCGCACTCCCAAGTCCAAATGCATATCCGGGCGTGGATTTCTGCCCGAGAAATGTCTCTGCCCAATCAGCGTCGGTGTAGCCATGCGGTGTTCAACTCACCTCCAAATCAGTCGAAGTCCAAAATGAAGTGTGGACTTCACATAGCGGAGAATAAAGCAACATGCCATCATATGCGGTACCGTGGAGCATGCAGGAACCGACCGACTAGACCAACGGCATAGCTCAAATCGGTCTAGTGATAGTCGGATAAATCAAACTCCCAACCATGCATGCGGGCGGGGATGCGCAAGTAACTCTCCATCGTCTAACTCTAGCTTTAGACCTTGTTGTAGAGGAGTGTCTATTGGTTTACAATCGGACATCTTGAACTCCTTAAGCTTATCTAAAGCATATTGGCGTTGTATTAGCCACATATCCTTTCCCTCCGTGATAAACTCCACCCCAAGAAAGAATTTAAGATATCCTAAGTCTTGTATCTCAAATTGAACATAAGATACTCTTGATGCGGGGAAATCATCTCCTCATGGTTCCCAAAGTGATAATAAGATCATCTACGTAGATGAAAATCATCACTACATGAACTCACGATCTCATGCAGTATAGCGATGAGTCGGAATGACGGACTACAAATCCAAGAGACATGAGAAAGGAATTGATCTTCTCATACCATGCTCTCGGAACTGTTTCAACCCATAGAGGATTTCCTTAACTTACAAACTCGGAAAGAAACTTGGATCTTCGTAACCGGTGGTTGTTGCATGTAGACTTCCTCGCCGAGATCTCCATTGAGAAAGGCGTTCTTGAAGTCCATTTGATGCAGTCGCCATCCCTTGTTGACAGCAATAGTAACCACCGTACGAATGGTTGCCATCTTGGCAAGCCCCGGACTAAACGTCTCTTCGTAGTCCACTCCATCTTTGCCAGCGTAGCCCTTGGCTACCAATCGGCCTTGTATCGAGATACGGTGCCATCGAGTTGCGCTTGACCTTGAAGACCCATCTGCAACCAATCGCTTTCTTACCTTGAGGTAAGTCCACCAATTCCCATGTTTGTTGGTGACGAAGTGCAGCAAGTTCTGTCTCCATGGCTTCAATCCACTCATTTTTGTGCATCGCCTCCTCAAGCGTACTCGGTTCTGGCTCAGCAAGAACGTGAGTCATGTATGCATGATGATCAGCAAGGAAACTTTCATGCATAAATCGCTGAGCAGGATGCCGAACTCTCTCGGATTTTCGGGAAGTATCGGATGTCTTGTTTGTCTCCCCTTGCTTCGGATCGAGGGTTCAGCCAGCGTCGTTAGGGACGCTTCATCTAACGGATGAATATCGGTAATCTGTGGTGAGGACATCATATGTTGCAAAATAAGATGATCCTCAAGACTAGGAGTCGATGCGGATGGTGCTCGGTGAACTTCATCCGTAGCGGCTCAGTGCGATAGACTTCGGCTCTAGGCGTGTGACTCGAAACTCCACTCTGTGAAGGTATAGTGGACGGACTCCTTGGCGTAGTTTCAGCAGGAAAAGTGGGTATGATCGGAACAATCGCAGGTGCATACCAAGATTGCAACTCTTCAAATACAACATCTCTACTGATATAGAATTGCCTAGAGGAAGGATTATAGCATCTATATCCTTTTGTATCTAAGGCATATGCAAGGAAAATACACTTCTCAGCTTTCGGATCTAGCTTCTTGCGCTTCTCTGTACATAACAGATGCAACCAAAAACTTTCAAAAATGAGTAATCAGGCTTGTGGCCTGTGAATACCTCCATCAGGATCTTGTTGTGAACTGCTGCAGTCGGAGTTCGATTCATCAAGTACACCGCGCGGAAGCGACTTACGCCCCGAATGGTCTAGGCGGGGTTCTTCTCGTTCAACATAGCACGGCGACTTACGCTATGTGGCGATTCTTCCTCTCCATAGCGCCATTCATTTGTGGAGTATAGCGCAAGTCTTCTCAAGGCGTATGCCATGCTTTACTTAGGTAGCGGTGAATTCTCAGATAGAAACTTCGCCTCCTCCATCAAAAGCGTAGACAAAGGATAGATTGTCTGTTTGTTTCTCTACCAAGGTGTGGAAAGTGCGGAAAGGCGACAACACATCGAAGAGCTCTTGCTCTTAAGGAAGTAAACCAGGTGTAGCAAGAGAAATCATCAATGAAGGACACGAAGTACTCAAAACCAGATAAACTTGGTTGAGAAGAAGTCCATACATCTGTGTGCACCAACTCTAGAAGCTTGGTCGCTCTCCTACCTGATCCGTTAAAGGGTTGTCTAGCTTGCTTCTTGAGCGGACAAAATTTGGACACCTTTGCGATGGGGGTTTGGAAGTGAAGTTGGGCAAACTGTGACTAGATCTGAACTCGGAAGAGTCTTCGGTCTACGAAAGTTCATGTGCCCAATTCGCTTGTGCCAAATATCTATGTCGGATACTACAAAGCCACTTTACGTAATAAGGGGGGTCATTGTTTCGACATTAATAGCTTGTAAGCATCTAGCTTGAACAATCTACCACTCTGCTACCTCGAGCTACAGCCGGTCTGTGGAGTCTTCAACAAAGCATCCATCTTTGTTGAAAGCACTTGGAAATTTTGTTCTACCATCCGTCCTCTCGATACTTGATTTCGAGTCGGAGTAGGAACATGTAAAAACGTTTCCAATTCCAGAAAAATTAGATCTGGAATATCAAGCGGAATTTTACCCTTATGCTTAATCTAGGTGCTTGGTATCATCTCCAGTCACCATGGGCGAGGAGTCTCCACGGTGTCGGCGGCGCAAACCATTCTTGATGCGGCGTCATGTGGTAGGTAGCTCGAATCGATCACCCAATCTATATCAGTGCGAAGGCGGCATAACTGCAGTGTGTCACAACGAGGCTGTTCTTCAGCGACTACATGGCCCTGTTGCCCGAAGCATGAATCATTTTGGCGCTTGTAACAATCTTTGGCATAGTGGCCATTCTTGTGGCGATAGTTGCAGTGTTAACACGCCTTGAGGCAACAGGTGGCGCATCTAAGCGGTTGAGGGCCTTGTTACGCACACGACCTCAACCACCACCATATCCGGCTCCCTGCCCACGACCTCTACCTCGACCTCGGAACCTGCAAAAACACACCTTCTTGAGGGCTGGGACGAAGCACAGAACTGCCCGCAGTCGCACTTCTTCTCCCAACATCATTGGGGACGGTTCGTCGAACTTGGAAGAGGTTCTCTTGTCGAAATGGGCGTAATGAACTGCTTGTACTCGGTAGGGCGGTCCACGCAATGTCGCACCGATAATCACAGTCGGATCAAGTTGAACAATGACAGATGCTAAGCGATGCCCGGTTGCTTGATGTGATTGGCGTAGTCACTAGCACACATCGAGCCTTTCTTGGCTGTATTGAATTCTTTGCGGCAAGCTGCAGCTTTCGAGCTTGTTCCCGAATGGAACATACGTGACAACAGCGTCCCAAGCTTCCTTGGGTGTGTCACGATCTTGAATGTGACCAATCATCGAGGCCTGAAATCGTGGCGCAATGTAGTGGATAGCTTGATACGACCGCTTTCTCCACTCACACAATGTCGCTCCTTTGCGAAGATCACCATCAACCACTATTGGTGCTTTCTCCTCCCGGTCAAGCTCCCATAGCCCTTGGCCTTGAAGGAAGGTCTTCATTCGAAATTTCCACGTTTGGAAATTGTTCTTGTCGAGTTTCTCTCCAGTGATCATGCTCACGGATTCTGCCATGGTTGTGGTCACGAGCGGAAATCACGACCCCAACACGGCAAGTACCTACACAGACACAAAAAAAAAGCCACCTCCGCGACTAGGGCGGAAAAAAAAAATAGCTCCTCTGCACCTCGATCAAGAAACATGCAAAGCTCGAGAAGCGGCAAAATGCGCCTATCTTGACCCTGAGATGAAGAGGGAAATGTGTTCGCGATTAGCACTGTGCGATGCTTAAGCGAAAATGACGAAAAAAGCTCGGTTTGAGCCGAAATTTTTCATGGTAGGAGCTTTGACTGAGGCGAGCAAAAAGTTTCAACCGAAGCCAAGGCAAAAGCCTTGGCTTCGGTTGAAACACTCAAATCTCCAAAAAAACTCGTTTAGGCCTCCAAAACAGCTCCTCAAAGATTTTGGAAAAGGCGATAACTACCACCAACAACTCCAAATCGCACGAAAACTTCATGACTACTAAATTTGACCATTCTGCGCAAGACAACTCCCGTAAAGAGTTGGGCGATCAGAAATAGGTCGAAAAAGATCATCTTGACCTCCAAAAGCGATTGAAGATTACGAAAAACACGAAATGGTTCCCCATCAATCTACTCGCTTCAGCGGGACAGCCTCCTCACTGATCTCCAACACTCTACTATGTCTAATCTACAAAACTAATGCTCCCAACTAAGCTCTGATACCATGTTGAGAAAACGACTCTTCAGGAATCACTCCAAGAAGAGGAGAGCACACCAAAGGGACAGAGAGAGAGTGCGAGGAATGAGATGGGGGAAGGCTTCGCCTTCCCCCTTATATATAGGGTGAGAATAGGGAACCCTAATCTTGGGTTAGCCCAAAACAGATCTGTACCATCAGTACGTAACAACCCTAGATCTACGGCCTGTAGTCATCAGGCAAAGATCGACCTATATCAACTCGATGAGCTTGGGATATTAACAATCTCGACAAGAACAATTTCCAAACGTGGAAGTTTTGAATGAAGACCTTCCTTCAAGGCCAGGGGCTATGGGAGCTTGTGACCGGGGAGGAGAAAGCACCAATCGTGGTTGCTAGTGATCTTCGCAGTGAGTAGACATTGCGTGAGTGGAGAAAACGATCGTATCAAGCCATCGACTACATTGTGCTCACGATTTCTAGCTCGATGATCGGTCACATTCAAGACTGTGACACATCCAAGGAAGCTTGGGGCCGCGTTGTCCTGAATGTTCCATTCGGGAACGAAGCTCGGAAGCTGCGATTCTTTGCGGCAATTCAATCTGGTCAAGAAAGGCTCGATGTGTGCCAGTGACTGCGTCAATCACATCAAGCAACTGGCAGATCAGTTAGCATCTGTCAATGTTCAACTTGATCCGACCGTGATTATCCGTGCAACATTGCAAGGACTGCCTGCCGAGTACAAGCAGTTCATTACGTCAATTTCGACCAGAGAACCTCTTCCGAAGTTCGACGAACTGGTCCCAATGATGTTGGGAGAAGAAGTGCGAATTCTGGGAAGTACTAATGCTTTGTCCAGCCCGCAAGAATGTGTGTTTTTTGCAGATTCTGGAGGTCGAGGCAGAGGTCGTGACAGAGGAGCGAGATATGGTGGTGGTAGAGGTCGTGTGCAGAACAAGGTGCCCAACCAGCCAGGTGCGCCACCGGCCACCAGAAGGCAGGTTAACACATGCAACTACTGTCACAAGAATGACCACTATGCAAAAAAATTGTTACAAGCATCAGAATGATCTGCGCGCTTCGGGCCAACATGGCCATGTAGCTGCTGAAGAAAAGCTACTCATTGTGACACACGAGTTATCTTTGCTTTTGACGTCTGATTGGGTGATCGATTCTGGAGCTACCACCCACATGACGCCGCATCAAGAATGGTTTGCGTCACTCGACATTGTGGAGACTCCTCAATTCATGGTGACTGGAGATGATACAAAGCACAAGATCAAGCATAAGGGTAAAATTCCGCTTGATATTCCAGGATATAATCTTTCTGGAATCGGAAACGTTTTACATGTTCCTACTCTGACTCGAAATCTGTTATCAGTAGAACATATGGTAGAACAAAATTTCCAATTGCGTTTCAACAAAGATGGATGGGTTCTTGAAGACTCCACAGGTACTGTCGTAGCTCGAGGTAGCATGAGTGGTAGATTGTTCAAGCTAGATGCTACAGTTCATGTCAGTAAATAGCCAACTCCTGTCATTACAGAAAGTGGCTTTGTAGTATATGACATAGATATTTGGCACAAGCGAATTGGACATATGAACTTTCAGAAACTGAAGACTCTTCCGAGTTTAGACCTAGTCACAGGTTTGCCCAACTTCATACTTCAGCCCCATTGCCGGTGTGTCCCGCTTGTCAGTTTGGCAAGCAAGCTAGACAACCCTTTAAGGGATCAGGAAGGAGAGCGATCAAGCTTCTAGAGCTGATGCACACAGATGTATGGACTTCTTCTCAACCAAGTTTATCTGGTTTTGAGTACTTCGTATCCTTCATTGATGATTTTTCTCGCTACACATGGGTTTATTTCCTTAAGAGCAAAAGCTCTTCAGATGTGTTGTCAGCTTTCCACACTTTCCACACCTTGGTGGAGAAACAGACTGGAAAATCTGTCCTTTGTCTATGTTCGGATGGAGGAGGCGAGTTTTCATGCAGGAGAATTCCGCTACCTACATAAGCATGGCATACGGCCTTAAGACTTGCGGTTATACTCCACAAATGAAACGGTGTTGCGGAGAGGAAGAATCGTCACATAGCAGAAGCTGCTCGCGCTATGTTGAACTGTAAGACCCAGGGTTGTACATATAGGATAAAATGAAAGTATATCTAAATTGTGCCTAAGTTTATCTTAGTCATGACTATGTTTAGCTAGTTATGGTTAAGTTGGAGGAAAATATAGAGTAACTTTTGGTGTGGTAGATAAGAACTACTATTTTGTTGTTTAGTATAAGTCAAGGAATAGATTCCATCACATGGGTATCTTGACTTCCCTTGACTTGGACTAGTTTTCATTGGTTGGACTTGGTGAAGACCCTTAAATCTAGGGGCGAGATTGACTTGGTACACTAGAAGTCAATTAGGGAGTAGTTGGGCTTCTAGAAGATCCAAGTGGACCAATTGCATGTTGCCATGTACCCTTTTCATTGGGGTTTGTGATCTCTACCTCGTTTAAACTTGGTAAGAGGAAGTTACATGGTGATTACTTGTAGTTACTAGGGTAAGATTCTAAGTAGTATAAATAGAGAGGTTGAGAAGCACCTCTCAAGTAGTTTTTTCAATGGAAGTTAGTTTTGGGAGAAGATAATGTGGTGATCTTAGTTTTGGGGAGCTTGGTTCTTGGAGACCTCATGTTCGGAGTGGAGCCTTGATTCAATGAAGACTTTGATTACCAAAGTATCCCTTTCCTTTTGAGTGATATCTTACTCTTGGTGATAATGTGCATAATAGAGCTTGGACTTTGAGAGTTTGTGTAAAAGTGAGCAATAGGGTCATGGTCATAGGGTGGGACTAAGTCCTTCTAGATTCATGATGAGCTTCCAAAAAGCCATCGGAGGTAAACCTGAGTGAGAGTCAGTCCGGAGGTCACATTTTTGGTTCCGTTGCGGGACCTCGGTCTAGAAGGAGAAGAGATGTTTGAATCCAGTTTATTGCCCGTGAGAGCTAACGATGAGAACTCATATGGAGAGGACTGTGGGGAAGAAGCGAACCGAGATCATGATGCATAGTAATGTACCATTTGTGTATCCGGTAGTGTTATATGATAGCCTGGAAGTTATTTTGTACATTTTGTTTACTTAAGTGTTGTTTGGGATGAGGCGAGAGTGCTATAGTATGTATTTGGGAGGAAAACTTTATTTTCCAAAGTTTTTCCGATAATTTTATTGATTTTAGATTAGTAGATGGGATACGTTTTGCACTTGAAATAACAGTCATATCATATCTAGATCAAAAGTTATGATGTTTAGAATTTGCTAGGTCTTGACGGGTTTTGAAAGATAGCTCTCGGGAAAAAGTGTACAGAGCTTATCAATTCGTGCAAGAATTGAATCAGGATTTGAAACTTTGCACGATTGTTTATCAGGAGCTAAGCTACATGTGGGTTCAAATTTCGTTGAGAGATCATTTTTATAGAGAAAGTTATGATACCTGAAGTATAGGGGGGTATAAAAGTGAGCAAAACTACTTTACTTTTCAGATTTGCTTTTTCCTTGTTTATGGTCATTCCGAGAGAGTGAGTGCATGAGTGTTTTTGCATAGTGAGGATGACTTGACACTCATTGGAAAATGGGAGATCAACCTCTTTGGAAGATCCGGTTATCTAAGATACCTCAAGGGCTGGACGCGATTGTTTCAGCGGATTCGAACACGAGGGAGTTCAGAGTGGAGTTTGAAGAGAGGACAATAAAAAGTTCCCGAGGCGAAAGCGTGAGAGTTGCTTCTATTGTGGAGAGGAGGGACATAAGCTTGTGAGTTGTCCTTTGAGGACCAAAGATCGGAGGTTGAGAGAGAGGCGAAACGTGGGAGAGCTAAACCTTCATGCAGGACCATCATCTCCCCATGAATCCAAGAGTGGAACCTATTGTGAAAATTGTGGAGTGACCGGACTTCCCTTAGGACACGAGTGTAGTGGCGTGAAAGCTCTATTGGAGTCACTAGTGGAGGGCTTTGAAGATAAATTGAGTGCAGATACCGAAAAGTTGAAATCTCAAGGTGGCTCAAGTTCTAACTGAAGATGGAGATCATTTTCAGAATGATCAAGAAGATGTCGATGAGGGTAAGGCTCATAGTGTGTTTAGGAGAGGAGAGAGCCATGGCAATCTTGGACCAACCAATTCCGTTCATTTTGCCATTGATGAATTACTCTAGAATGGAGCTAGTTTTGTTTGTGTTGTATTAGGGAATCCCGTATAAATTTCCAACAACAACGACAAAAGGAGTTGGAAATGGGGAAGCTTCCGGTGTTCTATGGGAGAGAGAAAGAAGATGTAGAATCTTTTGTGAGAGACTTCAAGAGGGCATGTATAGGAAACAATGAGAGAAGGAAACCGAATGGGCTATCCTTTTGCCCGACTTCTTGGAGGATTCTGCATTGAAGTGGTACAATGAGTACAAGAAGGAGCATGTGGAGGAAGACACTTGGGAGAGTTTGACGGAGAATCTTGTTGAAAACTTTCTTCCGGATGAAAGTTACGAGAAGCTGATATGTGAAGTCACCTTTTTGAAGCAAGGAGAGAGTGAGAAGGTGAGATCATACGTAGAGAGAACGGAGAAGCAAGAGTCACGTTTTCGTGTGGTGTTGAGAAAGAGTGGAGACGAGGTCGAGCCAACCATGGTGGGGATTGTGGCGATGTTGACAAAGAACTTCATTGGAGGTTTGAAGCCTCAGATTCGAAGCAAGGTGAGATATGAAAAGCCCTCTTCTAAGGTTGAGGCTATTCGCATTGCTATTCGAATGGAGGAGAGCCTAGAAGACGATGATTCTAGCTTGGTGGCTAGAGAAGCATCACCACATGTTGTGGTTAGAATGGCAACTCCTCTTTGTTGTTGTTGCTGCGCCAGTAGTAAATTCTCCAGTGGTAGACTTGCACCATGAGTTGAAATCTATCACAGAAACACTCGCTGATCTCAAGATTAACGTAGTACAACTATGGGAGAGGAGGAATCAGAATGTAGGGGAAGGATCTAGAGGGTATGGGAATTATCCTCCAAAAGGAAATCCACCACAAAGGGAACTTCAGGTTTCATGCTTTAGTTGTGGAGGCCCTCATTTCCAACGAAATTGTCCTAATCCTCGACAACATGATGGAGTTAGACACAACAATTCTACTCCTGCTCCAAGTCAATCGAAGGATAAGGGAGTAGCGTCTATTGATGTGTTTCCTCATCAGTGCACGTTTGAGAAGGGAGAGAAGCTCTATAAGTTTCGAGTTGATATTCTTGCACACGAGAAGAAGAGAGCAAGATTTGCGAGAGGAGTCCATCTCAATGGAAGATCAACCAAGCCGGAGCACTCGATCCGGTGGTGTGAGTCAACCGAGAGCACCGGGAAGAAGTTGGGAATGGATGATTTCTCCATTTCATCTACCCAACTCAAATACGACGTGGTGGAGGATGTGGGGAATCAAAAGCCAATATAAGCTGTTGGCCAATTGATTGTTCTAAATCCTCACGATAAGAAAGGAGTTGAGGGAGGCCTAAGCTCCAAAAAGGACCAAGCGAAGTTTGGTCCCAAGGTTACTATGGAGGAGAAGTCAAGGTTCTTGGATATATTTCGAAAATATATCCATGTCTTTGCCTTTAGCTACAAGGATTTGAAGGAAGTAACCTTAGAAACTCATCGCATTGAGTTAGAGGAGAAGGCTCGTCCAGTACGTTAGAAGCAACGTCGGATAAATCCACCAACGGCTGTGGTGGTCAAGGAGGAGATCGACAAGCTAAAGGATGCGGGTTTCATCTATGAGGTAGAGAATTATGAATGGGTTTCTCCTATTGTGATAGTCAATAAGAAGAATGGTAAGCTACGTGTATGCGTAGATTACAAGAAGTTGAATGCTGTCACAAAGAAGGATTACTATCCTTTACCTTTCATAGATGAGATTCTAGAGGAGGTGGCAGGTCATGAGTGGTATAGTTTTGGAGATGGTTATAGTGGTTATAACCAAATTCAAGTTGCTCCTGAAGATCAGCTCAAAACCACTTTTACCACGCCATGGGGAACTTTTGCCTTTAGGGTAATGCCCTTTGGTCTATGTAATGCTCCAAAGAACTTTTCAGGAGGTTCATGAACAAGGTGTTTGAACCTTTTATTGGGAAATTTGTGCGAGATTTCATAGATGATTTTTGTGTTTACGGAAGAAGGAGGATCATTTTGATCATTTGATCAAAATTCTACAACGGTTGGAGAAAGCCAAGGCCTCGCTCAATCCAGAAAAATGCATTTTTGGATGCGAGGAAGGTTTGTTAGGGGGGCACATCATCTCCAAGGATGGGATAGCGGTGGATCGAGAAAAGGTGAAACGCATCCTCGACTTACCTTTTCGGTGACGTTGACCAAGTTGAGGCGTTCCTTGGAATGGTGGGATACTATCGACGGTTCATCTTTTCCTTCTCCAACAAAGCTTATGCCTTGACGGTTTACATGAAGAAGGGCACGGATTATGATTTAATCCTCAAGGATGGAGAGGCAACTGTGGTGTTCGAACTTCTTAAGAAGGCGTTGGTAACGGCTCCTATTTTAGCCAAACCAAATTGGGGTAAACCTTTCATTCTCTACACGGATGCATCAAACATTGCTATAGGATGCACTCTAAGCCGCTTAGATGAAGATAGCCATGATCATCCAATTGCTTATGCTAGTAGACAGATGGTGCGGTGCCGAGAGAAACTATTCAAGGATCGAAAGGGAGGCTTTTAGTCGTGATCTTCTCACTCAAGAAGTTTCGACACATCTTTTGGGAGGAAAGTTTACTATCGTTATCGACCACAAGGCTTTGAAGTACATTTTCAACAAGCCTAATGCCGAGGGTAGGATAGCCGGATAGAAGTTGTTCTCGGGCGGAGTTTGATTACATCATTGAGGATCGACCCGGTAAAAAACATGCCAATGCTGATTTGATGTCTCGAGCATACGATGAGGAAGGAGATCAACCAGTGGATGATACATATCCGGATGAGGATTTGCCGATGATGGACACCATAACAAAGGTACCGGCTGAATACAAGGGGATATGGGATTTCATCTCGGAGGGAGAGTTTCCCCAAGGCATGCATTCACGGGAGAGGAATGCATTGGTGAAGCGATGTGAACCTTATACCATCATAGAGGACGTGTTGTTTCATCAAGGAGCAGATGGACTACTCAGAAGGGTTGTTGGAAGGGAGGAGTCAATTCAACTTATGGAGGAGTTTCATGATGGATCTGTATGTGGAGGACACTTTGGGGAAAGGTAAATCGCATTTAAGATCTTAGATGCTGGCTATCATTGGCATGGGATTTTCAAAGATTGTGTGGAATTTTGCAAGAGTTGTGATGTATGTCAAGCTTTTGCCAAAAAGTCCATGAAAACCCCTCCTTTGACATCAGTTCCTATTTTAGGTCCTTTTGAAAAATGGGGAATAGATTTTGTAGGACCCTTGAATCTTACTCCTAAGGGTAACAAGTTCATTGTGGTAGCTACAGATTATCTAACCAAGTGGGTAGAAGCTAGACCTCTAAAATCTACTAGTGAGGAAGAAGTGGGTAGATTTTTGTATGAGAGGATAATAACTAGATTCGGATGCCCTCTAGAAATTGTATCTGATAGAGGTGGTGAGTTTGTTGGAAGCATTATACAAGCCATGCTAGGTCATTTCTCCATCAAGGCACGGGTGACTACTTCCTACAAACCAAATGCTAATGGGTTGGTAGAGCGAACCAACTATACGCTTTGCATGATGTTGGCCAAGGATGCAGACATGGACGGGAGCAAGCAAAATTGGGACAAGAGGCTGCATGCTATCTTGTGGGAGTATCGGACGACTTGGAAGACATCAACAGGGTACTCACCTTTCCGTATGGTATATGGTGTCGAGTCAAAGCTTCCAATTCAATTTGATTTGACGACCTTCTTAACTATCCAACGGAAGTTAAAGAGGACGAATGGAGTAGAAGCTATCAAATCAAGACGTCAACAACTGTTGGAGTTGGAGGAGGCTCGAGCTGTGGCCATGGTACGTGTGGAGCGGGCTCAACAATTGCAGAAGAAGTATCATGATAATCGATTTGGGACGAAGAAGATGAAGATTTTCAAAGAAGGTGATTGGGTAATGCTTTACGACTCCATTAGATATAAGAGAGCAAGAAAGAAATTTCTTCCAAAGTACTTTGGTCCTTTCATAGTTCACAAGGTGTGGGAAAACTTTACTTACGATTTGAAGGAGTTGGGAGGACGACATTTTGATCGGGTGAATCACGACAAGTTGAAGTTGTTTCATCGGCGATCAGATTCTTTCACTCCGAGGACGGAGTGAAATCTTGGTCCGGGGGTAAATGTAAAGACCTGGGGTTGTACATATAGGATAAAATGAAAGTATATCTAAATTGTGTCTAAGTTTATCTTAGTCATGACTATGTTTAGCTAGTTATGGTTAAGTTGGAGGAAAATATATAGTAACTTTTGGTGTGGTAGATAAGAACTACTATTTTGTTGTTTAGTATGAGTCAAGGAATAGATTCCATCACATGGGTATCTTGACTTCCCTTGACTTGGACTAGTTTTCATTGGTTGGACTTGGTGAAGACCCTTAAATCTAGGGGCGAGATTGACTTGGTACACTAGAAGTCAATTAGGGAGTAGTTGGGCTTCTAGAAGATCTAAGTGGACCAATTGCATGTTGCCATGTACCCTTTTCATTGGGGTTTGTGATCTCTACCTCGTTTAAACTTGATAAGAGGAAGTTACATGGTGATTACTTGTAGTTACTAGGGTAAGATTCTAAGTAGTATAAATAGAGAGGTTGAGAAGCACCTCTCAAGTAGTTTTTCAATGGAAGTTAGTTTTGGGAGAAGATAATGTGGTGATCTTAGTTTTGGGGAGCTTGGTTCTTGGAGACCTCATGTTCGGAGTGGAGCCTTGATTCAATGAAGACTTTGATTACCAAAGTATCCCTTTCCTTTTGAGTGATATCTTACTCTTGGTGATAATGTGCATAATAGAGCTTGGACTTTGAGAGTTTGTGTAAGAGTGAGCAATAGGGTCATGGTCATAGGGTGGGACTAAGTCCTTCTAGATTCATGATGAGCTTCCAAAAAGCCATCGGAGGTAAACCCGAGTGAGAGTCCAGGTCCACAGTTCAAAGAAGAACGTGAGTCATGTATGCATGATGATCAGCAAGGAAACTTTCATGCATAAATCGCTGAACAGGATGCCGAACTCTCTAAGATTTTCGTAGGGCAGTATCAGATGTACTGTTTGTCGCCCCTTGCTTCGGATATGAGGTGCAAGCAGCGTCGTTCTAAGATGCTTCATCCAACGAATGAATATCTGTAATCCGTGGTGAGGACATCATATGTTGCAAAATAAGATGATCCTCAAGTCTAGGGGTCGGTCTGGATGATGCTCGGTGAACTTCACCTGTAGCAGCTCCATGTACAGTAGACTCAGCTCTAGACTATGTGACTCTAGAAACTCCACTCTGTAAAGGTACAGTGGACGGACTCCTTGGTGCAGTTTCAGCAGGAGGAGTGGGTATGACCGAAACAATCACAGGTGCATACCAAGATTGCAACTCTTCAAATATAACATCTCTACTGATATAGAATTGCATAGAGGAAGGATTATAGCATCTATATCCTTTCGTATCTAACGCATATCCAAGGAAAATACACTTCTCAGCTTTCGGATCTAGCTTCTTGCGGAATGTGTACATAACAGATGCAACCAAAAACTTTCAAAAATGAGTAATCAGGCTTGTGGCCTGTGAATACCTCCATCGGGGTCTTGTTGTGAAGCTAGCTGCAATCGGAGTTCGATTCATCAAGTACACCGCAACGGAAAGCTTCTTTCGCTTGAACGGTCTATGCAAGTTCTTCTCGCTCAACATAGCGCCAAGCGCCTTACGCTATGTGACGATTCTTCCTCTCCGGCAACGCCATTCATTTGTAGCAAGATAACCGCAAGTCTTTTTGGCGCCAGATGCCATACTTACGAGGTAAGTAGTGAATTCTCCATTTAAACTCGCCTCCTCCATCGGAACGTAGACAAAGGATAGATTGTCCAGACTGTTTCTCCACCAAGGTGTGGAAAGTATGGAAAGCTGACAACACATCTGAAGAGCTCTTGCTCTTAAGGTAGTAAACCCAGGTGTAGCGAGAGAAATCATCAATGAAGGACACGAAGTACTTAAAACCAAATAAACTTGGTTGAGAAGAAGTCCATACATATGTGTGCACCAGCTCTAGAAGCTTGGTCGCTCTCCCCACCGATCCCTTAAAGGGTTGTCTAGCTTGCTTGCCGAGCCCGACAACGGGACACTGTAGTGGTAATGAAAGCGTATGAAGTTGGGCAAACCTGTGACTAGATCTGAACTTTGAAGAGTCTTCAATTTCTGAAAGTTCATATGCCCAATTCGCTTGTGCCAAATATCTATGTTAGATACTACAAAGCCACTTTCTGTAATGACAGAGTTGGTCAAGCATTTACGACATTAACTGTAGCATCTAGCTTGAACAGTCTACCACTCCTGCTACCTCGATCTACAACAGTACCTGTGGAGTCTTCAACAAAGCATCCATCTTTGTTGAAACGCACTTGGAAATTTTGTTCTACCATCTGTCCTACTGATAACAGATTTCGAGTCAGAGTAGGAACATGTAAAACATTTCCGATTCCAGAAAGATTAGACCCTAGAATATCAAGCAGAATTTTACCCTTATGCTTGATCTCGTGCTTCGTATCATCTCCAGTAACCATGAACTGAGGAGTCTCCACAGTGTCGAGGGATGCAAACCATTCTTGATGCGGCGTCATGTGGCTGATAGCTCCGGAATCGATCATCCAATCAGACAAAAGTAAGGCAAAGATAACTCTGGTGCGTCACAATGAGTAGTTGTTCTTCAAAGAACTACATGGCCCCTGTTGGTCCAAGCGCAGATCGTTTCGACGCTTGTAACAATTTTTGGCATAGTGGCCATTCTTGTGACAAGAGTTGTAGGTGTTAACCTTAAGCAGCCGGTGGCGCACCTGGCAAGTTGGGTGCCTTGTTCTGCACACGACCTCTACCACCACCATATCCGGCTCCTCTTCCACGACCTCTGCCTCAACCTCCAGAACCTTCAAAAAACACACATTCTTGCGGGCTAGACGGAGCACTAGTATTGCCCAGAATTCTCACCTCTTCTCCCAACATCATTGGGACTAGTTCGTCGAACTTCGGAAGAGGTTCTCTGGACAAAATTGACGTAATGAACTGCTTGTACTCGGCAGGCAGTCCTTGCAATGTCGCACCAATAATCACAGTCGGATCAAGTTGAACATTGATGATGCTAAGCGATCTGCCAGTTGCTTGATGTGATTGACGTAGTCACTATCACACATCGAGCCTTTCTTGACCGTATTGAATTGTTGCAGCAACTGCAGCTTCCGAGCTTCTGTTCCCGAATGGAACATATGTGACAATGCGTCCCAAGCTTCCTTGGGTGTGTCACAGTCTTGAATGTGACCGATCATGGAGCCTGAAATCGTGAGCGCAATGTAGTGGATGGCTTGATACGATTGCTTTCTCCACTCACGCAATGTCTCGCTCCTTTGCGAAGATCACCAAAGCAACCACGATTGGTGCTTTCTCCTCCCCGGTCACAAGCTCCCATAGCCCTTGGTCTTGAAGGAAGGTCTTCATTCGAAATTTCCACGTTTGGAAATTGTTCTTGTCGAGTTTCTCTCCAGTGATCATGCTCACGGATTCTGCCATGGTTGTTGCCACGAGCGGAAATCAGGACTCCAACACGGCAAGTACCTGCACAGACACAAAAAGAACAGAAAGAACACCTCCGCAACTACGGTGAAAAAAAAATATCTCCTCTGCACCTCGATCAAGAAACATGTAAAACTCCTGAAATTGGCGAAATGCGCCTGTCTTGACCCGCAGACAAAGAATGAAATGTGTTCGCGATTCTGTGCCTGCACAGTAGTTAAGCGAAAATGATGAAGAAAACTCGGATTGAGCTGAAATTTTTCGTGATAAGAGCTCTAAAAAACCTCGTTTAGGTCTCCAAACAGCTCCTCAGAGATTTTGGAAAAGGCGATAACTATCACCAACAACTCCAAATCGCACGAAAACTTCATGGCTACTAAATTCGACCATTCTGCATCAGAAATAGGTCGAAAACGATCATCTTGACCTCCGAAAATGCGATTGAAGATTTTGAGAAAACACGAAACGGTTCCCCAACAATCTAATCGCTTCAGCGGGACAGCCTCCAACTCTGAGGCACACTCCTCACCGATCTCCAGCACTCCTCTATGTCTAATCTACAAAACTAATGCTCCCACCATGCTCTGATACCATGTTGAGAAATCGACTCTTCAGGAATCACTCCAAGAAAAGGAGAGCACACCAAACAGACAAGAGAGTGTGTACAGGAATGAGATGGGGAAGGTTTTGCCTTCCCATGTATATATATAGGGTGAGTACAAGGAAACCGTAATTTCGGGTTAGCCCTAAACAGATCTGTACCATAGGTACGTAACAACCCTAGATCAACTCGATGAGCTTGGGATATTAACAAAGGTTTCTGAGGAGTTTCAAAAACTGTTTTGCCTTCAGTATGAAGGATTTAGGTTGTTTGAAGGGACCTGGTGTACAGATTGACTTGACAACAGATGCACCAGTCTGCCGTCGTCCCTATCGATACAGTGATATGGAGAGAGATCTGATCCAAAGTAGGTGTCAAGACCTTCTTGAGGCTGGATTAGTGGAGATATCATATGGAGAGTATGCCTCTGCTATGGTGATGCCAGTCAAGAAGGATATACATGGTAATTATACAGATAGACGCATGTGTGGTGACTACCGATCTATCAATCGACAGACAAAATCTGATAGATATGCTATGCCTACACCTGAGAAGATCTTTGATGTTGTTGGGCATGCAAAGGTTTTTAGTAAATTGGATTTACGAGCGGGGTATCATCAGTTGCGGATTTGAGATGAGGATAAAGCCAAGACAACCTTTTGGGCAATTGATTCACATGGCAAGGATGTGTTGTATCAGTGGAGATTCTTACCATTTGGGTTGAAGAATGCATCTGCCGAGTTCCAAAGAGTGATGGATAGGATCCTAGCCGGACTTGATTGTGCCCGAGCCTACATCGATGATATTCTAGTGTATAGTGCTACAGTGATGGAGCATGAGATACATTTGCATGAGGTATTTGAGCGACTGATTGCTCATGGCCTCAAGTTGCATCCTGGAAAGTGCAAGTTCTTTCAGGAGCAGGTGGAGTACTTGGGTCATACCATATACCCAGGAGGATTGGGAGTTCAGCAAACCAAGGTGGAGGCAATCTTGCGTATTCCACAACCCTCAGATGTGAGTAGGGTGCGAGCTTTCCTTGGACTTGCAAACTTCTATCGTCGATATGTGCGAGGATTTAGCACTATTGCCAAAGCCTTGACAAAGCTGACAAAGCTAGATCAAGAGTGGAGTTGGGGAGATGAGCAGGGAGAGAGCTTTTGTTGAGCTCAAGGGAAGATTGACATCTGCCCCTATTTTGAGGAGACCTGTGAGAGGTTGTCCGTTTCAAGTACATACTGATTGGAGTATGTTGGGTTTGGGAGCAGTGCTTATCCAACATGATGATGAGGGGAAGGAGTTTGTAGTGGCTTATGCAAGTCGTTCCAACAATGCAACGGAATCGAAGTATAGTTCTTATGAAGGAGAATGTTTGGCAGTTGTTTGGGCGGTGGCACATTTCAGATGTTATTTGTTTGGAAACTCCTTCACTCTCATCACTGATCATCAACCATTGAAATGGTTGATGGAATCAGACAAGCTTACAGGAAAGCTTTCACGGTTGTTCATAGACCAGGAGTGGTAAACCGTGATGCAGATGGATTAAGTCAAAACCCATGTACAAGTCAAGTTGACGAAACCAGGGCTCGATGGCACGGTGATACTGATGAGGAGATGGTGTCGGATTGGCATGCATCTGCCTTTTTGAGTATGTTGGCGCTTGAGAGCTATATGATATCTCTCTTGGGTCAGAGAGCAGATATGTTAGCCTTGGACGTTGAGACTGAGGACAGTTTGATGGTAAACCGAGACATCCATGATGACATGCTGGTGTTGGAGTATCTTCGTACATGTGCTTTGTTGGGCACCTTGAGTGCAAAGGAGCGGGATCGAGTTTCTGAGAGAGCTCGACGGTTCAGATGGGAAGGTAGACACCTTCTTCGAGTATGGGGAGATGGTAGCGTTTGTGTTGTGCCACTTCCATCTCAGAGAGCACAGTTGGTCAGACATGCTCATGAGGAGTTAGGTCATTTTGGAGTAAAGCGGACATATAGCTTACTTCAAAGTCATTATTGGTGGAGAGGTATGCAACCGAGATGCGTAGTTTGTGGCAAGATGTATGGTATGTGATCGTGTTCGAGCATCATTCAATGCCCCTACACCACAACTACATCCTCTATCGATTATGGGACTTGGTTATCGTTGGAGCTTGGATTTTGCAGGACCTTTGCCATTGACTATACGACATCATCGATATGTGTTGGTCATGGTGGAACATTTCTCCAAGTGGATTGAGTTGGTGGCCTTGCCCGACAAGTCAAGTGAGGGAACAAATTTTATGCGTTCTTAGGCTGATCTTTCGGCCGATTTGGTGCACCAAACAGGTGTTGACCGATCGCAGTACCGAAGTTTTTGGGCGAGTTTCAGGCTTTGTGTGATCGAGTGTTGATCGATCATCGTACAAGAGATCATCCCGAGGCTGATGGTCTAGCAGAACGAGTTGTTCAGACGGTGAAGAAAGGACGAAAGTTTGGCTTGGAGAAATGTCATATGGGAGACTGGGACATCCAGCTACCATGGTTGGCCATTGGTTATCGATTTAATGGGCAAGCATCTCTAGCGCGTCGGTTTCCGCGTTTTTTTTATTATATGGTAGAGATCCGCATTTACACGCTATCCAGAGAGAGTCGGTGAAGTCTTGGACTTGGATAACCCCTGATGTTTGGGTTAGGGTGTGTTCTCAAAGGGCATAACTCTTCCAGAGTCATGCCCATGGCATTCGAGAACTGGCTATTGCTCAAAGATAGAGATACTTTGCGTTATGCTACCATCCGAGGAGGTCGATATCGACCTTCAATTCGCAGATTTCATGTTGGTGATTACGTTTACTTGCATCAGAGTGCATCGACCACATTGGATGTTACGGCTGGGCGTACGATTCTACGAGTACGTGAGGTTTTACCTTCTGGAGTTTTGGTATTGGAGGGTCGTGATGGTGTGATTTGGAAGGATCATGTGCGTAATTGTGCACCATGTCACCTTCCAAACATTGATGATACTATGGATCCAAGCCTAGCAGTTGTACGTGCAGGCTTGAGATATATGTTATGTCGATCAGCTGGTGGAGTAGCCCATATGTTGATTTGTGATTCTTGTTCGAGAGGATGGCATATGTCATGTTTGACACCTCCTCTCAATGCGGTGCCCATTGGGCGGTGGAGATGTCCTCGCTGCGTTTAGCAGACAAGCAGGTCTAACCATTACATGATATGGATTGCAGATAGGCGACTAATGATGGGGCATTGTAGCACCCGGCCTCCTGATCTTAGCCCCACGAAGGGCATATCATGTTATGGACTAGATAGCTACCTGGTGTTAGAGGGACCTAACCGACAATTAGGGGGGTGATTGTGGTACACTTGTGTTGGTGTATGACGATCTATGTGTTGTGATGTTTGATGTGACAGCGATGTATGTTGTGATGCGATATGTATGTGCACGACAGCTGTCATGACTTATGTAGTAACATCTCTAGTTATGTAGGTGCGCTTGGCGTATGCGGGAGCAGATCGCCAGATTAGAGTCTGAGGTTGTGCGATTAGCGCCGTTTGCACTAAGACTACCGTTAGGACCGACAGCGCTATTAGGGGTTCTAGGGCTCAATGGGTAGAGTTCGAATTAGGGCTCCTTGGAGGCAGTTTTTGAAGTTGAGCCTTTGAGAGTGTGGCTATGGTGGATAGTAGCTAGTGTGGGAACCTGGAGTCTTTGAAGCACAAAGTGGGTTTGGCTTGACTGTAATTTCTCTTTTATGCTATGGTTATGAGCGGAGTGTCCTTGTGGACGTTTTGAGAGTAGAAAAGATTATTGTGGTACACTTGTGTTGGTGTATGACGATCTATGTGTTGTGATGTTTGATGTGACAACGATGTATGTTGTGATGCGATATGTATGTGCACGACAACCTAACTAGACCGTTCTAGGCAGAAGCGGTTTCCGTTGTGGTGTACTTGATGAATCGAACTCCGACTGCAGCAGTTCACAACAAGACCCCGATGGAGGTATTCACATGCCACAAGCCTGATTACTCATTTCTGAAAGTTTTCGGTTGCATCTGTTATGTACACATTCTGGATGAGAAGCGCAAGAAGCTAGATCCGAAAGCTGAGAAGTGTATTTTTCTTGGATATGCCTTAGATACGAAAGGATATAGATGCTATAATCCTTCCTCTAGGCAATTCTATATCAGTAGAGATGTTGTATTTGAAGAGTTGCAATCTTGGTATGCACCTGCGATTGTTCCGGTCATACCCACTCTTCCTGCTGAAACTGCTCCAAGGAGTCTGTCCACTGTACCTTTAAAGAGTGGAGTTTCTGGAGTCACACAGTCTAGAGCTGAGTCTACTCTACCTGGAGCTACTACGGATGAAGTTCATCGAGCATCATCCAAACCGACTCCTAGTCTTGAGGATCATGTTATTTTGCAACATATGATGTCCTCACCACGGATTACCGATATTCATCCGTTGGATGAAGCGTCCCAGAACGACGCTGCTGGTACCTTAGATCCGAAGCAAGGGGAGACAAACAATACATCTAATACTCCCCTACGTAAATCTAAGAGAGTTCGGTATCCGGTTCAGAGATTTATGCATGGAGGTTTCCTTGCTGATCATCATGCATACATGACTCACGTTCTTGCTGAGCCAGAACCGAGTACGCTTGAGGAGGCGATGCACAAAATTGAGTGGATTGAAGCCATGAAGACAGAACTTGCTGCACTTCGTCACCAACAAACATGGGAGTTGGTGGACTTACCTCAAGGTAAGGAAGCGATTGGTTGCAGTTGGGTCTTCAAGGTCAAGTGCAACTCGGATGGCACTGTATCTCGATAGGCCAAATTGGTAGCCAAGGGCTACACACAACAGCATGGAGTGGACTACAAAGAGACGTTTAGTCCAGTTGCCAAGATGACAACAATTCATATGGTGGTTGCTATTGCTGTCAACAAGGGATGGCGAATGCATTAAATGGACTTCAAGAATGCCTTTCTCAATGGAGATCTCGGCGAGGAAGTCTACATGCAACAACCACTTGGTTACGAAGATCCGAAGTTTCTTTCTCGCGTTTGTAAGTTAAGGAAATCCCTCTATGGTTTGAAACAGGCTCCGAGAGCATGGTATGTGAAGATCAATTCCTTTCTCATA
Source organism: Marchantia paleacea (assembly GCA_014180765.2). NCBI lineage: Eukaryota > Viridiplantae > Streptophyta > Marchantiopsida > Marchantiales > Marchantiaceae > Marchantia > Marchantia paleacea. The sequence goes on from MUAA02000034.1 coordinate 894,296, forward strand.
TCTCTTGGATTTGTAGTCTGTCATTCCGACTCATCGCTATACTGGATGAGATCAGGAGTTCATGTAGTGATGATTTCCATCTACGTAGATGATCTTATTATCATTGGAAACCATGAGGAGATGATTTCTCGCATCAAGAGTATCTTATGTTCCGAATTTGAGATACAAGACTTAGTGTATCTTAAATTCTTTCTTGGTGTGGAGTTTATTAAAGAGGGAAAGGATATGTGGCTAATACAACGCCAATATGCTTTAGATAAGCTTAAGGAGTTCAAGATGTCTGATTGTAAACCAATAGACACTCCTCTCCAACAAGGTCTAAATCTAGAGTTAGACGATGGAGAGTTACTTGTAGATCCCCGCCTGTACAGACATATGGTTGGGAGTTTGATTTATCTGACTATCACTAGACCGGATTTGAGCTATGCTGTTGGTCTAGTCAGTCAGTTCCTGCATGCTCCACGGGTACCGCATATGATGGCGGTCAAGTGGATTCTCCGCTATGTGAAGTCCTCACTTCATTTTGGACTTCAATACAGATTTGGAGGTGAGCTGAACCTGCATGGCTACACCGATGCTGATTGGGCAGGAGATATTTCTGGCAGGAGATCCACATCTGGATATGTGTTTGGACTTGGGAGTGCGGCTGTGAGCTGGACTTCTAAGAAGCAACCGACCGTGGCACTGTCTTCCACAGATGCAGAGTATCGTGGTGCTTTGAATGCCACTTGTGAAGCACTTGGCTTCGTTCCTTGCTTTCTGATATTGGAGTAGATTATCCTAGTCCTACAGTTATCCTAGCTGATAACATTAGCAGCATGATGTTAGCTAACAATCCTGTTTTTCATGCTAGGACAAAGCACATTGAGGTGCACTATCACTTTGTTAGGGAGAAGGTCCTTTCAAGTTTAGAAGATCTTAGATATATACATACAAGAGATTAGGTTGCAAATATCTTCACCAAAGCTTTACCTAAAGAGTCGTTTGCTACATGTCGACATTGTCTAGGAGTTTAGGATGTACAATTCAGCTTGAAGGGGAGTGTTAATATCCCAAGCATCTAGTTGATATAGGTCGATTTGTGCCTAATGACTACAGGCCGTAGATCTAGGGTTGTTACATACCGATGGTACATATCTGTTTAGGGCTTACCCGAGATTAGGGTTTCCCTGTACTCACCCTATATATACATGGGAAGGCGAAGCCTTCCTCATCTCATTCTTGTGCACTCTCTCTTGTCCCTTTGGTGTGCTCTCCTCTTCTTGGAGTGATTCTTGAAGAGTCGGTTTCTCAACATGGGTATGATCAGTTTCAACTATCAGAAGGAAGTAGGGATGTTACCACAATGAGAACACCTTTGGGCTTGGTAAGGATGTGCACACTGCCACAAGGGGCCACAAATTCAGTAGCACACATGATGAATGGGATGAATAAAGTGTTAAAGGACTTTATTCCGGAGAAGACTATGCCTCTTCTAGATGATGTGCCAATCAAAGGATGTACAAAAGAGGAGAAAGATGGAACCATCGATCAAAGGGGCTTTCGGAAGTTTGTGAAGGATCACATTGAAGATTGTGAGAGGATATTATCTCGATTGGAGGAGGTTCATCTTACATTGTTAGGAGCAAAATCTATATTTGGGATGCGGGAGGTTGTCATTGTTGGTCATTTGTGTGGATGGTACGGTCGAAAACCAGATCCCAACAAGGTGGATGCTATTCAAAGGAAGCGCAAAATCTGCAACTCCTTGACAGAAGTGAGGCGGTTTTTAGCTGCTGTTGTGTTCTATCACATATGGATTCCTCACTATGCTCATAAAACAGATCCGTTATATGGATTGCTAAGGAAAAATCAGAAGTTTGTCTAGGAGAATAGACATGTAGAGGCCATGAGGAAGTTGAAGAGGTGTATATCATCACCTCCGGTATTGCGAAGGATAGAATATCATGGTAAAAAGCCAGTGATATTGACGGTGGATACCTGTCCTATTGCCATAGGATGGGCCGTGGGGCAGGATGACAAAGATGAAGGGAGTAGGTATGCTGTGAGATTTGGAGCCAAGGTCTTGAGTGAAAGACAGCGAAGTTATCCTCAGGTGAAGAAGGAATTGTGGGGTGTTGTTTCCGACTTCATGGTTACGGTTAAGGAACTACCTGATTGTGGAGACGGATTGTTTACCATTGCTGGGGATGATCACCAATTGCAATACATCGGATATTGCAATGTTGAGATGGATAGCATACATCAAGACGCTTAATCCGGAGTTCAAGCATGTGGCATGAAAGGATAACAAGGTTGCAGATATGTTGTCAAGAGCTAGATATGAGGGAGAAGAAGAAATGATTGATGATACTGATGATGTTGGAACGACATTTTATTCTGTGGCTCATCAGCAAGGAGTAACATAAAGTTTGGAGATGTTTCTGGAGGATTTGTATGAGGGTGAGTGGTTAGATATTGGAAAATATCTCAGCACACTAGCACGATCAAAGATGTCTTCAGGAGGAAGGTGGCTCTCATCTTGAATCAGCTTTTCTCACCGCAAAAAATGACATATGTTAGCATGCACAAGGTGAGGATTGTGGAAGGGTTCATCGGTGGAACTATCCGGGTGAATTGGGGAGAGATCTTTGCGAGGAACGTATAGGCAATGGCGACGAAGCTAAGAGAAGACGATAAGAGTGTAGTCTATCTCTCGTCTTCTTAGTACATCTGTACGCAAAGCTGGAGTGGTTGACGCCTAGAGAGAGACAGTTGTATCGGTTGGAGAGTGGGCTGTCTGATTTGGATGCAGACCTCAAAAGTGCTAGTAGTGGGTTGACGAGGAGTCTAGGGACGAGTGCTCCTCCTGAGCCGAAGAGAACGGGAGAAGTCAGGCCGGCAGTAGTAAGCCTGATTCGGACTCAGACCTTGAAGTAATCGGAACTTCGAGGAAGAGAAAGAGAGTAGTGGAGGACAATCCACCAGCCACTCTAACAGTTTGAAGAGATGTGGGGAAGAAAAAGGTGGAAGAAGTAGGACGTGCGAAGACTTCTCGGCCAAAGATGATGGCGGTGAAGCCAGGACCGAAAGCCTCGAAGGAGATTGCAGAACCCATGGCCTTAGTATTACCACTGTCGCAGAAGTTGGAAGTTGTGGTGGTCCCGATATTGCTGGAGTTGAACGAGATGGGGCCGATGTATATGTCAGGGTGGGACCCTCAAGACGATGGGTATATGGAGTTGATTCAGATGATGAACCGTCTGGCGTTGAGGAAGGAAGACCAATCCATCACAGTGAGAGAGCTGACGGAGAATGTGGACAAGCTGTCCAAGGAGAAGACTGAGATGGAGAAGCAGGTTCAAGAGACGAAGAAGGCCTCTGAAAGAGATCCGCCATTCGAGTGCGGAGATCCATTTTGTGGAGAAGGAGAATGCTCAACTTCGAGGGATGCGGGGACACAGGCGAAGATTGATTCAAGTGAATGTGGAGGCACCTACGAAATTAGAGAACCTCGCTAACAGATGTGATCGTGTTGAGATGCAGCGGTTAGAGCAATTGGTGGCAGCAATGGAGAATCCCGATGACTCAAAGGATCGGAGAAAGGAGATGTACAAGGCGTTGGGACGAGATTTCAAGGAAGCCATGGCTCTTCATCGATAACAGATCGCAGAAAATGTACAGGAAATGCAGTTAGGAATCGACTCATTCACGCAAGCAGCGGAGGTGCGATCGGACGGCTTAGATCAGAGTAGAAGACTTAGGAGAGAGCTATCTGTGTAGGAGCAGTTAGGAGTAGCAGTTAGAACATTCATTATAAATGGTCGTAGGAAATAAAGTGGTGGATCTTTCATCTTTGAAAGTGTCCAATCTGTTGGGCTGCAAATTGTAGTCTGGGTAGAACGAGCACTCGAGGTGCTAGTGTCTGCAAGTTGACATTGTGAAGACTGAAGCGTGTATCCGTGAAGTTACGTGGATATTAATAGCCCACCATTCCGCTGTTCATGAAAGCACCCAGTCCCTCTTTGGAAGGAAGGGGGGGTTGAGCCATTTTGGGATATGTCCAGCGCCTTCTGATCATATCTTCAATCATGAATGACGGAGAGGCGTACTAACGCTGAGCGGTCCAAGAAGGAGCCTCCTCCGATGCATGTTCTATCGACAGACCAAGAAGAAAACACCCCCGAACTCACTGCCAAAGGACGGCATGTTGCGGTGTCGCATGGACAAAGCTTTACTCTGAGAACGCCTGAGCGTCTAGCTGTAGAAGAACTCTCCTCGTCCTCGTGTGAACTAACAATCACCCTCTCTTTCATCTCCTCATCTCTCCATGCCCAACTCGTTGCACCCGGTAAACTCCAGCGGAAGAGGATCGTTGTAACCAACGATTGAACCGTTAACTCTTAGCCAAACTTCGCAGAAAAGTACTTTGCAACCATTCATAACTCTCGGGAAAGTTTCACATGCTATTCAATTCTAGATCTCTCGTTACAAATGTCGAACTATACCCTGTGTCACAAGGCGATATGCAGATCCTTGCGTACTAAAACCACTATAAACTCCAATCCTTTGATCCAATTGCACTCAAATTTGGCAAGAAAACGACTTATCATCCAAGCTTCAACTCTGTCAAGTTTTATTGACCAATGTTATTGATAGCATGAGTTATGATCGTCGAACTAAATCTGTAACAGTCTGTGCAATCCTACAATTCAGACTGTGTACATAAATTTCAAACTACTGCTTTGCACTCAAAACTCAACCAATCGAGCTGAAATTTCAATCAAATCGCAAATTCAAGTTGCAAACTCTGTGTCTATTGAATCCGATCTGTCAAAGCCTTCATAGAACGCTCAGAATTCACTCAAACTCTCCCATCGGTCCAAATTTCACTCTCCTACTTCAAATCACCACACCGGAGTGTCAACTTGCTCAATCGCCTTCATTCTTGAGCCAAAATCCTAGCTCTCCTCGTCAGCTCTCCAACCATATCCTTTAATCTTGAAAAACTCTCTTCGAAGGCTCCCGAAACTCCTCAAAACCCCAAAGAACTTGCCCAAGTGCTCTCATTGGTCTAAATTTCCCAACCAATGAGAATGAAGAGTTCCATTTTGACCTCTAGTGGACCAAATTAGCCACAACTAACTTAGAGCTTAACAACTAGCCTAAAAACACTACTTAGCCATCATATAGGTAATACGAGTTGTTGCTAATAAAGAGTCAAAATAACCACTCGAAACCGGTTAAGTATAAATGGAACAACAAAAGGGACCGGGGAGTTTATAACTTGAGTATAATTCCTAACAATCAACTCCCTATGACTTGCCTTTGGTAGACAGTAGTGATGGACAGGGACCCATGTGTTGAGAGGCGCCACTATCGGCAAGTTTAGGTCCATAATGCTAATATCAAATCAAAACGTAGACTGTTAAGTCCCAAGTCGCGCCCGTAGGAAACAATTGGCGAATGAAAGGATGCGGGGGAGTTTATCACCACTTCCATAAAGCTATCTCCAAAGTGATACACTAACCATGCCCTAAAGTGATCACGATGTAGACACCGGATGCTTATCACAAACGGATTGGGCATTGGTATATCTGGAGGATCATACCGCCCTCTATCCATGTCCCACGTTGGCTCCACTTCTATCGGATAAGCTCCTTAGTCAGCAACGTTCTAGACCTCCCCCTTTCCTTTCGACTCCAACCACGCTTTATATCCGATAAGGTCCAAGATGATATCCCTTGGATCCTTATCTACATCCTGGCCCTAGGATGACAATCCAACCGTGGCCTCTTAACGGCCTTTACAATGAGCCGTCGGCCATCGACCCTAAAATATCGCCAAAAATATCGCCGTCATCTCAATGACTCAAGAAGATGACACATGTCATCATCTTCTCATAGTAGCCGTGTCACAACACGACAGCGGCACGTCAAGAACTAAGACAGAAAGAACGTGAGCAAGGGTGGATCCAACCCTTGGGTCGTCGAAGGAAGAAAACTCCTACAGAACTTGATTTGGTGACAAACGTGGTGGGGTACATTCCACCCACATCCAAGAAGAGCAAAGCGTCTACGTCGAGAGGAAAAAGTCGAACCAGTAGTCCTGGGCGTATGGAGACTCGATTGAACGGTAGTAGCTCTAACTTTTTGGAAGGACTTTTGTGAGCCCTGATGCCGACACCTCCACCCGGAAGAATGCGCCGGGAGACGAAGCATCTGACGAAGACGAACGGTGGTCGGCATTTCAAGAAGGGCCCAAGACCTTTGTTGTTGCCAGCCAGGGAGAACTGAACGAACTCAAGGTGAATCTTGAGCCACGGTTCATAGAACTCCAACCCAAAGATCAGGAGGGAAGATTATCAAGAATGGCGGCCCCTATTACCAAACAGCAGTACCCCAAGTTTAAAGGTACTACTGACAAAGATGATGCCGACTCATACATTCGGACCTTTGAAGGAACCTCCACGGCTAATAAGGAACAAGACCCCATGGACCAAAGACGAATCCTCCCTTGGCTCCTTCGAAAAGGAGCCAGGGTATGGATGAATAACCAAGAGGAGAACCATGTGGCAGAAATAGCCACATGGGAGGGGCTCAAAAGCCGGTTTCTGGCCTGCTTCAAGGAGATGGGGTACGACAAGGTACTCTTGCGAAGACAAGGTGCTATCCGACAAGGGAAGCACCAGAAGCTCATGGAGTACACTGAGCAATTCTTGAGCCTGCTAGACTGGATGCCAACGACCATTGCTAATACCAAGCCATATTTTGCGGCAATGGCCATAGAGTGGTATGTATCCGGTTTGAGGAAGCATGATCCTAATCATGAGACCTTCTGCCAAAGGTCGGACCCGAATATTGTGGGATTGATCATCCATCAGTAGAGGCGTCTTTAATTGTCGAATATCCATCGATATTCGGGGCATACCTCCAAAGGTAAGGGGAGGACGAAGACAAGGGGTAAGGGAAGGAAAAGGTGAAGTCCTTCCACAACCAGCTCATCTTCGTCCGAAGAGGCTACGAGCTCTTCGGATGAGGAGTGGAGATATACCCCAAAAAAGAAAGAGCATCATCGCATGAAGGGAGGCAGTAATGACATAGGGGGACATTATTGAAGTAAATTGCAGTGTAAAGTTCGTTATCAAGGGAATGAGGTACTCAATTAACTGACCAAGAAGAGGAATTATGCATTAGTCGTCTTTAAATACTCTGGACTTCAGAGTCCGAAGAGCGTAAGAATTAGATTCTGCTGAAATCCAATCCAAAGGTCACAATCCCACCGATTCACAAGACACAAGTATGCATTGGCAAATTTGTTTACTATTAGATGGGGATCTCCCCTCTTACAAGTCTCAGACGAGGCGAAACACTTGTTGAAGTTCTCCTGATCACGCTACGCAAACACAGCTCATAGCCGAATACCAGGGTCACTTCACAGGTATTCAGACCAATCTATGCCGATTCTTTGTTGCAGTCAACAACTCCCACAATGTTTGTTCTATCATGTCTACAGTTTGCATTTCAATCAAATTGAACACTTGCAAAAATAAAGAGATCCGCGACTAGTCTTCTTACTCCTATTTATACATGAATTCCTAATTGTCAAGCTAACCGTTTCCTACACTAATCGCTCTCTCTGGAATCTACTCTGTCCTTCTAAGCCATGCGATCGCACTTCCGCTCCTCGCGTAAATGCGTCAATTCCCAACTGCATCTCTTGTACATCTCATGCGATCTCTTGTCGGTGCAGAGCTAAGGCCTCCCTGAAATCTCGTCCTAGAGTTCGGTACATTTCCTTACGTCTCCTTTGAGTCTCCCGGGTTGTTCATCACTCTCATCAATTGCTCCAACCGCTACACCTCCAAACTGTCACAACGCGCAAACAGATGTTGCACACACCTGTTGGCAAGAGTCTCCAACCTGCATGGTGCCTCTACGTCCACCTGGTTCAACCGCCGCTTTAGGTCTTGCACCGTTTCACGAAGTTGGGCATTTTCCTTCTCTACGAATTTCACTTCAGCACCCCAAATACGGCAGATCTCCGCATACTCTTTTTGGGACTGTTGTATCTTCTTCTCCAATTCGCCTTTCTGCTTGGACAACTTGTCCACATTCTCAGTCAGTTGGCGAATGGTGTCAGTCTGATCATCTTTCTCCAACGGAAGTCTGTTCATCATCTGAATTAGGTCCATATACTTGTCGGCTTGAGGGTCCTAGCCAGGCATATATATGGGTCCCATCTCGTTCAACTCCAACAACATAGGTACCACTACAACTTCCAGTTTCTGAGATAATTGGAGTACCAAAGCCATAGGCTCCGCTATTTCCTTCGACGGTTTTGGCCCTGGCTTCATTGCCATCATCTTCGGTCGAGACGTCTTGGGTGGAACCACTTTGGCTATGCGTTTTCCCACATCTAATTTCTTCTTCGGGGGACTGGGTTGAGAGCACCCTTCTTCTGCTTGTCTTTTCATCGGCCTTACGAATTCCAGTGCTACTGCGTCCAAGTCTGAATCCTCCAACAGAGCTGGCCTCTCGGGTGCATGCGTAGCCAGGCCTCCTGTACTTCGCGTAGATCCACTACTGTCATTATCACTTCCTGCTGCAAGCGATATAGACGTCTTTCCTTTGGAGTTAACCACTCAAGTCGGCCATATAAATTCACCAGAAAAGAAGAGATGTACACTACATCCTTCTCATCCTCCTTTACCTTGGCAGCCATTGCTTGAATATTCTGTGAGAAGATCTCTCCCCAGTTAACTTGAATAAACCCGCCTACGAATCCTTCCACGATCCTCACCTTATGCATACTTATATACGTGGTCCACTGGGTGAGAACAACTAATTCAAGGTGAATGCTACTTTCCTCCGAAATCCGTCTTTGATGAGATCAAGTTTGTAGCCGTTTGTCCCCTTCCGCTCTCTGGGATTAAACCACTTACGCTCATCAAAGTTAAACCCTGTATGCATCGCAGACCCTTCCCAGTCCACGCCATCCTTCTCTTCGTCATAGTTGCATCCAAGTGCCTTGGCCCACAATAGTTGCGTCCAAGTATTCCAGCTGCGCGCGTTTCCCGATCGAAGCAATTGGTTTTCCCCTTCGAAGCTCCTCACACAACTTAGGGTACACATAATCCCAACGCCATGACAAGAAAGCTCCGCCCAATTCCCTCAACCGTAGTAATTCTGCCGGTGTCCAATCCGCCATTGGAACGAGAGGGCGAATGCTCCCCATCGCTGGTTTACGCATCATAGGCACTCTCATCCTTCGTTGCCTTGACATCAAATTCTTGCTCAATTCCTTGCTCTCTATGAGTCTGCAGGTTCTTGGGACATACCTATATGAGCTCTTGATCTTTACGACAAACCGTTCGTCGCCTTAACAATCCTAACGCCCGCTGTACTGCGCATCTCTCCCGTTATGACTTCAACTCATACTAGTACACTCTTAATACAACATATTTGGCAGAATACACTCCACATTCCCCCAAATATACTACATTATTCATAAAACATAAAAAAATCCTATCAACTCGTCTAAGTACTCCCCTACATACGTCTGCCCTTAGCTGTGAGTGCCCTGCGAACATCCTTATTCGTAGTACTTCTTCACTCTCCATCCATTCACTCTAGTTGCAAACAAAGCACCATCCAAATCAAGTAACTGCAATGAGCCATTCTCAAAGACCTCCTTCACTACATAGGGCCCCATCCAGCGAAGATGCAACTTCCCCGGGAACTTCATGTACCGGTTGTCGTACAACAACACCTTGTCGCCCGCTACAATCATTGTTCGCTGTAACCTTGCATCATACGTCTCTTTCCTCTTTGCCTGAATTTGCTTCGTGAGAGCCTCCGCTTCTTCTCCAGACTCCTCCAACTAGGGTAGTGTCAATAGTCGATATAACTGACTCTCTTCTTCGCTCAAGCGATCCTTCACCAATATGCGGTACGAGGGCACTTCCAACTCCACTGGGGTAATGGGATGCATCCCATACATGAGATAGAAGGGCGTCTATTTGGTGGTAATTTTTTCCGTAGTACGAAAAGCCCATAGCGCGGCTGGCACTTTAGTGTCCCAATCATACATATGGCTAACCGTTACTTTATTAAGAATTTTACATAACAATCCGTTGGACTTCTCAGTCAACCCATTTGCCTTCGGGTTGTATAAAGTAGTCTTCCAATGCTTAATTTGAAAGTAGGTGGTCAACTCTTCGATCAGGTGAAAATGAGTGCCCTGTCACTAACCAATTCCAGAGGACATCCGTAACAACAAATCTTTTGGCTAAAGAAGAATTCGGCAACGGTCTTCGCATCATCATTCTGTGTAGCTGTTGCTTCCACCATCTTTGTCGCATAATCTGTCGCCACTAGAATATACCGCTTCCTTGTCCCTCGGCTGCCTGGCAAAATAGGCCCTACAAAGTCAATCCCGAACTTCTCAAATGGTCCGAGTGGAAGAATAGGTTTCAATGGTTATCTTGTGTTCGGGGTTGGCCGGCCTATCCGTTGGCACGCATCACACTTCAGTATGAAGGTATGCACGTCCTTATACATTGTAGGCCACCAGTACCCCGCAGCCAAAATCTTCTTCACCGTAATACGAAGTGCATAGTGTTCACAAATTTCCTCCTCATGCATGGCCCTAACGACTCTAGTCACTTCATATGATTCTTAACATCTTTGAAGGACCTCCTCCGCCCCCATTCGGAACAATATCCCTCGTTCCAACTGATACGACGCGGCCTTATGCGTGAACATTGCTCGCTGCTCCGAAGTCAATCCTTCTGGCAACTCTAAAGTTTTGAGATTGTGATACAACGCATAATACTGCGTCTCTTTGTACGCCGTTAGTTGAAACAATTGCTTGTCTGGAAAATCAACGGCTACACGCGTTTTGGGGACGAGCGTCTCTAACCGAGAGAGAAAGTTGGCATTCGTATGATGGATACCTTTCTTAGTCTGAACGGTGAATACGAATTCTTGTAGCAGCAACATCCACCGGGCCAATCTGCCGGATAAATCCGCTTTCTGCACCAAGTACTTGAGACGATAATGGTCCACATGGAACACGAATTCATAACCGAGTAGGTAATGCCTAAATTTTTGAACGGCATACACCATTCCAAGCGCTTCCTTTTCTATGGTCGAGTAATTCCTTTCTTCTGCGATTAGCATTCGGCTAGCAAAATAGATAGGATGGTCTTTACCTTGTGCATCGCACTGTCCCAATACTACTCCTATAGCTATAACGGACGTATCTACATCTACATGAAAGATTTTCTTCCAATCCGGCGAAACTAACATCGGTGCCTGAACCAACTCTTGCTTCATTCATTCAAATGTGCGCTGATGTTCCAACGACCATTCGTACTCTACTTCTTTTTTCAGTAGAGCTGTCAGCAAAGAGGCTATGGAGGCATAACCCTTGAAGTACCTCCTATAGTAGCCGGTGTGTCCTAAGAAAGCCCGAAGCTCCTGAATATTCCGTGGCGGCTCCAATGCTACAATTACCTTGATTTTATCCACATCCACTTTGATTCCCCGTCCGGACACCATGTGTCCTAGCAAAATTCCCTCTGTCATCAAGTCACACTTCTCCGGGTGCAAAGCCAACTAACTCTCGCGACACTTCTAAAACGAGTTGGTGCATGCGTCAACATTAGTTCCACCGGATTGGAAGAAGCCTTTCCATGTAGACGGAGATGCGTCCTTTATAGCCATAGGAGTAGTTTTAGGACAACGTGATGCGCATGGGAAAGATCACCCCATTTATTTTGCAAGCCGCATGCTCATAGCAGTTGAGCGCAATTATTCCACCACTGAGAGGGAAGCTCTGGGGATGGTGTATGCTGTGAGGAAGTTCAGGCACTATCTTATGGGATACGAATTCGTATTCCATGTGGAACATTACCCTCTTAAGTATTTGGTTCAGAAGGCGGATTTGTCAAGACGAATTGCACGATGGATGTTGTTACTGCAGGAATTTGTATTCACTGTACAAACGAAAAAGGGTATTCACCACACGAATGCGGATTTCCTGTCAAGGTTGGAGACTCATATCCCAAGCAGCACCGTAACTGACGATTTCCCTGATGAACAATTGTTCCAACTAGCAGAGTACAAGGAGACGCAATACTACGATTTGTATCATTATTTGCGATCCTTAGAGATGTCGGAGGGCCTGACACCCAAGCAGAGGATAGTATTCGTCCATAAGGCTACTTCGTATCAACTGGAGAAAGGGATATTGTTCAGAATGGGGACGGACGAGGTACTTCGGAGATGTTTGGAGCCGTATGAAGTCCGAAGAGTGATTAGAGCCATGCATAAAGATGTACAAGGACGTGCATCAGTTCATTCAGAAGTGCGATGCGTGCCAAAGGACGGGGAGACCGACACCAATCAGTCGATGGCCGTTGAAACCTATTCTGCCACTAGCACCTTTTGAGAAGTGGGGGATAGACTTCGTAGGACCAATTTTGCCAGCCAGTCAAGAGACCAGAAAGCGGTATATTTTGGTGGCGACAGATTACGCTATGAAGATGGTTGAAGCGGTGGCGACCCGAAGAGATGATGCAAAGACAGTGGCTGAGTTCTTCTTTAGCCAAGTCATTTGTCGATATGGGTGTCCCTTGGAGCTGGTTAGCGATAGGGGAACTCATTTCCTGAATAACTTCATTGAGGAGCTTATCATGTATTTCCAAATTAAGCATCGTAAAACCACACCTTACAATCCGAAGGCGAATGATCTAACTAAGAAATCCAATGGGTTGTTGTGTAAAATTCTGAATAAGGTGACGGTAAGTCATATCTACGATTGGGGCACTAAAGTGTCAGCGGCGTTGTGGATGTTTCGTATAGTAGAGAAGATCACGACTAAGCACACGCCATTTTACTTAACGTATGGCATGCATCCCATCACGCCAATGGAATTTGAGGTGCCTTCGTACCGTATCCTAGTGGAGGATAGGTTGGGAGATGAGGAGAGCCAGCTGCATAGGTTGTTGACGCTTCCACAGCTGGAAGAAGACCGTGAAGACTCTGAGGAGTTGATAAAGCGGATTCAAGCTACAAGGAAAGAGCAGTATGACGCGGGACTTCGTACCACTTCAGTGGTAGCTGGCAACAAGGTGTTGTTGTATGATAGCCGGTATATGAAGTTTCCAGGAAGTTGTATCTCCGATGGATGGGACCCTATGTGGTCAAGGAAGTGTTTGATAACGGTTCATTACAACTGTTAGATTTAGAGGGGGGCGGTATTTGCTACCCGAATGAATGAGTGGAGAGTGAAGAGGTATTATAATTGAAGTTGTTTGCGGGGATGCTCACATTTAAGGGCGGACGTATGTAGGAACGAAGTTCTTAGGATAAGTAGGATTTTTCGGCGCCAAGAAAAAGTTAGACTTTTATGTAATAGCACAAGTATGCACTATTAAGTCCGAATTCGTATAGATTGATTCGTTCCCAAGGGAATGAGAGATCAAACCACACTAGCAAAGAAGGGAAACGAGCATTTAGACATCTTTCTAACTCTAAATTGCAAAGTCCGAAGAGCATTCACAAAGAAGGCAATCGATTCAATCTCAATTCCTTCACAATCCCATCACATCACCAATTTCACAGACTCAGCAAATAGATTTCAGCAGTTTGCTTTACTTCAGGATGGGGATCTCTCTCATTACAAGTTTGAGTCTTGGCGAAAACACTCTCTAGAGTACTTCTGATGCTACAGACAGGCTCAGCTCGTGGACAAATATCCGGGTAACTTCACAGATACAATGTCAACCGTCACAATGTCAGCGTGCAGACACCAGCTCCTCGAGTGCTCGTTCCATCCTAACTACAATTTGCAGCCCAACAAATTAGACACTTGCAAAGATGAAAGATCCACCACTTTATTTCCTATGACTATTTATAATGAATATTCTAACTGCTACTCCTAACTGCTCCTACACATATCGCTCTCTCCTAAGTCTTCTACTGTGATCTAAGCCGCTCGATCGCACCTCCGCTACTTGCGTGAATGCGTCGATTCCGAACTGCATTTCTTGTACATCTGCAGTGATCTCCTGTCGATGAAGAGCCATGGCTTCCCTGAAATCTCGACCCAACACCTTGTACATCTCCTTTCTTCGATCCTTTGAGTCACCGGGATTCTCCATTGCTGCCACCAACTGCTCTAACCGATGCGTTTCAACACGATCACATCATGTGAACAGATGATGCGCACATCTGTTAGCGAGGTTCTCTAACTTTGCAGGTGCCTCCACATCCACTTGAATCAATCTTCGCTTCAGGTCCTGCACCGTCTCCCAAAGTTGAGCATTCTCCTTCTCCACAAAATGGATCTCCGCACCCCGAATACGGCAGATCTCTTTGTAGTCCTTCTTCGCCTCCTGAACCTGCTTCTCCATCTCAATCTTCTCCTTGGACAGCTTGTCCACATTGTCCGTCAGCTCTCTCACTGTGATGGATTGGTCCTTCTTCCCCAACGCCAGACGATTCATCATCTGAATCAACTCCATATACCCATCAGCTTGAGGGTCCCACCCTGGCATATACATCGGCCCCATCTCGTTCAACTCAAAGAATACGGGACCACCACGACTTCCAACACGGATACCGTGAGTAATCGAGGCCATGGGTTCTGCAATCTCCTTCGACTTTTGGTCCTGGCTTCTTAGCCATCATCTTTGGCCGAGAAATCTTTGCCAGTCCTACTTCTTCCACCTTCTTCTTCCCCACATCTCTTCAAACTGTTAGAGTGGCTGGTGGACTGTCCTCCCCTACTCTCTTTCTCTTCCTTGAAGTTCCGATTAGTTCAAGGTCTGAGTCCGAATCAGGCTTACTCTGCACTGCCGGCCTGACTTCTCCCGTTCTCTTTGGCTTAGGAGGAGCACTCGTCCCTAGACTCCTCATTGATCCACTACTAGTATGCCGAGTAAGTGCATCCAAATCCGACGACCCACTCTCCAACCGATACAATCGTCTCTCTCTAGGCGTCACCACTCTCGGCCAAGGCGTACAGATGTACTAAGAAAGACGAGAGATAGACTACACTCTTATAGTCTTCTCTTAGCTTCGTCGCCATTGCCTGTACGTTCCTCGCAAAGATCTCTCCCCAGTTCACCCGGATAGTCCCACCAATGAACCCTTCCACAATCCTCAACTTGTGCATGCTCACATATGTCGTTCTCTACAGTGAGAAAAGCTGATTCAAGGTGAGAGCCACCTTCCTCCTGAAGACATCTTTGATCAAATCGAGCTTGTAGCCATTCGTCCCCTTCCTCTCCCTAGGGTTGAACCACTTCCGCTCGTCGAAGGTAAATGTTGTCAGCATCGCCGATTCCTCCCAATCGACGTCACCTTTGTCCTCTTCGTGGTTGCGCCCCAAAGCCTTCGCCCATAACTTTGCATCCCACTTCTCAGGCTGAGCTCTACTTCCAATTGCCATCAGAACTTTTCCTCTTCGGACTTCATCGCACAGCTCTGGGCACACATAGTCCCATCGCCATGACAGAAATGCTCCCCCAAGGTTCTTCAACCTCAGCAACTCCGCTGGAGTCCAATCCGCCATCAAAATAAGCGGTCGAATTCTTCCCATTGTCGCACTTCTTCCTGCTTGAACTCCTCCGGTTCGATACTTCGACATTGTAGCTCTCTTTTCTCGCTCCGGCCGCTCGGCAAGTTCTTGGCATCGACTTCCTCTCGACAATTCTTCAATCCGTCGCCCAAAATGCGCGCTTAAATTCCCTTGCAATTCACTTGTGTGAACTTTCTAATGGTATTCATATCTAACTAATATATATTCGGACGAATACCTTCATGAGAACCCGAATATAACTCTTTATTCACAAAAACCAAAAAAAATCTCACTTATCCTAAGAACTATGCTCCTACAGTAAGAAAGGAGATCCCCTTCTTTTTATTCCTAGACCTATTTATACATATTTCTAGTGTCTACTCCTAAATGTTGCCTACACAAATCGACTTCTCATAATCTTACGTGAGCTATCTACTCCGCGCCTCCAATTCTTGAGTGAACGCGTCGATTCCTACTTGCACCACTTGGATGTCGGCTGCAATCTCCTCCCAATGCAGACACATCACTTCCGGAAATTCTCTTCCCATCACTTGATACATCTCTTTGCACTTCTCCTTTTAATACCCTAGATTTTCCATCACCTCTACTAGCTTCTCTAATCGCCATGACTCTTCTTCATCACACTGCGCGAAGAGATGTTGCGCGAACTTGTTCACCAAGGTCTCCTTGCCGTGCCTCCACATCCACTCGGTTCATACATTGCTTCAGACTTTGCACCGTTTCCTAAAGCTCGAGATTCTTTCTTTCCACGTACCGGATCTCTGCTCCTTGAATGTAACAAATTTAACCGTATGCACTTTTGGATTCCCTAGCCCCTCGTTCCAATTCGGCCTTCTGCTTGGTCAACCGCTCCACACTCTCGGTTAACTGCAAAACCACATGGATTTGGTCCATCTTCTGATTTGCTATTCTGTGCATCATCTACATTAGATCCATGTATCTGTTGGCTTGCGGATCCTATCTTGGCATGTAGCATGGGCCCGTCTCATTAAGCTCCATGAGAACCGGTATCATTCTTTGTTTAACTAACCGGGACAGTACCAAAACAGAGGTGAGAGGTTGAGCAATCTCCTTTGATGCTTTCACCTTTGGTTTTGATACCGCCGGCCGTATCACATCTCCCGCCGGATCGATCACTTTCTTCTTCTGAGGCACACGTTTTGGAGGACAGTCCACCACCTATTGTTTCCGTTTCTTTGGCACTTCAACAATTACTTCCTCCTACGCTGAGTCCTTAGGATGTGTGCTTATTACCTCCGGAGGTCCGTCTATCACTGGGACGGTGGCACCTACGCTTCTGGTGGACCCACTACTGTCGTCGTCATCCTCCAAATAGGACAATCCAAACTCCACTATGTACAATCGTCTTTCCTTAGGTGTTAACCATTCCATCTTCGAGTACAAATGCACCAAGAACGACGATAAGTAAACCACACACTTGTCGTCTTGCCGAAGTCAACTTGCCATGGCTTGAACATTTTGGGCGAAGATCTCTCCCCAAATTATTTTAATTGTTCCACCAATGAACCATTCCACAATACATACTAACATAGGTAGTGCGTTGAGGAGAGAATAGTTGATGCAAGGTAAGCATCACCTTACGCCTGAAGAAATCCATGATCAAATCAAGCTTGTAGCCATTTGTACCCTTTCTTTCCCTAGGGTTGAACCACTTGATTTCATCAAATGTAAACGTTGTATGTACGGCTGAGCCTTCCCAATCGACCCCATCTTTGTCCTTCTCGTATGAGCGTCCCAAGGCATTAGCCCATATCTTTGCATCCCATCGTTCCGATTGTGCTTGACATCCTACAGCGTGAGCGGCTTTTCCTTGACACATCTCCTCGCACAATTCAAGACAGATGAAATCCCATCTCCATGATAAGAAAGCACCTCCCAAATTCTTCAATCGCAACAACTCCACATGCGTTTAATTAGCCATCATGATGAGCGGACGAATCCTCCCCATAGTCATCTTCGACTGCGTGATACCGTTAATCCCTTTTCTCCTCGTCATGGCGGTTGCCATTCTCTTTGATATCTAGATGTTGGCCTCCTTATTGGTCTCTTGCTCGTTGTCGTGTTCCCATTTCTTGAAGTTGAACTAGTTAAGGTGTTTTGCTCCTTCGGCTTCTTTCCGCACGCGTGTGATCAACTCCATTGTCTTTGTATGATCCTAATTCATCTTATTCGTATGAAGACACTTTGTATTCTGCTGAATATGACCTTTTATTTCAAGAAACACAAAAAATTCCTACCGTCTTCGTCCACTATGCCCCTACAATGTGCAGTCCTCATCACTTATGCACGTGGATCATCCAACAATGGAACATTCTCCAAAATGTATGATGGTGAATAGGTTTGTTATGATTGGAGAGATCGTAACACACTAGAAGATGAATCTTGTGGTCCATGACTATTACCAGCTCATATGTATCCATGACATGGCCATCCATTAATAATCAAATGTATGATGCCATGCTGAGCAAGGTTTTACGCACCCAACAACAAAATATTTGATGTCAAGGATTGTTGATATTCTTGAACAACCAATAATGATAAAAGATATGCATATCATCGAACCAAGTATGTCACATGGCATAATGAAACACGCCTCGTAATCTCATCTCGCTCCACATACAAGTATCAATGCACTCGTATGCAAGACTACAAAACAATAGTCAAACTTGTGTTAATCCCTCCAAATAGATCAAGCACACATATGTACTCCTCTAGATACTGCCAAGCAATAGACATTGTATGTAAAAATGACAATATAGTGAAAGTGGGAAGAATTTCCTTCATCACCTCCATCTTCGGAGTAAAGGACTCACTCCAAGCTTGATGTATCTGTTGATCTGCCAACTGTTGTAGCTACATGAAGTAGCCAGTGATTCATCTAGCGTGGATGATACTACTACTCTAAGACTTAGCAAATAACATCCTCTAGACAAGGATTGTCATGGGCATCCATGTTTCCCTCCAATAAATCACCAGACCAAGTAACACAAGTATTGAAGGCTGCAACATATGCCAAACCTACACTTAGTAAAGTGCTAGAATCGGTAATGAACCGTATCGGTAATCGACTCACTATGCACTCACCAAATTACCAACCTTGCTTATAAGAGAATGTTTCCTCCCAATAATCAATCAGGTATAACATTATAATACCCACAAATACATCATGTGACTATGCAAGTGCAACTACATCATGTGTTCACGTTGTGGAGCTATAAATGATATGATCTACTTATATTTGCATAGTCAACTTTATTCTTGTGATGTATCAAGGTGATGCATCATTCAACGAGACGTTTGAATATGAAATAGACATCTCTCCACATTTGTCTTTTGCAAACCAAGACATAAGGGGTTGTGTACCAGAATTCACCAAATCCATTGAGGTCGATAATCCTTACCTTAAGGTCTGACCAAACAAAATACACCACTCATGTTATCAAACATCATCAAACTTGGTGACACTCTTGTACGAGCGTATGCCGGTCTCGCTAGTAACTTCATCATTCGAGCGGCAACAGCTTGTCAAGTTCCACTAGTAGTTGTACTGATCCCAAGATCAACACTACTAGTGTTGTCAATACCAATAACAACCAACACATCCTCTTTGCTTTTGCAAAGTGTGGCTGCCAATCGTAATACATGGAATGATGACACCCCCAACACCAATAAATCCTTTCTAAGAAAACATGAACATGAACAAGAGTCTTTGCTGCCCCCAACATCATGATGGATGCTACCTCAGACAATATTGATGGATGGGCCTTATTTGCTCCATCTTCACATACATCATGTAGCAAATAATGAGTGAAACAAAGCACAGTTAAGAGAGTAATCTTTCCCAAAATCTGAAGACTTTGAGGATTTTGGAGAGGTACCGCTGTAGAGAGAGGATATAGTGGTACGGAGAAGAAGGAACTCTCACCTACATAAGAGAAAAGGTATCTATTGTATAGGGTTGGTGGATTTTTCATGTGATGGATATGCTACATACAAGGAGGTTACTGTAACGTACAGGTTACATTAGAATTGTGTGATTGTAGTGTTTATTGATTCGTTCCCAAGGGAATGGGGTGTTAAACGAATGTCAAGTAGGAAATATATACATTTAGTCTTCTTTAATCAACTCTAGACAATCACTGTCTGAAGAGTGTCATTAATTCATGCTGTGAAACCCATCAGAAAATAAAGTGCTAAGAAATTCCAAAAGAAATTCTTTTACTGAAATTGGGTGATTCCAATTACAAGAGTCAACATTCACCGGGCAGAAGTTCGCAGAAGTTCTTTCGGTGAAATCTTTGATAGCCAAACTTGTGGGACGAATTCCTGGGTATCTTCACAGGAATCCAATCTCAAGTTAAATAGGCCACCGCGATCTCTGCTCGGCTTTGAGAGTTTCCGTTCTACCCTGGTTACACAGGAACAGTTCTTGACTTTCTCTTGCAAATTGAAGATGTCTCCACTAACTACTCTAGTCCTATTTATATACAATCCTAACATCCTATCCGAATCGCTACCTACACGGATCGCGTCCGACTACAACTTAGAGATCTGCTACACCCTTTGATGACGTCTCTTTCCTCCATGCAAAAGCATCAACGCTGATTTGCAACTCTCTGATGTCCTTTGCGATCTCCCTCTGATGAACTCGCATCGCTTCTTGAAAATCGCGACCCATGGCTTTGTACATCTCCTTTCGCTTCTCCTTCGAATCATAAGGAGTGTTCATCACCACCGTCAATTCTTCCAATCGATCAGCTTCAACTTTGTCACATTGGGCAAACAAATACTTCGTGCATTTACTCGCCAAAACTTCTAATCTAGCTGGTCTCTCCACTTCGTGCAACTGACGCTTCACCTCCTTCAACTAATTTTGGAGCCACTCATTCTCAACCTCCCTGAACTTCAATTCCGCTCCCCAAATCTTGCATATCTCACCATAGGCCTTCTTCGCTGCTACCATCTCTCGTTGCGCTTCTGCCTTCTCCTTCTCCAGACGTCCCACCGACTTTGTCAACTGCTTGATCGTTTGCGTCTGGTCCTTCTTCCCTTGAGCGGTACGGTACATCAACTGAATCAATTCCATGTTACCGTCCTCCTGAGGATCCCATCCATCGCAGAGAGTGGTTCTCCACCATTTACTTTGGATACCTTCACCTTAGACCTCGATACTTTCGGTACTAGGCTTCTCGGCTTAGCAACCTCCTTTAGCTTTCGCTTCTTATTCACCAGCGTTCAAACTTCTTCCACACTCGGACTTCACACTCGCTTCCCCAAAGTCCCTACAGAATCCTCCCGTCCGAATATAGTCTCCTCAAGCTCCCGCAACACTTTGCTTACTTCTTCCGAAAGCACATCCTCCATGTCTCCTACAACTGGTGACTGCAAACTGCCTCCTTCAACCGGGCCTATACTCCTGGTTGATCCACTACTGACATCACTCATGTTCGGTTTGCGTAAGATATCCTCTGCATCCAACTGATACTTCACTCTTTCCCTTGGAGTTAACCACCCCATCCTCGAGTACATGTGTACCAGAAAGGTGGAAATGTACACCACTCCCTTCTCTCCTGCTTTCAACTTCTGTCCCATAGCATGCATTACACAAGTTTAATATTTCTCCCCAATTGACTTTGATCTTCCCTCCGACGAATCCTTCCACTATCCTTACCTTGTGCATACTAGCTTAAGTAGTTCTCTGCGGTGAGAATAGCTAATTCAACATATATATTATCTTTCATCGAAAATCATCCTTAATCAAATCAATCTTGAAATCATTTGTCCTCTTCCTTCCTCGAGGATCAAACCACTTAGACTCATCGAAATTGAACCCCCCATGCAATGCCGATCCCTCCCAATCAATATCGTCTTTATCCTTCACGTAATCTCAACCCAAGGCTTCCGTCCATAGAATCGCATCCCACAAATTTGGATAACCTCTCCATCCAATTGGATTGGCGACCTTCTTGGCTTTCACTTCTTCACACAACTCCGGACATACATAATCCCATCGCCACATTAAGAACGCACCACCCAAGTTCTTTAATCTCATCAACTCATCCACCGTCCAGTCAAAGATCAAAGGTCGAATTACTCCCCGCCATCTTCTACGGGGGAGGCAATCGAATAGCTTTTTTTTTGCTCGGATCGAATTGTCACTCGCTTCTTCATTATGTCAACTTGATAGTTTTGCGCCCGTCGTTACTTTTTTGAAACGGTTACAACACTATCCTAACATCGAAACTTCTCCCACCAAATTTAATCTTCTCACATTCACACTCATCATGCATATTTGCCCTAAGAGTCATATTCGTATTTGTCCTTACTCATTTCTGTTGAATATCATGCTTTTTATTCCCAAAAAAAAAAAAATAAGCTTAAAATTCCTAACTGAGGTCCTACGGTTACTAATTTGAAAAGATGGGAGAAGAACGACATTGGCGTAGACTGTACCTGGCTGTATAAATTTATGTTGATTATACATATATCATTTGGTGCATTTTGTAGCATCAATAGTGTAAAATGCAATCTAGATAGACTTTTCTATGGGATGTGCAAACTACTTGATGTAGTAATCAATTTTGATATGCACACTACAAGATGTTAACATATTGTTCATCTATCATGAAAATTATTCATATGTTTTTCATGATGTGAACAAGTTAGTTGATGCATTCTAACACCGTCCTTGTAGATAATAATCTCTAAATCGAATGATGTATACTTGGTGCAATAAGTGACAGTAATGATTTATATTGAAGTCTTGGCAAGGTTTTCACATGGAATGCATAAAACAAATATTTATCATGATACTTAGTTGTAAGCTCAACACAGTTATACAAGCTACTTGATGCATCCCGTACTACCATCGGTAAATGCATTCTTTATAGACTTATCACAAGGAGTACACACAATACTAGTCTAATAAACATTTATTTATAATCTTGATATTTTAAGTGAAATAAAATTTTTTGAATTAAAAAATTATTATTCACATTACATTATGATCAAATGGATGTATAAATATAAGCATGAAACATTTCGAATCTAAAAGTCTTATTTTTTCCTCAATTTGAAAGAAACAACAATGAAAATCTGCATTACGAATTTTTACACTCAAGTTGAAACTAATTAGAACTGCATGCATTATGATCACTATGCTTGGATTTTAAGATATGTGATTGAAAATGTTCATTATTTTAAAATTCTTATTAAGTGTGGGTACAATGACTTCAGTAATGAGTGTGCATGACTTTTTAGTGTTAAAATTTGATTAATGTTCACCAATTTTTGGCATATATATTATGTCTAAAAAATAAAATTAATCAAGGTAAATTAGGATATTAGATCTCCAATACACTAACATGAAATCCTGGATCAATAGAGATGTTCTGAATATGAAATTACTAGATATTACATAAATAATTATGATTTTTATAAATGATTAGATTATGGTTAATATTACTAGTATAGAGTATATCATACACTCTGATGTATATCCTTATTATTATTATTATTATTACTATTACCCTTTTTGCTTCCCATGTCTTCCCATCCTTTTTGCTATATTTACTTCGTTAACTTTCATTATTATTACTATTACTCTAAATAATGTTATTTTTTTAGTCTAAAGGTATTTTCTATTGGCTTGTTTGGATAGGAGTGAGTTTATCAGTAGAAAATACCTTTCAGCGGCTAAGTTTCAATACTCACAAGTTCAACGAACTGATCCCCAAAGCAATTGTTAGTGTGCTCATTTCACATTTTCTCACCCGTAATACTTGCACTCAATGAGTGTAAATCACTGTGGTGCACCCTAGCCCAAAATTTGACCATCCAAAGGAGTGTTGTGAACGCTAATTAAGGAAGTAAGTGTGGGGGTAATGTAATAAAACGAAATACAAAGTATAATAACAAAGGGGATGGGAAGACCCCATCAAAGCGTACAAGGATGGAACCAAACCGTTAACATGGGGCTAGCCCCAATAGTATCACACTGGGAAATTTATAGTATGTAATAAAAAACTTAATTTGCTTTTCCAAGGGAGGAGGGAATATTAACAAGTCCCAACCTTTCCTTAGGGACTGGGCCATATAAGATTGGGATAGCTTTAATGAAGCATATGGTGGGCAGTAAGATTGGATGTATTTCTATGAAAGAAAAATAACAAACATGATATGGTCAAAGTTGGTAAGCGGAGAAAAAGCAAAATCATGGAGCAAAATCGTATAACAGACCAGCAGCGAACGGACTGTTTCAGCCGAAGTGGAAACCCTAAAGAAAACAAGGCAGGAAGAAATGTTTTAGAAAGGCCCTTCACTCACTGTTTCCTCGGAAAAGTCTGATCACGAGATTCCAGTCCTGCGTCGTGCCTACTCCACGAGACAGCAGACTACAGGCCTGACTCAACTCCTGCACCTCGGTTTGGACCTCACACAGTTCATGCACAATGCATAGCGGTGATAGCACAAACTCTCCATACGTATCTACGATCCACTATCATCTCATCCTAAAAAAATACGACGTCTTTTTAAGGACGTCTCATCTATCATCTCATCTAAAGTATATCCTAAAATAATTATTGTACAGGACGTCACACCTTTATTCATCCTGCACAAGTTACACCAGCATAAGCCCATGCTGATATTTTGTTTTTACCTGAGCTGTCTCCCTCACCATTTTAACCCGTCCACGTTGTACTGGGTTAGCGCCTGAAGCCAATGAGTCACGTCCGCCCCTTTATTCCCTAAAGCCGACCAGCCGGCCAGTAACGCCACGTGTTTGCTATTTGGCCTTCCACTTAGCTCTGAACGTTTTGAGATTTTAACCAGTCCTCTCGTTTGTAATATAATGCCTACCCCTACGATTACTTCTTACAAGTTCTCGTATATTCTTCTGTGGATTAACATAATTAAGTGCACAACTTACACCTGATCCAGTCCGCCAACAATTCTTTTGAGCTTCTCATCGATGAGCATTAGGTGGATCAACATGATTGACGATTGATGCCAACTATGGTTTGCATTTTTTGTTGATACCTCTGTGTTGGCTATATTGCTGAGAGTTGTAATCATTGTCTCTACCTCAAATTGAGATTAGAAGTAGCTCCGCCGGGTGTGTAGTTGTTAGCTGATTGTCTGAATTTTTAAGTGTGATAAGGACGAGATATCTTTAGCACAGGAGTTTTTTTTTTTGTCTTTAGGGTTTCTAGGGCTTGACAGACTTTTCATTGTGTAAGGACGTCTTCGGTTTCAACGCTGGCTGGTCAAACTTGCAATTAGGTTTCTCCCTTTACTGGAAATAGAATAGGAAACACCAATTTATTCGGAAAGTGAATGACTATCTTTGAGATTCCATGAAAGATAAACGAGAAACCGGGAAAGAATCTGTTTGGCGTCACATCTTTCAAGAGCATTAGGGCGGCTAGGGGTACGTATTTACTTACTTCGGCTGGAGGAGATCGCACGGTAAGACGTCGAAAAGTTCTTCGAACACGAGAAGAGAAAAGATTGGGTGACGTACGTTGACGAGGTCCAAATGATTTCAAGAATACCGGCCTATAAACTTCCTACTTTCCACAGTCCGCAGTTGATGAAAGAGAAAGTGGCGAGAGGCCAAGAAGAAAAGCAAGTCACAGCGCGCTAGGAACTCCGAAACGATCGGTGAAGGCCGCGAATTCCCACAGCTCCTAGAATACATGCATTTTGATGATAATCTTCTCTGCAAGGTTACAATTTACTACCATTTCCTTCTGGTCTACTCTTTTAGCACCGTTATATGCCATAATCCCTGCCCTAGCTCCTGCCATTACGCGGACTTCCCACTTGGTGCAAACTTCTGAACTTGGTTGCAATTCGAAGTCATTTAATTGTATTAAACTTTTGATGAGTAAAAGCCCGAGAAGACAGATTGCCAATTCATCCGTTGGATCTCACATGAATCAGAGGCAAGCGCATCCAATAATAATAACCGTCATAAATTAGTCCTTATATTTTCCAAGTAGTCAAATATTTTTCTCAACAAGAATGCTCTTTCTTGTTTTTGTTTGTATGAAGTCCCTGAGTTTCGATGAGAATAAACAATCCACAACTATATACTTTGTGGGGGTTGCCCACAAGAATAAACTCTTGACCCTTGCCTCCAAGTCCGTCCTCACTTGGTACCACGTGAAATTGCGAATCTCTGTCGAATTTATTAACTAACTTTTTGTTTTTCCTTAGCTTTGCATATCTCTTTCGATAAACTGTAACCTACTTGGTGCTTTCCGTGACACCCCGGTGTGAAATGCAGTCCTGATCAATTAAACGTGTATAAATTGGGTCGGTCTATGATGAAATTCAATGAAATAAATGACATTCTTGGATGGAAAAAACAATACACACATATTTTTTTTTTCATATATATGGCTATAGTATCTTATTGAGGAAATTACACGGCTAAGTTTTAAACCATTTG
The DNA here is from genome assembly GCA_014180765.2 of Marchantia paleacea. Classification (NCBI taxonomy): domain Eukaryota; kingdom Viridiplantae; phylum Streptophyta; class Marchantiopsida; order Marchantiales; family Marchantiaceae; genus Marchantia; species Marchantia paleacea. The sequence continues at coordinate 920,364 of MUAA02000034.1, forward strand.
TAGCTCATAGAGTAAATGTACATAGTAAGGCCCGTAGAATTTGATTCCTGCGACACACAACTTTTTATGGAGGCCATGCGTAATTTTATGGTTAATACTTTATCCAATTGTGGTCACCCTCCCTACATGTGTATGGTAAACTACTGTTGTATAACTTTGGCTTCAATTGACACGAGGAGCTCTTTAATTTTCTGGTGCAATATATCAGATACACATCAAACCCAAGTTTTGGATAGCCAATTCCAAATGCAGATTGGACTCTACGTATAATACAAAATAGTTGAAAAAGAATTATAGTAAAAGTATGCTGCAAAGTGGGTGGGGGTTATTGTCATCACGTGCAATAAAATATGATTGATTTTGACAAGAAGCAATAATAATCAAATTAAATCTCATTGCTGCAATATTATATAATTGATTGTGATAAAAAGTAGTAAAAAATAAATAAAACCCCTTTGTTGTTGTATGAACGTTCCAATAGTTTCTCTTCATATCCGATAAAATGTTTGGTAATTGATGCATTTAGTGGTAGCACTGGTGGAAATTATAATCTTATATAATTTATTGGAAAAAGGACACAATAAAATAACAAAAAGGATGGGGTCTTCCCATCCGTTTTAGGATGGGAAGACCCCATCAAGTTGTACATGGAGGAAACCAAATGGGTAGCATGGTACTAGATCCCAATAGCATCACAATGGGAAATATGTCATACTGCACCTATGATATCCAAACTATCTAGATCAAACGGTCTACAAACAACAAAAGCATACAAAAAAGTATCATCTAATGTGATTGCTCTCCTATGGATTGCATCAACTAGTGTTTTCTGTAAAGCAATGGAAACATGTTACCTAAAATAGGCTATATAATAAATTAAAGAGAGTGATATGCCCTTTGAATATAGTATGGTAGACTCTCGCACCTTCACGAATATGTCAAAATTAGTGTCCATAGCTCCATATAACTCTAAAGCTAGGAAAACAAAGAGATGAGAATTCCCTATACTTGGAGACCTTGGATGTTGTTGCTCCTCTCGCCGCCCCACTCAAAAGGATGGATGATCATCCATTCTGAAATTGTGTCAAGTGTAGGATCGGTAACCACCATCTTTGCCACAATAACCTAGTCCTCCCAAACCAAGTATAGGTTTGCCCTAAACCTAGTCGACTACAAGGCATACCAATGCTCCCTTCATGTGAGGTATTCACCCTTCACCACATAGCAAACACCACATCCCTAATGGCATCATGAGTAGCTATATTCTTCCCTCTTAAAAGTCAATGAGTCATATGAATACCTGCTGCATCTAAAGTGATATCACACTCACATGTGAGTAATGAAGATGTAGATGAATGGATCAAGCCAAGATGAAATCTCATCATTGTAGATATTGTAGCTAGTGCGAAGTCAAAAAGCCCTACGATGCATGATCGAGCCAAGATCCACGAGCATGCACCCTTGTCGGAGGAAGATGTCATCACTTATGTAGTGGCATCTCTAGTTAGATAGGTATGGCGTATGCATGGCCGTATACAACAATTAGAGCTAGTTGTGCAGTAAGTGTCATTCGTACTTGAACTGATATTATGGCCGACAGCGTCGTTAGGGGTCATAGGGCTCAAGGGATAGAGTTCGAATTAGGGCTCCTTGGAGGGTTTTTTTGAAGTTGAGACTTTGAGAGTGTGGCTATGGTGGATAGTAGCTAGTGCGGGAACCTTGAGTATTTGAAGCACAAAGTGGATTTGGCTTGACAGTAATCTCTTTTTTATGCTCTGGTTATGAGCGGAGTGTCCTTGTGGACGTTTTGAGAGTAGAAAAGATTACTTCAAAAACTCAAATTGGATTCTGTGGTGAGAATTGTGAGCTCTTGGAGCGCTAAAGGTGTTTTGGCGAGTTTGGATCAATGGTAGCTTTGATCTATTACTTGTTGAGTGTGCAAGGTGTTGATGGAGTGCAGCCCATGGTGGTGATCTAGAAGTATAGTTGATTCAAAGTAGACGTGATGGATTTCGAATTTCTTTATTTTTTATTTTAGTGTAAATCCGAATCATGAATTTTTGAGGACGGAAGTACTACTAAAAATTGATAAAGTGGGTCGATACTTATCATTATCTTGGGGCATTGAATTGAGATTGGTTGAAAAATATTTCGGACAGAAGTGCTCAAAGTCTAAGATCTGGTATTTCGAAGTTTTTGGGTTGAAAATAGTAGCATCAAGCTATCAGATTATCATATATTGTCTATTTGATCTGAAATTTGGTGGGGTGATAGAAGATGTAAAGTTTGTCACGCAAGGGTAGAAATGTCAAGCCCATGATGGATAGTGTCGAAATTGCAAAATTTTGACATTTAGGGGTTTGAAATTGGAGTTGAAGATTTTCAGAGTCACGCAGAAGTTTCAAACGGTGTCCATTTGCAAAAAGAAAATTGCATTAGGTAGCAAATTGATAAAGACAGTGTCAGAGTATCGATATGGAGAGGAGAAAACTTCCAAAATTGAGTTTTTGTGTTTTTGAATGGCCTTCTGAGGCTATGTCGGTCCGGGTTGGGTTGGTTTGACCCCTTTGATGGATATTTTTGAGATGGAGTATTGTTATTTATGTTTCTTGTGATTGATATACCTCCATCTCTGTTTCCTGTTTGTGGATTATGTTTGTTTGTGTTGGAGCTTTGTTGTGTTAGGAGTTAACTCAGGTCTTGAGTAACTCTGGTTAGTTTGACTATATATAGTTAGACTAGGGCTATGGCTGATACTACTATATAAGAGGGTTGGCAAAAGCTCTCCGTAACACAATCAGGGTATTTAGTAAAGTGACTCTGTGTGTTCTGTGGACGTAGCCTTAGTGAGGTGAACCACGTATTTCCTGTGTCGACTCTTGATTGCATGTTTGTTTCTTAGTGTATTCCTGATTCGGACCGACAATTTGTATCAGAGCAGAGAATTGGAGCAATGGCGGAGTGTCGATGTTTGTGAAGACAACTGCGGGTGGAGGGCATTTTGTGCACGAGGAGCTCGTTCAAAGGAAGCACCGAAAGACAAGTTGCGGGGACGTTGAGGATAGAAGCGACTTCTTGTCAAGGCTTGTGTGGGGTTGATGTCGCAGGAGCTAACATTCTGTTTGCCAGCCTAGAGGGCTCATTTGAGGAGAGTTGAATTGCGTTGAATTGGTTTTGATTTCCGGAAGTTCGTTCCGAGTGTTGGGAACTGGGGATAGTACACCAATTCACGAAGGCAGATCTATAGCATTGGGTTAGCTGTGGATTACGAGGAGGCGTAATGCTTTGGTTTGCCATGTCTTATGGACAATTGGACTCTCTCAGACATCAGTTGGTTTGACCTGTGCATTTGTATACTGGTATACTTCCGCCGTTGAGGTCTTGTATTAGCGAAGGCTTCAACACGGGCTCGTTGTGGGTGTACATCGAAAGCTGACTTTGTTCCGGAACCATGGATTAGACAACTCTCGTGGCCTCTGCCTCCTATTTGGTTGAGTAGCAGCATCACAGCAGATGCGGATCTACAAAGATAACTCCACAAAGATTTCCCTCCGCTATCATGGTACTTGTGAATCTCCACCGATTCTCCAGTCCAAGCTCTTCGGGATTGGACTCAAGGTGTCATAATGACATGGGGGATTTTTGAAAAGACTTGGTCGTGTTTTTTCTGGCCACCTCCGGAGAGTCGGATTCCGAGAGATTATGAATTTTCTTGGTGGATATGAAATCTGGTCGGTGGGGGATGGTTGTGAGAAGGTTGGCCACAACATGAGCCCCGGGGTTGATGGAGAAATGCGTGTCACCTGGATGATTTGATGCGGGAAGTTTTACAATATTATAGTTTGCCCTAAGATGAGAATTTAAAAGCGTTCTTGTTGTACTTTGTGAATTCAAGAATGTGTTCATCATCTTGTGGGGATTTTACCGAATCTGTTATACGTTGTAATTAATAAAAAACTGGGGGAATTTGGAAGCTTTTTTGAGTTCTCATGGTGTGCATTCTTCTACGCCTCTGGTGTTGAAATCAACTCTTCATGAATCACTCCAAGAAGAGGAGAGCACACCAAAGGGACAAGAGAAGAAGGGGAATGAGATGAGAAAAGGCAAAGCCTTCCTCACCTCATCCTCGTATATATAAGTGAGTACTGAGGGAAACCTTAATTTCGATTAGCCCTAAACGGATCTGTACCATAGGTACGTAACAACCCTAGATCAACTCGATGAGCTTGGGATATTAACACTCCCCTTCAAGTTCAACTGTACATCATGAACTCCAAGACAATGTCGAAATGTAGCAAACGACTCTCTAGGCAAAGCTTTGGTGAAGATATTCCGCAACCGGGATCTCCTCGTATGTATATATCTAAGATCTACTACACTGAAAGGACCTTCTCCCTAACAAAGTGATAGTGCACCTCAATGTGCTTTGTCCTAGCATGAAAAATGTGATTGTTGGCTAACATCATGCTGCTAATGTTATCGCCTAGGATAAGCTGTAGGGACTAGGATAATCTACCCAATATCGTAAAGCAAGGAACGAAGCCAAACTGCTTCACAAGTGACATTCATAGCACCACGATACTCCCGCCTCCGTGGAAGACGATTGCCACGGTCGGTTGCTTCTTAGAAGCCCAGCTCACAACCGCACTTCCAAGTCCAAACGATATCCGGACGTGGATCTCCCGCCGTAAATGTCTCCCCGCTTTAATCAAGATCGGTGTAGCCATGCAAGTTATTTCACCTCCAAATCAGACGAAGTCCAAAATGAAGTGTGGACTTCACATAGCGGATAATCCGCTTAACCGCCATCATATGCGGTACCCGTGGAGCATGCAGAATCGACTGACTAGACCAACAAAGATAGCTCAAATCCGGTCTAGTGATAGTCGGATAAATCAAACTCCCAAGCATCATGTCTGCATAAGCGGGGGATCCAAGTAACTCTCCATCGTCTAACTCTCTAGCTTTAGACCTTGTTGTAGAGGAGTGTCTATTGGTTTACAATCGACATCTTGAACTCCTTAAGTTTATCTATAGCATATTGGCGTTGTATTAGCCACATATCCTTTCCCTCTATAATAAACTCCACACCAAGAAAGAACTTGAGATATCCTAAGTCCTGTATCTCAAACTCGGAACATAAGATACTCTTGATGCGGGAAATCATCTCCTCATGGTTCCTAGTGATAATAAGATCATCTACGTAGATGGAAATCATCACTACATGAACTCCTGATCTCATGCAGTATAGCGATGAGTCGGAATGACAGACTACAAATCCAAGAGATATGAGAAAGGAACTGATCTTCTCATACCATGCTCTCGGAGCCTATTTCAAACCATAGAAGGATTTCCTTAACTTACAAACGTGGGAAAGAAACTTCGGATCTTAGTAACCAGGTGGTTGTTGCATGTAGACTTCCTCGCCGAGATCTCCATTGAGAAAAACGTTCTTGAAATCCATTTGATGCATTCGCCATCCCTTGTTGATAACAATACCACCGTACGAATCGTTGCCATCTTCACAACTGGACTAAACGTCTCTTCGTAGTCCACTCCATGCCAAGCAGCGTAGCCCTTGGCTACCAATCCGCCTTGTATCAAGATACAGTGCCATCCGAGTTGCGCTTGACCTTGAAGACCCATCTGCAACCAATCGCTTTCTTACCTTGAGGTAAGTCCACCAATTCCCATGTTTGTTGGTGACGAAGTGCAGCAAGTTCTATCTCCATGGCTTCAATCCACTCATTTTTGTGCATCGCCTCCTCAAACGTACTCGGTTCTGGCTCTCCATCGGGGTCTTGTTGTGAACCGGGAGAGTCAAAGTTCGATTCATCAAGTACACCGCAACGACTTCTGCCGAGAGCGGTCTGCCCAGGCAAGTTCTTCTCTCGATTTCAACATAGCGCGAGCATCTTCCGCTATGTGACGATTCTTCCTCCTCCAACGCCATTGTGTTGTGGGAGTATAACCGCAAGTCTTCTAGTGTTTTATGCCATGCTTACGAGGGTAAGCGGTGAATTCTCCGCACGTAAACTCGCCTCCATCGTGAACGTAGACAAAGGATAGATTGTCGCATCTGTTTTCTCCGCTAAGGTGTGGAAAGTCCGGAAAGCCGACAACACATCCTGAAGAGCTCTTGCTCTTAAGGAAGTAAACCAGTGTAGCAAGAGAAATCATCAATGAAGGACACGAAGTACTCAAAACCGATAAACTTGGTTGAGAAGAAGTCCATACATCCAGGTGCACCAGCTCTAGAAGCTTGGTCGCTCTCCTACCTAATCCCTCAAAGGGTTGTCTAGCCAGCTTGCCGAACCCGACAAGCGGGACACACTACAAGGCTCAAAGGTAGTGAAGTTGGGCAAACCTCGTGACTAGATCCGAACTCTGAAGAGTCTTGATTTCTGAAGTTCATGTGCCCAACTCGCTTGTGCCAAATATCTATGTCGATACTACAAAGCCACTTTCCGTAATGACAGGAGTTGGTCAAGTTCATTGACATTAACTCCGTAGCATCTAGCTTGAATAGTCTACCACTCGAGCTACAACAAGACTGTGGAGTCTTCAACAAAGCATCCATCTTTATTGAAGCGCACTTGCATATCTTGTTCTACCATCTGTCCCCATCGATAACATATTTCGAAATGAGTAAGAACATGTAAAACATTTCCGATTCCGTAAAGATTAGATCCTTGGAATGTCAAGCGGAATTTTACCCATATGCTTGATCTCGTGCTTCAGATCATCTCCAAATACCATGAACTGAGGAGTCTCCGCAAATGTCGAGTCACGCAAAACCATTCTTGATGCGGCGTCATGTGGCCGGTAGCTCGGAATCGATCACCCAATTTGTATCAAAGTAAAGCAAAGATAACTCGTGTGTCACAATGAGAATGTTCTTTGGCGCCTACATGGCCCTCTTGGCCCGAAGCGCGCAGATCGTTCTGAAGCTTGTAACAATTTTTGGCATAGTGGCCATTCTTGTGACAGTAGTTGCAAGTGTTAACCTGCCTTCTGGCAGCGGGTGGCGCACCTGGCTGGTTGGTCGCCTTGTTCTGCACACGACCTCTACCACCACCATATGCAGCTCCTCTGCCACGACCTCTGCCTCGGCCTCCTAACCTGCAAAAACACACTTTCTTGCGGGCTGGACAAAGCACTAGTACTGCCCAGAATTCACACTTCTTCTCCCAACATCATTGGGACTAGTTCGTCAAACTTCGGAAGAGGTTCTCTGGTCGAAATTGACGTAATGAACTACTTGTACTCGGCAGGCAGTCCTTGCAATGTCGCACCGATAATCACAGTTGGATCAAGTTGAACATTGACAGATGCTAACTAATCTGCCAGTTGCTTGATGTGATTGACGTAGTCACTAGCACACATTGAGCCTTTCTTGACCGTATTGAATTCTTTGCAACAAGCGGCTGACTTCCAAGCTTCTGTTCCCAAATGGAACATCTGTGACAATGCGTCCCAAGCTTCCTTGGGTGTGTCACAGTCTTGAATGTGACTGATCATTGAGCCTGAAATCGTGAGGGCAATGTAGTGGATGGCTTGATACGACCGCTTTCTCCACTCACGCAATGTCTGCTCACTGCGAAGATCACCAGCAACCACGATTGGTGCTTTTTCCTCCCCGGTCACAAGCTCCCATAGCCCCTGGCCTTGAAGGAAGGTCTTCATTCGAAATTTTGCACGTTTGGAAATTGTTCTTGTCGAGTTTCTTTCCAGTGATCATGCTCATGGATTCTGCCATTGTTGTGGTCACGAGCGGAAATCAGGACTCCAACACGGCAAATACCTACACAGACACAAAACGAATAGAAAAAACACCTCTGCGACTACGGCGGAAAAAAAAAAGCTCCTCTGCACCTCGATCAAGAAACATGTAAAACTCCAGAAATTGGCGAAATGTGTCTGTCTTGACCCGCAGACAAAAAATGAAGTGTGTTCGTGATTCTGCGCCTGCACAGTACTTAAACGAAAATGACGAAGAAAGCTCGGATTGAGCTGAAATTTTTCGTGGTAGGAGCTCTGATAGAGGTGAGCAAAGCTCTGATAAAGGCTAAGCCTTTGCTTTGGTAGAAGCCCTCAAATCTCTAAAAAACCTCGTTTAGGTCTCCAAACAGCTCCTCAAAGATTTTGGAAAAGGCGATAACTATCACCAACAACTCCAAATCCTTGCTAAAACTTCATGGCTACTAAATTAGGCCATTACCTCAAGAAGACCAACTGCCTTTAGGAAGTTGGGCAATCAAAATAGGTAAAAAAATGATCATCTTGACCTCCGAAAATACGATTGAAGATTCTGAAAAAATACGAAACGGTTCCCCAACAATCTAATCGCTTCAACGAGATAGCCTCCAACTCCGAGGCACACCTCACCGATCTCAAGCACTCCTCTATGTCTAATCTACAAAACTAATGCTCCCACCAAGCTCTGATACCATGTTGAGAAACCGACTCTTTTTATGGAATCACTCCAAGAAGAGGAGAGCACACCAAAATGCATAAGAGAGAGTGTGAATGAGATGAGGAAGGCTTTGCCTTGCCCCGTATATATAGGGTAGTGCGAAACCCTAATTTCGGTTAGCCTAAATGTATCTATACCATATAGACGTAACAACCCTAGATCAACTCGATGAGCTTGGGATATTAACATGTGGAAGATTTTAGCTTTAATTGGGAACAATAGCTGCTCTTGTTCTTTTCTTATGTGCCCTTAGGCGGCACGGTCTGTCCATGTAATGGTTACCTGTTCTGGATCGTGTTTTCTCCGTGGTAATCAACCTTCTGTTTTACTCACCGGAGTTAAAAACATATGGACTCTCCTCTGTACCTAAACCGCTGGGTGTTGGGACATCACGATTTTGTTCTTTGTTACTTCTAGTAACTTAGGAGGACCAAATCTAATGGGTGTACAAAAGCTACCAGTCGAAATCGCTCGGATACTATGATGTGAAGTAGATGTAGCGGCTAGGAGGCTGTTGCATAATTCTAATCACTTTTACGAGAGATTGAGTTTACTGGTGACAACCACTAAAGAGAGAAGAGGTTCTTTTCGTAAAGGAGGACGAGTAGGAGCGAGTTTTGACCTTCTTAGGGTTTACGTTTGTGTCGGAGTGGATTGGACGTTGGACAGTGTGCTTGAGGGCTCCATAGTAGCAGTATCTCTTGTGATTTAGGGATTTTAACCCAGGATAAATTTCTATTTTACTCAAATGAGTGGGAAGAAGTCAAGTTTGGAGATTCCATCTGACAATCGAATGACACAAGGGACAAGTTCAGCGCCTAGACGAAGTGAGATGGCAGTCATGAAGACATGAGGAGCAGGATTTGACATTGTCAAATACGATGGACGTGGTGACTATCTTTCTTGGGAGAGGCAAGTCAAAGGCAAGTTGAAAGCTTCGATTTGGGCAAGTCATTGAGGCCTAAACCCTCTACATTCGATGATGAAGACTAGAAGGACCAGGGGAGCAAGCAATGAGTATTGTTATACTCCATCTACAACCTTCAATTCGGAAGCAAGTTGATGAGTATGACAATTATATGTTATTGTTTTGAGGCTCTTCAACGACGGTTTCATATAAAGAGTTATCAAACAAAGTTGTACACCTCTTGAAGCTAATGAGCTTCAAGATGAAAGATACAGTATCAAGATCCAATATCACATTGATGCCTTAGGTGATCTTGTTATTGATCTTCGGAATGGGAGAGGAGATCACTCATGAGGAAGACCCTTCATCCGTTAAGTCATTACTGCTTCATATCCAGTCAGCATCAACAGTATTGCTCCATCGTGATAGACAAACGATCACTTACAATGAGGTTGTAAGTGCTCTCTTGACGATGACCTACCAAAAAAAGATGATGATGCCTCTACTCCATCCTCTTCATATGGTGCGGTACTAATTGTGACCCGTGAACAGTCACAATCAAGGATTGAGAAGTATGGGAAGAAGTTTGGATCTAGAGGTAGATCCATGTCTAGGACAAATCCCAAGACAAAAACGGTGGTCTATTGGAAATGTGGCAGAGTGGTCACTTTAAGAAGGCTGACCGTCATGTGAAGACCAAAGCCACCGATCCTCCTTTGGACAATGTGGCTCAAGATTTTGATGAGGAGGATGACTTGCTCAAGATGGACTATGAAGCCAAAGGTATGCCCTATGCAACTCACCAAAGGCGTTGGTGATGTATGGATTTTGGATAGTGCTTGTTCTTATCACATTTGTTACATTAGAGAGTTTTTTCATACTTTCTCAGTATCAAATGGTTTAGTTCTTATGGGAAATGATCAACCCTATAGAATTGAATGTGTTGGATGCATAAATTCACATGTTTGATGGAGTCAACGTACGTTGACTCACGTCAGGTTTATACCTGAAATGAGAAAGAATCTTATCTCTCTTGGAATGTTAGATTCAAAAGGCCTTGAGTGGAGTACTAAACAAGGAGTACTTGAGGTGAGGATAGGTGATAAGACTATCTTAAGAGGACACAAGCATAGAAATCTGTATGTGCTAGAGGGCAATACCATTTGTGGTGAAGTCAATCTTACTAGACCTCGGCTTGAGATGGCTCATGTTTGGCATTCTAGAATGGGACACATGAGTAACAGGTTTTACCTTCCTTCGAGACATGGACTTGTTACCTGGTTTAGGTAAAGTTGACATGGAATTTTGTGAGCATTGTGTTATGAGCAAGCAACATAGAAAAGCCTTTGGTGTTGGAACTCATAGTTCCAAAGAGTTACTTGAGTATGTACATAGTGATGTGTGGAGACTCTCTCCTAAAGTCTCACATTCTGGGAAGTGGTACTATTTATCATTTATTGATGATTACTCAAGATTTGTGTGGATCTATTTTCTCACACACAAGTCTGAAGTCTTTGCAACTTTCAAAAGTTGGAGAGCCCAAGTTGAGACTCGGGCAGGTCTGGGTGAGATATCTACGTTTGGATAATGGCAGGAAATATACTTCAGAGTAGTTTAGAAGTTATTGCAAAGAGGAGGGGATCACTTGTCATCTCACCACAGTTTAAACTCCGAAACAAAATGTTGTTTCTGAGAGGCTCAACCGAACAGTATTGGAGAAGGTGCATAGTATGTTGAGCCAATCTGGTTTACCATATGAATTCTGGGCTGAAGTTGTAAATACCGCAGTGTATTTGATAAATCTGTCTCCTTCAAGTGCAATCGATTTCTTGACACCGTTTGAATTGAGGCACAAACGGAAGGCTGATTATAGTCGTTTGAGAATTTTTGGTTGTACGGCTTATCCTCTCATACCTAAAGAGAATAGGACCAAGTTGGATCCTACATCCAAGAAGTGTCATTTTCTTGGATATGCAAGTGGTGTGAAAGGTTATAGGCTATGGGATCCTCTAGCTTGTAAGGTAATTGTCAGTAGGGATGTATCTTTTGATGAGCCTAGATCATCATTGAAAGAGGGGGAGATATCTTAGGCTCCCCGTACTAACAAGGGCAAATCTCCACTCACGGATGTTGTTGAGGGGGAGATTGATCATTATGGGTTGAATGATGCGTCACAAGGAGCTCTCGGAAACGAACATATGGAGCAAACGAATGACAGAAATTGGAGGAGCAAGTTGTCGTTCTTTGAGCCTCAAGATAGAGCATAGAAACAATGGAGATCATCTAGGACCATCCGTTTGGGAGATTATCAAATGGAATTAGTAGAGCTTCGAAAGGTATGGAACATGGGTTGATTCATCTATTCTTGAGGATCATGATATTGAAGTTGAGAATGATGATGGCAATGCGTTGATCTTGGAAGAAGGAGAACTTGTTCATATAGAGAAACTCAAGCCTCTATCAATAAGTTTGAGTGGGATATTGCTATGGAGCATGAGATGCAATCGCTTGTTGAGAACAAGACTTGGGAGCTAGTGGAGCTTCCAAAGGGTCAACCTTTTGATTTGATAGCAAGGGTGTACAAGTTGAAGGATAATCCAAATGGATGAAGAGAAGAGGATCTTCAAAGCCAGGTTGGTGGCTAAGGGCTTCCACACAAGAGAAAGGTGGACTACAACAAAGTCTTTCTCACCTCTGGCAAAGTATGCTACAATTCATCCGTATGTGCACTTGCTGCGCAATATTTTGGTCTAGTTATGGATCGATGGATGTTGTCACGGCTTTTCTATATGGATCTTTGGAGGAAGAAATCTTCATGAGACAACCTATTGGCTATGAGAAGAAAGGTCGAGGGAGAAGTTAGTTTGTAGATTGCTCAAATCTCTATATGGATTGAAGCAAGTTACAGTATAGGCAATGGAATACAAGGTTTGATGAGTTCAAGGAAAGCACAAGGATTTTCACGGGTGTATTTGATCCATGTGTTTACATGAAGAAGGTGAATAATGAGATCTTTAGCCTCATTATTTTGGTACTCTATGGAGATGACATGCTCATTTTGGCAAAAGAAACAATCGGCGATGAAAGATGCAAGAGGCAACTGGGAAATCTGCATTCAAGATGAAGGATTTGGGTGAGTCAAAGAGGATATTAGGTATGGATGTTCACGAGTGGATTTGAAGAAGAGGAAGCTATGGTTAAGTCGGGGTAAGTACATTCAAAGATGTGCTTGACAGGTTTAACATGGCAAACTCTAAAGGAGTGTGGACTTCTTTGGCACATTTTAAGCTCTCAACGCTCCAATGTCCAATTGATGCAATTCGAGAGAGGAAAGATGTCAATTCCTATGACAAGGCAAGGCAAACCTCATGTATTTGATGATATGCACTAGGACCTGATATTGTTCTAGCTATGGGGCAAGGTGAGCATATACATGTCAAATCCGGGAAGGTGCATTGGGAAGTCGTGAAGTGGATTCTCAGGTACCTCAAGAGTACTAAGGATTTTGGTCTTTTGTTTGATGGTTTATTGGACAATGCCAAATCCTTGTTGGAGTTACGTTGATGCTCACTATGGACAAGATCGGACAAGAGGAAGTCTACAATTGGATATGTGTTTACACTTGGAGGTGGATGCGTTAGTTGGAGGTCTACCTACCGCGTATGCATAGCTCGATCCAACTACGGAAGCCGAATATGTAGCAAAGCGGCGGACAAGAAGGAGGCTATTTGGTTGAATAGACTTATCACTTAGATGAGTTTGAAACATGATGTAGTAAATCTCCATTGTGATAGTAAGAGTGTCTTACATCTTGCAGCAAATCAAGTGATGGATAGCAAAGTCTGTAACACAATCAGGGTATTCAGTAAAGTGACTCTGTGTGTTCCGTGGATGTAGCCTCAATGAGGTGAACCACTATTTCATGTGTCGACTCTTGATTGCATGTTTGTTTCTCAGTGTATTCCTGATTCGGACCGACATATTGTTTGGAGTGTTAGTGCTCATGTGTGCTGCCAATAGTGAGGCTGGATTTGCAGACTAGTAAGACTACCCATGTTTCTCCCCAGTGAGATAGGACTTGCAGACATGTAGACTAGATGAATGCATATGGTGATGATAGGTTTTTAGGTTTGCATTTGTGTTAGCACCTTGTGGTGCCTCGAGTACCTTATGTTGTTGTTTTTGGTTCCAGTTGGGGATCTGTTTATGTACGGTTGTGGAGATGATACATTGGTGTCACAGTGGAGTTCTCTAGAGTTTCCGGAGGAGACACATTGGAGTTCTCCGGATTTCGGAGGAGAGATTGCTCGGGTTAGCATACGTGCATCCATAGCAGAGTGCGGTATCAACCTTGGCCTTTGAGGATCACAGAAGACTCTGATTTGGTTTCAAAGATTAAAGGAGCCGAAAGCTTGGTGATATCTTGGAGTGTGTACCCACACCGTTGTTGTGGGACATGGATGATATCTATGGGGGCCACCAAGGCCCAGAGGCGATATTCGGGTACAATTGGCACTATTGAGTTGGATGACTTCATCCAAGAGTTTGACTCATGATATGATTTACAACGGATGTGCAACTCTATGTTGTTAAGTCCGTTTATGGCTTTGTAATGATTATTCCGGGATTTAGAGGGTCCACAAATAGATTATTATCACAAGTTTTGGCATGAATACCTTGAGGAGATAGAGATCCTGAGACAATATTGGTCTCCAAACTACATCTCTATTACTTTGGGTACACGGGTTTGGTGGTGCGAAGCTCATCATATGTACCTGCAATCTCGATGATAATGTGTTGGACTAGTCGAGGTGGGGGGAAGAGTTTAGAGATTCCAACCTTTAATTCTATTTTAAAGTTCTTCATCGATTGAGGAGAGATTGCCAAGGGTGAGATCGCCAAGCTACGAGGCTTGCATGAGTTTCAACTCAAGACTAGGGAGAGTGTTCAAGAGCCGTATATCCGAATGCGTTGGTTGATCACTGTTTCCCATGGGGTGACATATACACAAGTTGTCCAATATTGGTATGGGATATTGATAGGAGTTGAGATGTAGAGGAGAGATGTTACCTTACTACATGAGACATCATGTAAACAATCTTGGTTAGCTATAGTTAGTTTAGCCAAAGCGTAGATTGGTCACTAGATCACAAAAAGACAAGATAGTGGTGTGAACTATCCAAAAAGCAAAAGGTAAATGACGAGGTGGCTAGCATGCATTGATGGATCGGATTGTGTGCTAGACGCTTTTAGGAATTGGTTAGATAAGATAACGAAAACATGCAACCGCGCATGTTAGCCATGTGGCATAGTTTGGATTTTGGACTTTTCTAGTCCTACAGTATATAAAGCAAGGAGAGGTCTTGAGAAAACATTCATCTTGGAAGTCATTCCAAAGTCATTGCCTTCAGTGTTACAATGGTATCAGAGCAGGCTTATTGTTGGATGAGTGTGGATCACCCCTCTTGGAAGAATAGTCTTGTTGGTACAATTATTTGTAATTTGATTAGCTTGTTATGATGCTATTTTGGGTATGCCTTGGATGGAAAAATATAATCCGAGGTAGGTTGGCAAAAGGAAGATAGTAAAAACTATTAGTTGAGGATCTTTGGAGATAGACTTAGATCGGAACAAAAAAACTTATTACGTGATAGAAAGAACCGCTATCAGTCACAAGATGTATGTTTTTTGAGCCTAATTGTTCAAAATGAGCAATCTTTTATACATGAGGAATTAACTTGTATCTTGAATGAGTTTCAAGATATTTTTGATGATCTACCTCAGGTTTACCCACCAAGAAGGAAGAGTGGATCACAAGATAGAGACCTTATCGAAAGTTCCTCCTTGTAAAGTCCCTATTGACTTGGCTAGAGGAATGGCACAATTGGAAAAGTTGTTGGAGAAAGGGTTTATCCAACCTAGTGTGTCAACATATGGAGCTCCAGTGTTGTTTGTGAAGAAGAAGGACGGCTCCAGATGTGCATTGACTATCGTATCTAAAGTACAAACAAAATAATTATCCATTACCGCGAATGGATGACTTGTTTGATCAACTTCATGAGAGAAGAAATGATTGATGATACTGATAATGTTGGAATGACATTTTATTTTGTGGCTCATCAGCAAGGAATAACACAAAGTTTGGAGATGTTTCTTGAGGATTTGTATGAGGGTGAGTGGTTAGATATTAGAAAATATCTTAGCACACTAGCACGACAAAGCGGTTGGAGTGATCATGAGTTCAAACATGTAAGAAGGAAGGCCTGCAACTACATGTTACAAGATGGATACCTATGGAAGAGACCAAAGCGGAAGGGTGACATGCCACAACGTGATTTGGAAAGGAGGCTCAATGCAAAATTGATAATTTGGAGTTTCATGAAAGCTTATGGGCAGGCCATAGGGGAATATATGATACTTTCATGAAATTGAAAGAGATATTGGTGAAAAAACATCTACAATGATGTGGTAGGATTTGTGGAGACTTGTGAGACATGTCGGATGTGATCGTAATCCGGCACCCGTGACGGTTTGCATCCCTACATATCCACTTGCTATCCGTACAAGTGGGTTGTGGATTTGATGGTCATGCCGATGGGATTAGGGCAGATGAGGTATCCTGGTGTTAGCGGAGGATCTATCCAATCAAGTGGAGGGAGAAGACTACGATCAAAAAGCAACAAAAAGGGGTTTGCAGATTTCTTTGGAGGATGTTGTGTGTCATTATGGATGTGTTGGGAAGATAATAACCTGATCGAGGAGAGTTGAATGCTCAAGAGGCTCGTGAGTTCTTTAAGAGATGTGGAGTGAAGCTATCTCTCACCACCATTTATAATCTAGAAGGGAATGCGAGGAGTGGAGGGGACTATCCACCTATTATCAAAGCAATTGTGAAGTCACGTAGGTGAAGGCTGGACAATGGCCTTGTTTGTTACCTTTGCATTATGGGCTGATCGCATAACCCATAGCTATGTGACGGCTATATGCCATTAGAGTTAATGCAAGGCCAAAAGCCGACATGCCAATAGAGGAAAACATTCCCACATGGAGTGTGTTACCTTGGGAGGATAATCTAAGTAGAGAAGATCTTTTGGCGATACATTAGACAGCTGGAGAGAAGAGCGGAGGATGTACAATTGGCAATGGAGATTCTAGAGAGGCACGCCTTAGAAACAAGGATAGATTTGACAAAACGTCATAAAATGAGACCAAGAAGGTTAAAGTTAGGTGATTGGGTGTTGGTGTATGACAATAGTCTGAATAACCAACATAAGAACTTGAGGAAGTTTTCAAATAGGTGGTTTTGGGCCATATGTGGTGAGATCAATGTTCACGACAATGCTACTTATTCGCTAAAGAGAGTTGGATGGTACAAGTCGAAGGTACCCTATTGCGGAAAGTCGAATAAAGATCTTCAAAAAGTCGGGATAAGAAGATCAACCTCAGCCAACTTGAGGAGGAGTTTGAACTTTTGGTGAAGATGAGTCATATGGGGAGAATCTGGAGTGAGAAGATCGGGTTGATCTAATGTGACCGCGCACATCTTAGTTAACTTCTTGGTGCATCTTGGAGGATGCATAGATTTAGAGGGGATGGATGTCATGATGTGACGCGGCTACTATGAAGAAGATGACATGTGTCATCTTCGGAGTCATTGTCATGATGACGATACTTTAGATTAGGATAACCGACGGCGCATTGTAAGGCTATTAAGAGCCCCGTTGGATCAACTTTGTAGGTCATGATGTTGAAGGCTCCAAGAGATATTATCTTTGGACCTTATTAGATATAAATCGCAGTCAGGGTGGAAAGGGTATGGGAGAGACCTAGACACATCACTTTGCTGACTAAGGAGCTTATCTGATCGAAGTGGAGCCGACGTAGGACATGGATAAAGGACAACATGATCCTCCAAATGTACTGATGCCCAATCCGTTTGTGAGCAACATCCGGTGTCTTCATCGTGATCACTTTTGGGCATGGTTAGTATATCACTTTGGAGATAACTTTATGCAACAAGTGACAAACTCTCTAGACGATTATTCTTCCAATTGTTTCATACGGCGTGATTTGGGACTTAATAGTATACGTTTTGATTTAGTTTGGGCGCTATGGATCAAAACTTGCAATAGTATGACTTTCAACACATGGGGTTCCAATCCATCACTATTGCTTACCCCGAAAACAAGCCATAGGGAGTTGATTGTTAGGAACTTTGTGGTAGAGTATTATTCTCAAGTTATAAACTCCTTGGTTCCGTTTGTAGTTCTCTGTCATACTTAGCCGATTTGGAATTGTCATTTTAACTCTTTATTAGTGGCAACTCATATTGTGTATAGGATGACTAAGTAGTGTGTTTAGGATAGTTGTAAAGCTCTAAGTTTAAAATGGAGCTAATTTGGCCATACTAGAGGTCAAAATAACTCTTCATTCTCATTGGTCTGGGGTTTGGACCAATGAGGGCATTGGACAACTTCTTCGAGGTTTTGAGGAGTTTTGGAGATCTTCCAAGTGGACATTCGAGGAATCGGGGACAAGATTGGAGAGCCGACGGGAAGAGCTACAACGTGGGCTCAAGAATGGATTCATTTGAGGGGTTTGTCACTCTGTAATGGTGATTCAAAGATAGAAAGGGAAATTTAGACCTTTTAGAGTATTTGGGGTGTTTTAGAAGAGAATCCTACGGTATTTGAGAAATCAATCAATCGAGATATAGTTCACGACTCAATCTTGTGCTTGATTTTGACATTTTGACTCCATTGGATGAGTTTTGAGTATGGGTGATAGCTTGAAGTTTGTGTATACATGTAACCAATCTTGGTTAGTCATAGTTAGTTTAGCCAAAGCGTAGAGTGGTCACTAGATCACAAAAAGACAAGATAGTGGTGTGCACTATCCAAAAAGTAAAAGGGTAAATGACGCAGGTGGCTACCATGCATTGGTGGATCAGATTGTGTGCACGTCTATTATAATTGGTTATGATAAGATAACAAAACATGCAACCCTCACGCATGTTAGCCATGTGGCATAGTTTGGATTTCGGACCTCTCAGTCCTATAGTATATAAAACAAGGAGAGGTCTTGAGAAGACCATCTCTCATCTTGGAAGTCATTCGAGTCATTGCTTGATGTTACAATGGTATCGAGGCTTGAGGCTTATTGTTCCTATGAGTGTGGATCACCCCTCTTGGAAGAATAGCAGGTTGGTACAATTATTTGAGGGAGAGAGTGTTTGTTAGAGGCCTGCAAAGGGCCATTGAGTACAAGTAGTGGAAGGGGGTGTGGTGCGAGGTTATGGATGGGAGAGATAGAATAGTACCGAGATTCCCATTTTTAATCCTTTTCATGTCAAACGTTATACATTGAGAGAGCAAGGTTGACTCGGTATTTGGTTTATCATTTTGGTGCCAACTTCATGGACCAAGTGATGAGATCTCGAGATCTGTTATCTTACCTATAGTCACCTCTGATGTTACTTGGGATCTCACGATTTACATTTAGTTTAGAGATGGACCTCAATAGACCACCACCGGTGAGATTCAACACACGATGCAACGAAATCTATTGTGTGTATCATCCTAAAGCTATGTTTGAGCCTAGTTATTAGAAACTTTGGAGGAGTATTACCATGAGGGATAACATCACCTATTCCTTTTTGTTGCCAATCTTGAGAAATTGGAGAGTGTTCATCTTAACCCTATACCGAGAGAGAGTGGACGGGAGATGAATCATGGAGGACACTTTGAGAGAAATGATTCAAGAGTTGAGAGATTTGAGAAACATTTGAGCAAAGTCGGACTCAAGTACAAGAGTTAGCTCAAGAATTGACAGCGATCAAAGCGAGAGGAATGGAAATGAGAGAGAATGAGAGAAACTCCAATGGAGATGGAGACGTCACCATCCATGGTGAAAGTGAAGAAACAGTGAGAGCCTGTGCTCTTGAAGCCTGCTAAAGACAACGAGCAAGAGCTAGATCTTCGGACATCCAAGATTGAAGATGACAAAAGCTTGTAAGATAGAACCTTACCGGAGGTAGTCGAACCATGGGAGTTTTGGAAGGTTGGATTGAGAAATGGAGTATCATCTTGCTTTGTTCAATATCAATGATCACATTGCAGGTCTTTTTGTTTGCATTTTTGTTGTTGGAGAAAGCATCTACTTGGTTTCGGGGTTGGATGATGGATCTCAATGAGTCAGTACATAGCAAGTTACTTGGAGTGCAATGAAGCGAGGTCTTCTTCAGAATTTTCAAGTAGTTGATCCATCATCACAAAGACGGATGAGGTTGTGGAAACTTGGCACAAGGGAAGTGTGAAGGAGTACATTGAGGAGTTTTGAGATCTTCGAATTGAATGCGAGATATGAGTGGGTAAAGCCCTTGATTTATTCAAAGAGAGGATTGAAGAAAAGATTCAACGAGGGGTGATCGAGGACAATCCAAGCAACTTTGAACGAGGCTATTGCTTGTGCACAATGAATGTCCAACGTTTATCACAACGGTGGAGAGGTATCAGTTCCCTCAAATCAATACTATGGACCCATGCCTATGGGTTGGGCAACATAAGGAGGAGAAGATTTCATTCCAAGGGGAGTGAACGCACAAGGAGGAGATAAGTTTAACTCAAATCCTCATCGAGAAGCAAATTCAAGAGGAGGAGACGGAATGGAGGAAGAGAAATGAGAAAGTGCTATAATTGTGGAAGATTTGGTCACATTGCCATGAATTGCCGTACCCGAGTTCTAGCAAGAGGAGCTAGACCCCCTATCGACGAGCCCTCAACAATCTTGAAGGTGGGAGCTTAAATGACCGATGGAAACACGGGAACAGCGAGGTAACCTAGCCTTGCACCCTTACCGGTTCGATGAAAGGTAGGAAGGGCGAGGGAAGGAAGCACAAACATGAGGTAAATGGTTTGAGAAAAAGCAAACATGTTTGATTGTGACGGATGGCGAGATAGAAGGAGTAAAAGTGAGGTATTGATTGATCCATTTACAGAAAATTTCCTATCTCGATCTATTGCTATAAAGTTGGGATTAGCTTTAGAAAGATGAGAATGAAAAGGTAGAGTTGCCAAAACGGGCAAACAGAAAGCATTGAGAGCATTCTAGGAAAGTGGAGTTGAAGATTGGGCAATACAAGGAATCGTTGGAGTGGAGGTAATTCGATTAGCTCGCTATGATGCTATTTTGGGTATGCCTTGAATGGAAAAAAAATAATCTCGAGGTAGATTGGCAAAGGAAGATAGTAAAACTATGAGTTGGAGGATCTTTGGAGATAGACTTAGATGCGGACACAAAAACTTACCTCTCTATGTGAAAGGAAGAGAACCGCTATCAGTCACAAAAGATGTATGTTTTTGGGCCTATAAAGAGATATGTCGCTCAAAAGAGAAATCTTTTATACATGAGGAGTTAACTTGTATCTTGAACAAGTTTCAAGATGTTTTTCAGATGATTTGCCTCGGGTTTACCACCAGAAGGAGAGTGGATCACAAGATAGAGATCTTACCAGGAAGTTCACCTCCTTGTAAAAAGTCCCTATCGACTTGCACCAAACAGTTTGGAGGAATGCAAGGCACAATTGGAAGAGTTGTTGGAGAAAAGGTTTATCCAACCTAGTGTGTCACCATATGGAGCTCCGGTATTGTTCGTGAAGAAGAAGGACGGCTCCATGTGGATATGCATGGACCATCGTGCTCTAAATCAACAAGCGGTGAAAAACAGTAAGATCCATTACCGAATAATGGATGACTTGTTTGATCAACTCATGGACTAAGTATTTCACCAAACTCGATCTTAGAAGCGGATACAATCAGATCAGTGGCAGGATGAAGACATACAAAAGACAGCTTTTAGAACTAGATATGGTCATTTTGAGTATCTAGTTATGCCATTTGGTTTTAACCAATGCCCATTCACATTCATGGGGCGATGAATGATATTTTTGTAAATATACGGATAAATCGGTGATTGTGTTTTAGATGATATCTTGATACTACAACCTCTACCAACACCGACTAGAAGATGGGAGCACGTCAGTATGGACATTGTATGTGAGTTACAATGACGCGTCGGGGTTATGATTCAATAGTCATTTTGTGGATAAATTGAGCAAGGTGATCCATATTAGGCCCAACAAAAGACAATTCTGCTGAACTTGCTCGAATTTATATGGATCGGGTTTTTTTGCTCAACATGGCTTAGCTAGAGTGCTCATCACCGATAGGGGCACTCAATTTACTAGCATGTTTTGGAAAACTCTATTTGGGCTATTCAAAAACAAAACTAGCCATGTCCCGACTTATCATCCTCAAGCGGATGGGCAACCGAAAAGAGCAAATAGGACTATTGAGGACATGCTTAGAGCTTTCACTTTGGAAGAGCAAGGCGGTTGGGATGCACTTTTACCCTTGATTGAGTTTGCTTATAATAACTCAATCAATGCATCCTAAAAGTCAGCCCTTTCTTCTTGATGTATGGAGAACACCCTATCACACCATCTAGCTTTATGTAGGTCACATGCGAGAACCATCAACCCAAGTTGAAGCGGTGGAACGAGTTTGTGAAACGAGTCCAACAAGGAGTACACCACCAGAAAAAAGCACAAATTAGCCATTGCCCAAAAATCGGCAAAAACAATATGTTGATGCTCATCGACGACATGTGGAGTTTCAAAAGGCGATTAGGTGTGGTTGTCTACTACCAATTTGTCATTAATAGGGTCCGAAAGTTTAGTCCACGGTTTATTGGACCTTTTCTTGATTGTCCAGCAGATTGGAGAATTGACTACAAGTTAGAGTTGCCAACACACATGAAAATACATCCGTTTTCATGTCTATTTGGAGGAAGATACCCCACGATCTCCTTTCCTTTGCAAGCCCATCAACCTCCTCCTTTGCAGTATGATTGATGGTGTAGAGGAATATGAGGTTGAGAGTAATCCTCAAAGAAACGGACAAGAGGGCGTGAACACAAAGTGAATATCTAGTCAATGGAAAAGGTTATCCACTTCATGAAGCTATTTGGGAACCATTGGCAAATCTTACAAAATGCCAAGATACTTTGTAGAGACTTTTTGAGTCTTTCTTTTACCAGGAATGCCACTTAAATGGGGGAGGTTTGTAACCAATCTTGGTTAGTCATAGTTAGTTTAGCCAAAGCGTAGAGTGGTCACTAGATCAAAAGACAAGATAGTGGTGTGCACTATCCAAAAATAAAAAGGGTAAATGACCTATATGGGCTACCATGCATTGGTGGATCGATTGTGTCTTTAGACGTCCGTTAGGAATTGGTTGGGATAAGATAACAAAACATGCAACTCACGCATGTTAGCCATGTGGCATAGTTTGGATTTCGGACTCCTCTAGTCCTCAAAGATATAAAGCAAGGAGGTCTTGAGAGATCATCTCTCGCTCAGAGTCATGCAGGTCATTCAGCTTCGGTGTTACAATCTGATCGGAGTTGCGAGTTACGCGAGATCATATCTTATGATATCAGAAAGTTTTTGTCAATGACTTTTAAAAATTGAAGTTCGGAGAAAAACATACGAACTTCTCATGAAATTTGAGAGCAATTGGAGCAATTAGGATGTGTGAAGTTTAAGCGAGAATTATATATCCAATGATTAGGTATTTTAATCTACTTTTCCGCGAAAGGGTTTGGAGCAATTTTCTGTGAAGTTTGTAATGAAGGTCAATGATTAGGTATCTGCCGAGGAGAAAAAGAAGAGATTAAGCTGAACTCGAATGTGGAGTCTTTCAAGAGGGTTCTTCTACAGCCAGATGCTCAGGCGTTCTCAGAGCGAAGAAATATCCATGTGACACCGTGCTATTACATGTTGATTTGTGATTCTTGTTTTGAGAGGATGACATATGTCATGTTTGACACCTCTCAATGCAATGCCCAATGGGCCTTTGGAGATGTCCTCGATGCGTTTAGTTGGCAATTAAAGTGTCCGACTGCTACATGATATGGATTGCGGATAGATGACTAACAATGGTGCATTGTTGCACCCAACCTCCTAATCTTAGCATTTATAAACCACAAAGGGCATATCATGTTATGGATTAGACGGCTATCTAGTGTTAGAGGACCTAACCACAGCTTAGGGGCGATTGTGGTACACTTTGTGTTGATATATGACAATCTATGTATTGTGATGTTTGATGTGATAGTGATATATGTTGTGATGCAATATGTATTTGCACGACATTTGTCACAACTTATGCGAGAGCATCTCTAGTTAGGTAGGTGTGCGTATGTATGAGATACAATGCTTAGAGCCGGTTGTGCGCTTAGCGCCATTTGCACTAGAACTACCGTTAGGGCCGACAACAACTGCTAGGGGTCATAGGATTCAAGGGATAGAGAGTTCAAATTAGGGTCTTGGGGATAGTTTTGAAGTTTCACTTTGAGTGTGGCTATGATGAATAGTAGCTAAAATGGAACCTTTGAGTCTTTGAAGCACAAAATGGGTTTGGCTTGATTTTATTTATCTCTGGTTATAAGCGGAGTGTCTTTGTGGACGTTTTGAAAGTAAAAAGATTTATTATGGTACACTTGTGTTGGTGTATGACGATCTATGTATTGTGATGTTTGATGTGACAACGTGTATGTTGTGATGTGATATGTATTGGCACAACAAAGAAGCGTAATCTAACCCTGGTAGTATGAAAAAATGTCGGATCACTAAGAGTGAATAGAGGATGTTGAAATTATCGGTCTATCAACGTAGATCAGAACTCCCTAGTTCAATCGGTGGGCAAAAGAGAAAAAGATGAGAATCATGTCATACTCCAAAAGTAAAATATCTCTTGTATTTTGTAATAAGATATGTAAGGAAATGATCTTGTATCCACGTCTGATACATCTCAAGGATGAGCCTATATGTAGTCATAAATCAAGAAGATAACATAGGTGTCTAGAGTGTCCAACTAACCAAAAATACTATAGGTGGAGACTTTCCTCCATCGGATAATAAGTCTACCTCTCCACACAAAATCGAAAATATTTATGTCTCCGTGCATAAAATCTCATGTCACACAATTCCTCGGTTCCTTCAACCGATAATGCATTGTAAAATATGTCCATGATCCTCCTATCAACGACGGCCAAGCATGATAGGAATGTAGGTGAAGGAGGAACCGCGAAGAAGGTAGGTTTGTCGGCTTAACAATCTTTACATGAGAGTATACCAAACGTCATTTGCGGATCCCCCAGTAGAGGAAGACATATGCACACAAAAACATCCTCTACGCGTAACGCCTAGGCAGGGGAGACAAAATCCTTGGACCTAGTATGGCCCTAGAATGAAAGTAAGCTTATGTGGATGTAATTTACTAGGGATGTATATAGCATCTTTCTATCATGAATTTTAATTTAAAAACACGAAATAAAAAATACTCTACCAATGAAAAAGATGGATGAAAAATTTAGTATTTCTCTTCTTAAACGCCCGGGTTGATGTCAAAACAGTTAGTTACTTATGCGGAGAGTGAGGGAGTGAATGGAGAGGAGAGTATTGTAAAAAGTAAATAAAACGTATTTGTCCAGAAAAAACGAGGAAATCACATTTTAAGTGAAAAGAAGAGAAAACCAAGGGCCGTGAGTGAGTGTCTCACTTTGACTTATGCACCGAAGACCCTCGTGAGTTTGTTTAATCATCTGGAGTTATGACATGAGTATTAACTCTGATTAAAATTGCTGAAGACCTAACAGGGGCCGACTATCCTTCCTCCGTCCCCTTTCGCTCTTGTTCTCTCAACCAGCGGGTAGTTTGTATCGCCTGCTCTCTCCTCCTGCCTCCACGACTGGCCTCGAGCCTGGTAAGCTCCTTACTTATGCACTCAATTTCTCTTGGAGATGTGTGAGTTGTGATTCAGGCGGAGGTCTTCGGCTTAGTCTCCTTCTCGCATCCCACCATAACACGGTACTGATTAGCGGGTCTCGTTGAAATTTTTTGTCCCACATTTTGGTTATCACGCTGTCAGTTTCGTGACTGTGCTGTTTGTTTGGCCTTTATTTGTGAGCCCTGCGGATTGGTTGTGTAAAGCCATTGGCCAAATAATTTTTGATTGTACTAGTGGACTGACCCACGCCATGTCCGCGATGTTACAACGTATGATCCGTTTTCCATGTCAGATCTGCGTTTTTCTGTCCTTCAGTCAGTCGTATATGTGTATCTACTCATGATATCTGGCTTCGGTCATTAAGGAGATATTCGTCTATCTCATGTCCCTTCATTCTACTCGCTCATGTGTCTCTAGGTTCTTCCACATGGCGACTCTCCTCATCGCCTCAAGAGCTGTAAAGGCGATGTGTTGAGAGTCCTATAATCTCACAGGCTGTTATTGTTCGATCTTAACTCAACCTCCTTGCACTGTGAATACGTGTGTGTTGAATCCTTTTCCACTCTAGTTATGTCGTCACACCATCGAGGAATCTTTCTGTTCATTCTTTGTTTCTCCTGTCTTTTGTATGCCTTGTGGATCTGGGTTCTCACACAAGTCCTGGATCTCTCACAAGTCAGCTGTCGTTCGGTTCAAGTCATTGGTCACAAGGTGTCGCAGCATATCGAGTTTGCGATTGTAGATACTGAGTAATCCTCATTGAGAGAGATGTGTGGGAGTAAAAGTTGTTGCCCTTTTGACCAGGTTGTTTTGACGAGCACAATGTTGGTTGATTGGCCCTTTCGTGCACTGAATAGATGCCGCAGGATCTTTGTGGATATGAACGCCACGATCATTGTGACTGCATTCTATACGTCCTGTTCGCATGCCTTAGAAATTATGGAAAATGTTATCTCGTACTGAGCTGTATTAGCTCAGAAATTCCGTTGAGCGTTGAATCTGAATCGATTTTCAGTAGGAGTAAATGATTTCTCTTATTCTACAGGTTGAATCTATGATGCAGGTCGATTTTGGAACTGATCAAGATGGAGAGACAACAGTACATACGACACTCTCTGGCCCCAGAGATTCTCCCAGGCCAGACCTATGAGCTCTAAAATTATTTCCCGAGGAGGAGTATAGCCGTCCCGAGATCAGCTACGGAGCTTTCCACTTGGAGTTCTCTAAGACTTCTGTGTACAACCCTCTTTGCCCAATTGAGTTTGAGCAAGGGGCCCAAAACGCCAGCCCCCAGCAGTTTCCAGCAATGTTCATTCCCCGGCAGCAGCTGAGGAAAGGGGTGCTGGATTCATGGTGGACTTTTTGATGTGGGAGATGTGTCGGCAGCAGTGTCAAAGACTACTGCCGCTCCATCGAGCAGTGGCTTTTGATTCAAGAGCAGGACGAGAGATGTTGAAGAAGTGGACATCTGTCCGAGCCTTACAAGGGTATCGGAGAGTGCTTCAGCCGTACCATCAAGGACGAGGGAGTGATCGCATTGTGGCGCGTGGAAACTTGGCCAGCACGTTCTTGCGTGCTTTCCCGCAGGTGAGCGGAGAATATTCAGGCAGTTTCACGCACGTGCACCCGTAACAATGCCATGATGGTGGAGGAATCTAGTCGTAATGATGTGTCATTTGTGTGAGAAAGCGGAGTTTAGTCGTTGGGTTGGCATGTCAAAAGAAATTTGGAAGTGTGATGATGGTGCTTTTGGATTTGCAGGCGTTGAACTTTGCGTTCAAAGGTGCTCAAGAAGTTCGGATACAAGAAGGACAAGGACGGATACTGATTGGCTAGTTCGCCGGAAACCTTGCATCAGGAGGTGCTGCTGGTGCTTCGTCGTTGTTGTTCGTGTACTCTTTGGATTACGCGCGAACCCGCCTAGCTAACGACGCGAAGTCGGCAGCGAAGAAGAGGAGGAGGTGATGAGCATTCAATGGTCTTTAGGACATTTACAGGAGACTATTGGCCAGCGACTTGGTATCGCTGGACTACAGAAGGATTCAACATCTCATGCGTTGGTATCATCGTGTACCGTGGATTGTACTTCGGAATGTACGACTCACTGAAGCCAGTGCTGCTGACTGGAAACAGCAGGAGGTAAGTGTGGAGTCCAGAGTGGAAGATGTGTGTTGCGATGTTGATTTTTGTGCTATGTGGGTTGACAGTCGGATGCGAGTAGGAGTGAAATTTCAGTCACGTCGGACTTTTGATGCCTAATGCCAGCCGCAGCAGTAGATGTCGTAAGAGATTTGTGGATGTAACAGCGGCTTTGAGCTGATGACTCGTGGTTATGCATGCAAGGGTAACTTCTTCCAACTTCCATTCTATGTTTGGGATGGGTATTACCATCAGGCAGATCTTCTTCATACCCATTGATACCGTCCGGCGTAGAATGATGATGACCTCCGGTGAGGCCACCAAGTACTCCAGCTCTGCTGCGGCATTCAAGGAGATCATCGCTAAGGAAGGAACCAAGTCCTTGTTCAAGGGCGCCGGTGCTAACATTCTGCGTGCTGTTGCTGGTGCTGGTGTGTTGGCTGGTTACGATCAGCTTCAGATCTTGTTTTTGGGCAAGGCGTACTCCGGCGGCGGTGGTTAAGTTAGTTAGTTATGGAGTAATCTGACAATGACGATATTTTTTCACAATTGTTCAATTTTGTAATCAAATCAGGAGCTTGTGCTTAATAAGAGAATGCTTGAAACATCCTTGAGGCGCACCGGATTGAGATGGTTTTCTCTTGAGCATATACTAGTTAGAGGTTTGCAAGTCCTGGGACATTCCACTACCTTCTAGATCACTCTAAATGGGTTGAATCCATGAAGAGATGGTAGTAACTTCCATTTATACGAAAATATCTTGTACAATGCCGCAGGCATCAAATCCATCACTGGCTAATGGTTGAGTTTACTCAAAACAAGAGGCTTTGAACACTCGAGGACTTAGTCTTATCACATACCAGAGTCTTTTGATTTTGGCGGCTGCGCTTTTTGATGAATGAATATATCAAATCTCTTGTGCTCATTCTTTGTCATTTAATCTTTGCAGATTGCGTATGAGCTACTTGCGACGATGGTAAGGTCGGTAGAAGTGTGGATGGAAATTTTGGGTTATCAGTTTTCACACATGAAAATGGGATGGATTGGTGAAAATAATTAATCACATTTTGAAAAGTCTATGAGTGCTTCAAGGCTGAATAACGAAATGAATGAAAAAGGATTATGATAAATTTAAAATTTAGAAGGGGAAAAAGAGGATGACGTGAAGTGTGGAAAATATAATTTATGAAAATAATAATTCGACGCTGAATGAAAATTTATTGCCCGTGTACATACGAAATTCTATATTACATTCTGGTACGAATATAAAGTAAAATAATTCCAACTTTCAAGAAAGAAGCCGGGGCCAGAAAAATCAGAGAAAATCTAGATGATGAAATACGCAAGCAGATAAATAACTAATCAGATAAACTCAAATTTAAGAGTAAATGAAGAATATCGCGTGCACATCACTGGCCAAACCCACTAAAATAATTATAATATGCTGATAATGCTGCAGTAACGTAACAAGGGTAAAAGATAGACCAACTACAGGAATTGGTCGAAACTATTAACTTTTATATTCAATACATATTCACTAGCTTTCTCCGTGCTGGTTTAGCTCATACACCTTAAACGTCACCCTAGAATACGACGAAGACAAAAAATGAACTAGATCCTAACGTGAAAATGAATATAATCGGTCTCACTCACAAATTTTACAATGCTCAGTTGTGGTGACCATTCAAAATGCACTTATAATCTCACGACTGGGACCCCTAGGCAGAGGACAGATTGGTCCGCAACTCGTTTCATCCAGTGTACGAATTCTGGAAAAACTACTTTTTATTAGAGGACTTAGACTAGAATGATTAGTTGTAAACTATCTTCTTCTGGTGAGTCGGGACGTCGATCTGTCTCCTGTTAAACAGGGATTGAAACCCGTAATGCATCATCAGTTTCCTCACCTGCAACTGATTGAAGCTCCGAGCTTGCAAATTCAATAATTTGACAGCACTCTGAACTTGATCGTTGGTGTAAAGTCTTCTGTTGATTCAAAACTCGAACAACCCTCACCCCACTAGAATGAAAATTGCAATTACTCTTTTGCGGGAAAACTAGCGTGTGAGAAAGAAGTACAGTACGCGCTAATGTTAATTGCTCACACAGTGATAGAGGCGTGAATTCCATGAGTGTTCCCCTGATTCTTCTACAACCTGTGGTCACAAACTTTTGCTGCGTCTACACCTGCCTCAAACTCGATCCACACATCAATCGCGGTTGGCTGCTATTGAGCTACTGTACCTACTCTCTCTATCTCACTAGATTTGTATATTTTGAGAGATAGGCTACCCCACTTCATAGAGTATCTTTTAGGCATCTGACCATGTATCAAAGTTTACCACCCTTTCTTTCTACAATAATGAAATTCATGGCTTGGTCCACCATATGCATCTTTATTTCTCATGTGATAATGAATGTAGCACTTGTATGCTTTAGATGTAACACTTGTAATACTTTAGATGTAACCAGGGGTCTATGGTTTAAGTAGTACACATTGGAATGGAGAGTATAGCTACCCATGATGTTATTAAGGATATGTGATGGTTGGTACTCTGAGTGGATATTTCACATGGGTGGCGTTGGTATGCCTTGCAGTCACTCGGGTTAAAAGCTGGAAACCTACTTGGTTGGGAGGACCAGTTATTGTTTACGTTGTGGTTACAATGACACTCAGAACTACATCACTGTAACCATGGTGTTTTGGAAGGATGATTATTCATCTCATGGATGAAGCGAGAGTGGGCGGCAGCTAGCCAAGAATCTGATATAGGGGTATATAGAGGTCACATATTTCCTCTAGCTTTGGAGTTATACGGGAGCTATGGACAAGGACTTCGACATGTTCTTGAGAAGTCATGAGAGCCTACTATACTAGGTGACAAAGATATGTAAGATCAGGCATTCAAAATGTCCGTGACACTTTATTCATGAAACTGTCTTGAGCAGTTATTTAGTGCTTCTTACAAACCCAAAGCAGCATTTCAG
Source organism: Marchantia paleacea (assembly GCA_014180765.2). Classification (NCBI taxonomy): domain Eukaryota; kingdom Viridiplantae; phylum Streptophyta; class Marchantiopsida; order Marchantiales; family Marchantiaceae; genus Marchantia; species Marchantia paleacea. Next base: position 950,722 of record MUAA02000034.1, read on the forward strand.
TCATCCAAGAACGTTACATTGTAAGTTGTAATGGGCTTGTAGTTATAAAGCTTCTTATTTACATAGGTATGATGTCCGCAGTTATAGCAAAATTGTATGAATGAATGAATGAACTCCAGTATGTGTATGTGATACATAATTATTGATATCACTTGGCAGTGCTCATGCTTCTGCATAAGGCAAAGTCAAGTAAAATAACGAAAAGGAGGGAAACCATGTGTCAACTTGATGGGAAGACCCCATCAAGTCGGCACATGTAAAGTATACAGAGTAACATAGTATTAGATCTAATAATATCACAATGGGAAATATATGATTTACTACATCTCAAAATATCTTGGTCAAAAAGTTTTCAAATAACAAAATATGTTAAAATCATCATTTAAATATTCATTATTTTTCTATACATTGCATTAATTAGTGTTTTTTATATAATAATAAAACATATATTATCTAAATCATATTATATTCTAAAAAAATTTAATAATTTCATAAATATATATTTGGTGAAAAGAATATATAATTTGATATAATTTTAGTAAAATAACAAAAATTGAATTCTTTATATATCACTATACTTACAATTTGACTTTATAATTAACATGAAATAAATGCACCACATGATGTTACAGGTGAGAAAGATTACGGTATATAATGTGACTTGTGAATGACTAGCAAATTCTGTTTAAATAAACATTCACAAATGAAGCGGAATATGTCCTGACACCTGGTCACCGGCACATTTCTGCCCGTGACCAGGTAATCCAAATAGACCTAGAAATTGGGCGAGCAGGCCCTGGCGATTGCCTGTAAATGAAAGGAAGACAGCACATATGAGAGATGACCTTTTGGTACCACGCGATAGCTGCAAAATTACATTTTAGTCGACCGATGGAAAGAAAAGATCGCTTCTGCTGTTACTCCTGAATACCAGAAAGTTTCCTCTAATCAAGCTTAACAAAAATGAAGCGGAATAATGAACCGTGAAGCCCGAATTTTAAGTAGGTTCCGTGCTGCTAACTTGACCCGACCCGATCCTAAAATGTGTGGGCGGGAGGCAGGGCCGGAGCAGGAGCCCGTCAGGAGCAAGGCAGCGAGGTGTCGCTCGCACCTCCTCGTCTGGCATCGTCTCCTTCAGCGTGGTGGCTCGTCGGATCGTCCGCTCTCCTCTTGACCCTCCGACCGGCCCGGAAAGCGGCGAAATTGCTGCTTCATATGCAGTCGATTTCGCTATGAAAAGCGTGAAGGTAGTGAGGCAGGAAGCGGGTGTCTGATTCGATCTCTTTCTCCCGCTTCTCCTGCTCTCTTTACTGGCTCAATGTTTCAAATCTTCGATCGATTTTGGAACTCAAGAGATAGAATTCATGGCCCGATTTGCATGGCGGAGCCCGATGTCTTGCAGTTGTTCTGATTGATGTCGGCTTTGATTTGTCATCGCGCCGGATGCTCTGCTGTGTCATTCATTAGTAGATCTTCATATCCTCAGCAGCCTTTCTGCCGCGTAAATAGCACCGAAGGTTGTTGTTCGTGTGTCAAAAGCTGGATAAGCTGCGTTTCGTGGGATGCTCAATTTTGATGTCTGTTTCCCCCCTTTAATCTGTATCGTGTCCATTCTGTGACTTCTAACAGGTTGTCATCTGGCCCCGGCCTGTTTGCTCTTGTTGCTCTCTCCGTTTTTTCAGTCATGGAGTCAAGCGCACCCGCTCTTTAGGTGCTTAAGTTTTTCATGTTTGGTTGCTGCCTCACTGCAAATATGTTTGACGAGAACGGACCCTCTGTTGTATCTTTTGGGCAGATCGACTTTGAAGGCTGGTTTTCACAGCCAGATCTGATCATCGGTTATTCTGATGCGCTGAGTCGAACCGGTTCTTTTAACTTCAGCGGAAGTCAAAGTCGTTTAGTCGCGTAGGAAAGAGGTCTCTGGCTGTAGGTGATGATTACCGTTCTGGTTGTAGGTCGACGTGATCCTTATTTCTGGCGATGTGGGAACCTGCTTTGTGAATTGAATCTTGAGATGTTTTGCATGGTTTGATTTTATGACTGGTTAGAAGTTGGATTAGCATATGTTAAAAGTTTGTTCTCACTTCATTCTCTCCTACAGGACTGACCCACGCACACCTAGTGCGTCTTGTTTTATTCTCCGATTGTTCTGTCCTCTCCCTGTCCTTCTGTGTCTTGGCGAAGGGTTGGTCCTCCACTTTGTGAATTGTCAACGTCTAAGATCGTGGGTCGGATGCTTGTGGACATGTAGATTGTCAACTTCCGATGCTTGCTTATCCGTAGATGTCGGTTTCAGGTTACACCGCAGTTGTCTGTCACAAAGAGTTAACATATTAGCGAGGTCGTTTGAATTGAATTGGTCCATAAATATCTGGTGTCTGTCATGGTCTCTGTCAAATAACAAATACTTAATTTTGTTATTACTGAAACATTATACCTACAATGACCAGGTCGTTGGAACATTCAAAGATGGAGAGACAACAATGTAAGACCTCTCCTGGCCCAAGTTCTCGAAGACAGGCTCTAAATTGTTCCGGGGAGGTATGGCCGTCCCCCGAGATCAACTACAGACTTTCCGCCCGGAGTTCTCCTGAACTCTGTTGTGCAAGCCCTCTTTGCCCAATTGATTTGAGCAAGGACTGACATAGAAAGCCCCCCAGCGTTTCCAGCAGTGTGTTCGTCCCGGCAGCAGCTGAGAAGGGAGTTGCTGGATTCATGGTGGACTTTGGTGGAGGGTGTAAGCAGCAGTGTCGAAGACTGCCGCCGCTCCCATCGAGCGAGTGAAGCTTTTGATTCAGAACCAGGACGAGATGTTGAAGAGTGGACGTCTGTCCGAGCCTTACAAGGGTATCGGAGAGTGCTTCAGCCGTACCATCAAGGACGAGGGAGTGATCGCATTGTGGCGTGGAAACTTGGCCAACGTTCTGCGATACTTTCCCACGCAGGTGAGCAGATGGGCAGTTTCACGCACGTGCGTATGATGGTGGAAATCTAGTCGGCATGCGAATGTGTCATTTGTGTGAGAAAGCGGAGTTTAGTAGTCGTTGGGTTGGCATGATCAAAGAAATTTGAGTGTGGTGGTGCTTTTGGACTTGCAGGCTGTTGAGACTTGCGTTTCAGGGTGCTAAAGTTGTTCGGATACAAGAGGACAAGGACGGAGGATGCTGGGTATGGACCTTACATCAGGTGCTGCTGGTGCTTCGTCGTTGTTGTTCGTGTACTCTTTTGGATTAACAGACGCCTAGCTAACGACGCGAAGTCGGCGAAGAGGTGACAAAGGCGAATTCAATGGTCTTTTGGACGTTTACAGGAAGACATTGGCCAGCGACGAGTATGCTGGTGCACAAGGAAAGTTTCAACATCGTTGGTATCATCATTATTACTTGGTAGTTCTCGCTGGAATCTTGCGACTCACTGAAGCCAGTGCTGACTGACAGGGGCAGTATTGGAGTCCAAGTGGAAGATGTTGCGATGGTGATTTTTGTGCTATGTGGGTTGACAGTCGGATGCAGTAGGTGAAATTTCAGTCACGTCAGGACACTAAATGTTAACACCAGTAGATGTTGGGATGGGGTATTACCATCGGAGCGGGTCTTGCTTCATACCCCATTGATACCGTCCGGCGTAGAATGATGATGACCTCCGGTGAGGCCACCAAGTACTCCAGCTCTGCTGCGGCATTCAAGGAGATCATCGCTAAGGAAGGAACCAAGTCCTTGTTCAAGGGCGCCGGTGCTAACATTCTGCGATGCTTCATTGCTGGAGTGCCGGTGTGTTGGCTGGTTTACGATCGGCTTCAGATCTGTTTTGGACTTAAAGTGCTTTCGGCGGCAGTGGTTAAGTTAGTTGAATTGTAGATGATACGACAATGACGATATTTTTTCCACCGGTATTTCAAATTTTGCCCAGTAAATCAAAGAGACTTGTCGCGTAGAGGAATACTTGAAATGTACTTGAGACGCACCGGATTGAGATGGTCTTCTCTTGAACTATATACCAGTCATAGAGGTTTGTCATGGGACGCTTTGCGGCAGTATCTTGTGTGAACTGGGTCGTACTCGTTTCATTATCTCCCAATAACACCAGCACAAACACCGCAGGCATCACTCAACACTAGGGTTTTGTATAAGTGTATCGGTACTCATGAACTTTCCAGTGCAATGGCAGATAATTTCAAAATCTTAGTAGAGGTTTTTAACTTGTGAAACAACAGAGGTTATCCATATAATTTAGCAAAGGTTCAGTCATGAAAGATTTTTTACGTTGATTTAGGCAGGAGTTAGGAATTAGTTCTGTTTGTGGGCCACCGCCACAGTTTAAAGTCTAGTAATCACTGCGTGCTAGACCTGAGTATGGGACTTCCGTTTTCAATGAACATAGTTACAGTATCTACCTCTCTGAGTGATAATGGGACCTAGGAAAGCTTCTGCCATATCTCTCAGCTTCCAAGACTGAACCAGTTACATGGTCAGGGTTGGTAGAGTGTGACTCCATGTGTATGCTGAAGTATCTTTCATAGATTTGGAGTATCATAATTAAATTTGCTTCTCCCCCGGTGGCTGGTTAGCTTCGATTGTAATTCACATTGACACCGCCCACAATTGGAGGAGGGGTTTGAAGGGGAATTCGTTCAGGTACTAAAGTGGACTGCAATGAATGATGTAGGGGTCCAGTTTCAAACAAGGGTCAACTTCTTGGAAGCTCACGGTGGAAGGGCCGAGTCTATTAGCCTGTGCAAATTATGCAACTGCACCTTGTGGCTAATCTGGTGGCCTCGGGCTGAGCAGGGCAGAAATCGTGCTCCTCTTACCGGTCACTGGGAATCACTCAGCGCCTTTGCCGTTTGGTCAGATGGATCCTGCCCGTAGTATGCATCGACCTATTTCTCTTTATTATGCGTCGAGCGACCTCACAGTCTTCGTAAAAATTTTTGTTTGGTTCCGTGACTGAAATTAGATGTTACGGACCTTGATATTTAAATTCAAAACGCTCCAGTGTTGAAGGCAAGATTTTGTCTTTAGGATTCGTTTCTTCCACTAAGAATAGAATATTTATCTGTGAAAATAATGTTTAAATATAAATTTTTTTATATTTGTATAACGTATATTTACCTACAATCACTCAAGTAAATGTGTATGTTTGAATTATCGAACTATTGATTATAAAAAGCTTGATATATTAGTTTGCTTTCTGACTGATAGCTATCTCTATGTAAACAATGCTTGTGACTGCGTAATTCTGTTCCGATTTCATTCTAAATCTCGGTGGAGTATCATAGCACGGGCTGACCTCTGGCGTTGGACTCGGGGCGTGATGACAATTAAAATAGGAATTTAAAAGAAAAAAGTCCTGTGCGATCAGCGACCTCAGAAAGCTTTCCGATCTCAGAGTGTTAGCAAGTAACTCTGAACTTTGCAGCTGGCTGCCTGACGCTGCAACTGACTGAAGACTCCTTTCTGGATGTCGTAGAGTTGTTCCCACTTATTAGACCTGGAAAAAGCGTCTGACGTTGGCGATTCGAGGGCAGGAAAGTAAGAAACATCGAATTATCGAATTCGGCATCTGCATCTTTCACACCACAGTCAGTATGGGATGAGGTGCGACAAGAGCAAGTGATAACTTCGCGATCAGTCGGCTGCTTATTCTGTTGCCCACCAACTATCAAGGCGCGCCGATGCGGGAGGTAACGAAGCTTTGGGTCGGACACATATACGTTTCTTCTTTTCTCTGTATTCTTCTGCGTTTGCAGCTTTTATAGCCGATTTGAAAAGATATTTTTGACTGAGCAATTTATCACAATTTTAGAGACGAGCAATTACATTTGCGAACTATGTATTTTAGATTCTTTTCTCATTGAAATTATGATGCAAAATAATTAACATTATTATAGTTATAATCATAAAGCAATAAAATGTGCCAAGCATGAAAAAATTAATATTAGTGGAAATAATGGATTACTTACTTGCCTCTTGCTGAACTCTAAACCTACGATCAGCATTGCACAGCAAAAACGAGGGGAGAAGGCAGCAACTTCGTCTTTGAAGGGTCACAAAGAATGAAAAAAATACAAGAAAACTGACCGCTCTTGAAATCCATGCGGATTTAAGGCAATCTCTCCCCTAACGAGATACTTTCCTCCAGTCCTCTCCAGGTTCTCTAGCAACAGGCTCGAGGCTGCATTCTCCTCCTTGGAAAGACACAGCCAGGAGATTCAGGGGAGACTGGTCTGTGGGCAACAAGTACAAGCCGTACGCCGCTTGGAGATCAGATATTCCGATTTTACGCATTCGATTTTACAGTCTCATATTCAATGTATTATACTCTTCATGAGGGTACTCTTCAAAACGACACACAGTATAACGAAAGGTCAGGAGAAGACCCCGGCATATCGGACAGGATGAGACCAAGCCAGGACTAGGCCCAATGATGGGAGAAATATGCCATACATCACCTAAGATATCTGAACTATAAGGGTCGAGCAAATCTACAAACAACAGAGCTTCCGAGCGGCATCACCTAACGTGATTGCTCTTCTATGGATTACACCCGACTAGAGATCTCTATAAGAGCAATGGAAACACGTTGCTTAAAATAATCTATACAGTAAGCTAAAGAAATTGATACCTTCTTCCGCCTAGTATGGTAAGCTCTTGCGCTCTCCCTCCTAAAACATGTCAAAATTCGGTATCCACAGCTCCACCATTATAACTCTTCACAAGATGCCATTTGTCGCATGGACGCATTTTCTTTGCTACGAAGACGCATGAGCGTTTGGCTATAGAAACCTCTGAACCTCATGTGAGTTGACAATCTCTTCTTCTTCTCCTCAACCTCCATTCGAGTTCATTACAACCGATCAAACTTTAGCCGGAAGAAGATTATCATATCAATGTTTTGGACCGATAACTCTCGTCCTAAATTTCACAAAATTGCTTTACAACCTTGTTGTTCTCGGAAAAAAAGTTTCATATATTTCTCTTCTCCTAGATCTCTTAGAATAATTGTTGGAAGGTACACATTGTATCCAAGGTGATTCGCGAATCCTATGTACTAAAATGATCACACATCCCAATCTTTGATTCCAATTGCTCTCAAATTTCATGAGGAAAAGGTCCTTATCGATAAACTTCAATTGTAGAAAGTTTTCTTGATGAAACTTTCTGTAAGCAAAGATATTATAATTTATACTAACTTTGTGACGATTAGTGCAATCCTGCAACTCTAATTGTATACACAAACTTCCAACCTATCCTCCAGGTACTCAAAAGTCATCCAAATAGGTCGATATTTCAATCTAAACATAAGCTTGAGTCGAAATTATATCTCAATTGAATCAATTTCCTCAAAACCCTTGTCAAGATTCTCAAAAACATCCAAAATACACTCAAAAGGTCTAAATTTCTCTCTCTATCTTTGGATCATCATATTTCAGTGTCAAACCCCTCAAATCATCCGTTCTTGAGCCCATCCTTAGCTCTTCCGTCAGCTCCTCAATCATGTCCCAAAATCTTTGAATATTATCTTAGAAGGTCTCCAAAACTCCTCAAAACCTAGAAGTTAAGCCCTCATTGGTACAAACTCCAAGACCAATGAGAATGAAAAGGTGTTATTTTGACCTCTAGTGTGGCCAAATTAGCTCCATATTAACTTAGAGGCTTTACAACTACCTAAACACACACACTACTTAGTAAATATATACACAATATGATTGCCCACTAATAAAAGAGTCAAAATAATGATTAAAACTGACTAAGTATGAGGCAGACTACAAGCAGACGGGAGTTTATAGCTTTGTGAATAATACTCCTCGTCAAAATTCTAACAATCAACTTCCCTATGAAGCATTTTAAAGGTAAACAATAGTGATGGTTAGGCCATGTGTTGAAAGCCATACTTCTTGGTAGTTCAGATCCACTCTGGGCCAAAATTAATCCAGCATATATTAAATTCCAGAAATCGTGCAGGTAAGGAAGCAAAAGACAATGAGTCAGAAGGAGTTTGCATTGCATAAAGTTATCTCCCAAAGTGATATACTAATATAAATTGATTCGTGAGCCTAGGATGCAGCGGATTGGGGATCGTACATGCGGAGGATCATGTTGTCCTCTATCCGGTCTAAATCAAACTTCCACTTTGATCATATAAGCTCCTTAGTCGGCAAGTGATGTGTCACAGATCTCTCCATACCCTTGCCTAACACTTTATATCGATAAGGTCCAAGATAATATCTCTTGGAGCCTTTCAACATCTGGCCCTACAAAATCGATCCAACGGTGGGCTCTTACTTGACCTTACAATGCACCCAATCGGGTTATCCTAGCCTAAAGTATCCTTGTCATGACAAGAGTTCTGAAGATGACACATGTCATCATCTTATATAGGCCAGGTGTCACAACAAACAACACTTAATATGCGTACATTGTCAGGCAATAAGATAACATCTGGAATCTTTTGAATGTCGGAGGAATCTTGAACATCACATAAATTATATACTTTTACGTGAGTATTGAGCTCGTTCTGGTAAATTTTCACTGTTTCGGCATCTCATTAAGAATCATTAGGCCGAAACATGAGCAATTGCAACTAGGCGACTATGACTCCTTGACTTGCAAGCCTTCTCTTTCATATATATTTGTTCGATTGGTTGATATGCTATACGAGAGTAAAGGTTTGAACTCAAACAAAGGATACATCAACTTATCATCAACGGTTTCTCGTGACAAGAAAAAAAAAGCTGAAAATATGATAATATTTGCAGCGACTTCAAAATCTACCAACATTCATTCCGTGCTTTTTTATAATAATCCTTTTCACCATGTGAACAAACGTTCATTCTCGGTAAGTATCATCCAATAAAATACTTGAGAAAAGTAAGTTTGACCATTCATAATGACCATGATTTTTGATTCTAAAATTTAAGAGCCATAGATTTTTTGTGAAATTTTTGCTTAACAATGTAAAATTTGTCCCCACATCATTCATCTTCCACTCTGGGTTCATTTATACATTCCCTAATAGAACCTAGTGTTGAGGAATTAATAAAAAATTATCTTGTCCATATGATATATCCACTAATCCGGTCTCAAAAAGATCTTGATATATACTTTGAATCAAATCATTTACCATATCTACCGGATTGATGGGGCGATGAAAGATTGGTGCATCATGAGTTCTCAAGTCAATATTATATCGGTCCCTTCAAACATCCTAAATCTTTCATGACAGAGCTAAAATAGTTTCTGAAATTCCTCCAAAGCCTCACAACTCTATGTCTTTCTCCTCATATCACTTTGGGACCATCTCAATATCCCAAATCTCCTCTTCATCAACATTAGGGATAAAATAAGTAATATCTTTGTTTTACACTTTAAAAAATAACTCTTGAAAAAATGCTTCTTATGCTCTCTCAATAATGACAACTTCAGCCATACTAGTTGAAACCTCTTGAGCTTTGTCATAAAACTCTATAATTTAGTAACCACCATTTACTCACAAAACCTCAATATTAGGAACATCACTCAGCTCTTCTTCTTCAACATCTTAATAAGACCTTGAGCACTGTTATTTCCATCTGCATCTTAATAGGCAAAAGTTCAACAATGGTCTAGTAATCACTGTAGAACACATGTAATAGATACCAACCGGCCAATCCAAGGCTCACATCCATGTTAAACTGATTCAAGGTTCATAGCCGACCCATACTCGTGATATGCAAAAATGTAGATTTTGATGTAAAATATAAATATATAAAAATCCTCACGCTCTCTCTCATCAACATTTAAGTTCCACTAAACGTTTGCAAAAACTAGAAGAACATACAAGTCAAGTTACTCCTCTTTTGTATGCATGGGAAGCTAGATACTTTCAACTATATGAATAATGCGACTCTTGATTGCCTTACAAGATTCATCACCATGGATAACCTATCCATAAACCATTGCATGGAGGTAATGCATCACATCAATGTTCCATCATATGTTCTCCAATAAAAACCTCATTAAGAGGACTAATGCTAGTCAAGTGGTGAGTAGCGGAATTTGGTTATGAGATAAGACATATTTCAAATTTAGACAAAAAAATAGTAAAGTATTGTTATATCGTTGTACGTGTTGTGACCAAAACTATGAAAGAATGAATGACATGTGTCGTCTTAAAACTATTGAAGTCAATGTTTAGGTCGGGATGTTGGAAGGCCGAACAAATTATGAGGGGCGTTAGAGGTACAGGTTGTCATCCCTAAGGCCGGGATGTAGATAAGGATCAGGGATTATCATCTTTGGACCTTATCGGATATAAACGTCAGTTGGTCGAGAAAGAAGGGAATTGAAACTTGGTATTTGTGGGAGACATCCGATAGAGTGGGAGAGTGAAATTTAGACCGATGGGGAGGAGTTTGAGTGGTCTGAGGCGTTCTATGAAGGCTTTGACAGATCGGATTCGATAGACACAAAGTTTACAACTCAATTTGCGATTTGATTGAAATTTCAACTCGATTGGTTGGTTTGAGTGCAAAGCAATGGTTTGAAATTTACATGTACGATCTGTGAATTGCAGGATTGCACAGACTGTTACAGATTTAGTTAGGTAATCATAACTCATGCTATCGATAAAGTTGGTCAATAAAACTTGACAGAGTTGAACTTGAATGATAAGTCGTTTTCTTACGCGAAATTTAGGTACAATTGGATCAAGTTGGAGTTTATAGTGGTTTTAGTGTGCAAGAAGGTTTTGCATATCGCCTTGTGACTGCAGGGTATAGTTCGACATTTTTTAACGAGAATCTAGAATTGAAGAGCATGTGAAACTTTCCGAAAGTTGAATAGTTTGCAAAGTACTTTTCTGCGAAGTTTGGCTAGAGTTAACGGTTCAATCGTTAGTTACAACGATAGGTCTTCCACTAGGTTACGGGTGCAGCGAGTTGGGCATGGAGATGAAGGGAGATGAAAAGAGAGGTGATTGTCAGTTCACGGGGACGAGGAGGTTATTTGTTCTGCAGCCAGGCAGCTCAGAAACGTTCTCAGAGTAAAGCTTTGTCATAGGAGCATAGATTGAATTGAACTTTCGGTGGTCTACGAGGTGGAGGAACATTAGTTCTCTTGTTGCAAGTTTACAATTCGTGAGTTTAGGTTTATAGTTTAGTGTTTCAAGTTTAGAAGGTGTAGATTGCAAGATCGATTGTCAATCAGCCCTTGAGAGATAGAGACCTGAAGTTTCAAGTTGTTTGGGCTTGAGATACTATCAGTTAAATCTGATTTGCAGGCTCTATAGTGTTGGCTCTAGCCTTGAGAACAGTTGAAATTTCACGATATGTCAAATCTTGCGATTGATGGCGAAGAATAGGTGATGGAGTGGGTTGGGAATTTAAGTATAGAGGAGAAGGTTGTTGCTGTTTGCTTCACAATGTTCGGATCCCTCCATCTTGGCTTCTTGTGTGTCGCCATCTTTGGCTTTGTGTGGGCCTTTGATTCATAGATTATGGGACTTGATCACCGATTCTCACTTCCCCCGAGTGCGTCTTTGTGTATTTCTCTTGTGAAGTTGGAGGTGATGACCAACTCTCCCAGAGTGCTTTAGCAGTGATAACCGGAGTTGCAGGTTGCCCTATCCATTAGATATAAACCACGGGGCTCTAGGTTTAGATCGGTTTAGATAGAAAGTTGTGCCCCGGGGAATCGGGAGAGAAATTCGGCGATCAGAACTTTCATAAACCGATAAGTTGAGTGGGTGTTCAAGACGGTTACAATGAGTGAGGGAGGGGTGAGGCGGAGCAAACCCAAAGAAATACCTAAGGTGCAACTTGATCCGACGCGGCGGAGATGTTTCAAGCGTTCACACTCTTTCCTTCAACAACAACAATTCAAGGCAGGAAGGGAGGAGTTTAGCCACAAGGGGCGTTGCAAGCTATAGTAGGGAAGATGGATCAGTTTGATGGGAGGATGTCTCAAAGTACTTGAGATATTACGTCGGGGAAATGGAGATTTGAACCGTGTCAGGGCGGGAGATGATCGAGGTGTTAAAGATCTTCTTTGCGGTGCAGTTAGAGATCATGTGAGATCCTACGGGGGCAATTTGGTGAGGATTGGGAGGCGTATTCTCGTGCCTTGAGAGATGAGTACTTCTTAGAAGACTCGATAGAGTCACTAAGAAGTCCTTCATGGAGTGGGTCGAAAGGCCCAATAAGAGTCTCTCATGCAGCCCGAGCTATAGGGAGTTTGAGAGACAATTCTCACAATTGTCTGGGAATTGGAGAAGATCACCTTGCCCAGGTCACATAAAGCAGAGTTGTTTCTCAGTGGCGATGTTGAGTTGCAAGAAAATTTGGGGTTGCTTCTTGAAGACAAAAATGAGGAAGAAGGACTAACAAGTAGTTGGAGGATGTGGAGGAGAGCGGTTGGTCTCTTGGCGAAGAGAAAAAGAAGGAGAGAGATTGTGAGGGAGGCCTCTTCAAGCGGCTATACATTGCCCCAACTTTTTGTTACTAGGCAGATTGTTCCAAGCTGCAATGTCAAGCTCGGTTGTGAACTCAAGGAAGAGAATCAGCCATTGATGAGATCGTGCGTGGGATGAAGGAGCTCAAGATCAAATTACAATGCTAGAGGAGAAATGATAGGGAGGGAAAGAAAGAATACCCCCCACCAAGCAAGCGTATGTGCAGCTTGGTGCATATGGTGTGATGCTTGAATCATGCCGCGAAGAGATTCTTGAGGACTTTAGAAACATTGCAAAGTGGAGAATTTTTGGAAAAGAAGGGAAAGGTAGCCCTCAAAGGACACCGGAGCAATCATCCAAACCAATTTTGGTAAGGAGGGATGAGAAAAGATTGTGGATGATTATATAGTGCACATGCGGTGGCATCGGAGTTGAAGCTTTTAGCTATGGTGTTAAGGTTAGGAGAAGAAAGAGGGGTTTGAGGGGACAACTACTACTCAATGGTCTATGATCAAAAGTATATAGCTACAATGGAAAAGTGGCTGAAACTTCTTTTCAGAAACAGAAGGAGACTTCCAGCTGCTGGATGGATGATCCAGATGAAATTATCAGCCAGAGTTCATGCTTATATTGCCAAGACTCAATATGAAGCATCGGTGGAAAAGCGTGAGGAAGAGGGAGTTTCACAGTGAAGGACTCTCGCTGAAAGAGGTTGGGTGAAAGGCGTGTCGGACCTGATACCTTATCTTCCACCCTGATCCATGTATGGAAGAAATTTGAATTCGGCTAAGGTCAAGGAAAGGGCCAAAAGGGGTGAGAAGAAGGGAAATCATAGCGTACAAGCTGTCCGAATATTGAAGTGGCGACTGATCTGAAGGAATCTTGGAGGAAAAGGATTTTGAGTGCAAAGTTACCACGGGGGATGCTTGGTATAGCCAAGAGGGAGTTTCATGATGTTATCGCCAGTACCATCAAGATTTCCAATGAGCCGCTCTACTTCATGCACTAGGTACAAAAGGTATCAAAGGATGAAAGAGGATGCATTGGTGGAGTGTTGTGGGATGAAATCTCGAAGTAGTTTAAAGGGAGGCCAAGGGGAAGGTGCAAGGGTGTCTGCTACACCCGCGCGTGGGCAGCATTCTTGGCAACAGCAAAGCAGGGGATACGAAGGAACCGGTGTTGGCGTTGATTGATCATGGATCAGAAATCAACATAATGTCAAAAGAGGAAACTCTACAAGAAGGGAAATGGCCCATAGACGAGCATGGTTGGATGATGGGGCACTTCGAGGGGACTTTGTGCGAGACATGCCGATGTTCGGTGAAGGTTAGGGATGTAGTAGGCGAGCAGAATTTCTTTGTCCAAGGAGCTCTACATCATACCCATTGATTCTTGGGCAATATATCATAGCACTTTCGGGATGGAACAAAGTCTTTGATGATGGATCAGCATAATGCAGTCGCGGCCAAGATGGAAGCGGTTGAGTGCGGTTTTATGACTGACAAATCATAGAGAGAGGAATGAAAGCAATTGAGAGAGGGGGGCTTTCCCAAATCTGAACTTTGAGGTTTTTGGAGAGGAATGCCACTTGTAGAGAAGAGGATATAGTGGTGCGGAGAAGAAGGTACTCTCCATACGAGAAGAAGGTCATATATTGTATAGGGTTGGTGGGATTTTAGCGAGGATGGATATGCTACATACAAGGAGGTTGATTTGAAGAAATGGGAGAAGAGAGAACTAACGCGGACAGCAGAGAGTCTCAGGCAGGGAAGATGAGTGTATATCGGGAGTTTATGAGGGAGTTTGGGTTGGGAGATCATTGAAGGAGATGATGGAGATTGGATTTGGCGTGAGATAAGATGGTGGAGGTTCACTCTGAGGCTCTAAGCCTTCACTGCTCAACTGAGGCATTCAAAGCACCTGAAGTTGAGTGGGGCAGTATAAAGCAGTTGATAAGAGGTGAAACCAATACATTGTTCCTTAATAAGTTAAAGGAAAAGATGACAATTAGAGAAAATAGCTTGAGGGATCTAGTAAAATGGGACACAAGTTTCTTGAAACCACTTTGAAGGAGTTGGAAGGTTGCATGGATCAAATGGTTTCCTTCCTTGCAAATGAGGAGAGATGTTTCAAAGATGCTTCAGGGCATGGAAAAAGCATTACTTTGAAAGCAAAGGAGATAGGGTGTGTGGTCCTGTGTGGTAGCTCCATGATCATTTTCCATGCCTCATGCACCTTGGGACTTAGAGGCATTCATACCTAGGCCCAAAACTCATTGAGTTGTTGAAGGAAAAAGATGAAGATGAGGATTTTGGGCTTTGATGTTTGCACCATATTCAGCAGGTGGTTTGAGAGTCTTAAAAATGGATCTCAGATTCATTCAAGACAACTTGATCAGTGACTATAAAATATGAGTGGAATGCAATTGGCCAGACGAGTTTGCGAAGCTTTGTAGGAGAGCTATCTGCTACATGGGAGATCTTTACTCTGGGATCAGCAGATCTAAAATTTCAGCTATGGGAAGGAAGGGGATGTTACTACAATGAGAACACCCTTAAGGGTTGAGAGTAAGGATATTAATGCGTTGCCTGAGGCCACAAATTGATGGCACATATGATGAATGGGATGAATAAAGTGTTAAAGGGACTTTATTCCGGAGACTATGCCTTTCTAGATGATGTGCCCATCAAGGGATGTATAGAAGGAGAAGGATGAAACCAAGGATTCAAAGGGCTGTCGGAGTTCGTGAAGGATCATTGAAGATTGTGAGAGGATATTATCTCGATTGGAAGAGTTAATACAGGAGATGAATCCTTTGAGATCTGAGAGTTTGTGTTGTTGGTCATTTGTGTGGATGGTATGGCCGAAAACCAGATCCGGCAAAGGTGGATGCTATCAAGAATCTTGCTTGAGATCTGCACTTCCTTGAGAGGTGAGGCGGTTTTGAGTAACTGTGTGTTCTATACATATAGTTCCCTCCGCTTTGCTCTACTATTTGGATCAAGATTATATGAGTTGTTAAGAAAAAATCAGAAGTTTGTATGGGAGGATAGGCATGTAGAGGCCATGAGGAAGTTGAAGAGGTGTATACTTCCGCCTCCGGTTTTGCGAAGGATAGAATATCATGGTAGCTAAAGCGGTGATATTATTGATTGGATACCTGATCCTATTATATATAGGATCGGGGGCGTGGGACAAGATGATGAATGAAATATACGGTGAGATTTGGAGCCAAGGTCTTGAGTGAAGGTAGCAAGTTATGTCCTCGGGTGAAAGAAGAGGTTGTGGGGTGTTGTTCACTATGAAGTCGAAGGCTTCACCTGATTGGAGCACATGTGATTGTTGAGACGGATTGTTCTCAGGATGATCACCAATTGCAATACAGGATATTGCAATGTTGAGGTGGATAGCCACATCAAGACACTTAATCCGGTTCAGAAGCATGTGAGGGAAGGATAACAAGGTGGCGGAATATGTTGTCAAGGAGGCTAGATATAGGGAGAAAGAAGAGATGATTATTGATACTGATGATGTAGGAGCAGCGTTTTGATGATATGTTTCCAAGGTTTGGAGTTGTTTTCAGTTTGTATGAGGATGAGTGAATGAATGACTGGAAAATATCTGAAAGTACAACTGCACAGCTGAAACCGTTTGGGTGATCACGAGTTCAAACAAGTAAGGAGGAAAGCCTACAACTACATGTTGCGGGATGGATCTTATATGGGCCAAAGCCCAGGAAGGGTGATATGCCACAACGTGTGATTTGTGAACCAAGAAACCGAGAGGTGATCAAAGTTTCACTTGAAAGCTTGCGGGCCATAGGGGTGCCCTTTCATGAAGTGAAGGAGATATTGGTGGAAGAACATCTACAAAGAAGATGTGGTGGGATTTGTGGAGGCTTTGTGAGGCGTGTCGGATGTATTACGGAATCGACACCGTGATGGTTTGCATCCTGCATCACACTTGCTATCACATTACAAGTGGGTTGTGGATTAGTGGTCATGTAATGGGAGATGAGATAGAATTTTTGGTGTTAGCAGGGAGGATCTATCAATCCAGTGGAGGGAGGCGCTACGGTCAAACATGAAAGGGGTTTGCAGATTTCTTTTGGAGGGCGTCGTGTGTCGTTATGGATGTGTTGGAAAGATGACCCGTGATCGAGGGGTTGAATGCTCAAAGACGTGACTTCTTTGAGAGATGTGGAGTCAAGTTGTCTCTCACCAACGCTTATAATCAGAAGGAATACAAAGTGGCGAGATTATCCCTGCTGTGTCAAAAGCAATTGTGAAG